>OZ022264.1:6650955-7250955 GCA_963978885.1 Nemotelus pantherinus | reverse complement strand
TTCTCAACTTGTCACGACTAAATTTTCGTGACATTTCATTAAACTATCACAGAACAGTTTTCAAAGTCTAGACGTAGGCTTAAGATAAGGAAAGTGAAAACTTGACTTTCTTGAATATCAAGGACATTTCGGACGTTTGAATTAAGTTTTTGACATTCGAAACGATCAAGATCGTGCATGAAATGTGACGATATTCGCAGTGATATTGGGTAGAAAAATTAAAGATGCAGATAAAAATGAAAGTAAACTTTTGGGAAATAAGTTTTATCTTGATTAGCTTGAAAGGTTTTAAAAAAAACCAAGAAAATTAAATAATGAGGAAAGTGAAGAATATAGATTTTTGACTGAATTTATGCTTAAAATCAAATAAATCGAAATAATTTTTGTATGCAGAGCATGATAAAAAAATATTAAAAAAATAATGATGATATTTTTCTAAAAATAACGCTTTCTGTTTTTTGACGCATAAATAAAATATTTCTCTGTTATAGGTGTAAGTTATTGGTGTGTTTTCACACTTTAACATAATAACGGCTGTGGTGGACTAGTAAAGGAACAAATTTCGAATAATAGCTTGCAAAATGGGACGAAGAGTTAAAATTGATGTATCAGTTTCGAAGGCACATAGCTTCAAGTATAAGTATCATCATCATCATCATCGAGGCACTACAGCCCGAATCGAGCCTTCGCCTCCTCAATACGTCGCCTCCATTCGTCTCGGTTCAGTGACCGCGTCCTCCAGTTCGGTGCTCCCAGAAGTGACCTGCTGTCGGCATCGATCGAATCCTCCCAGCGCTTGCGTGGCTTACCGACTGGCCTGGCTCCGCTCGCTCGCCCCTTGAGAGACCGTTTGGGGATTCGATTATCGCTCATTCGTTCGACGTGGCCAGCCCATTGTAATTTTTGTAGTCGTATGACGGTAGAGACTTCCGGCTCGTCATATATGGTATACAGCTCGTTGTTGTATCGGATTCGCCATCCATCTTCCTCCCGTATTGGACCGAGGATCCTTCGCAATACCTTTCTCTCGAACGTATTCAAGACTTTTTCAGAAGCCTGGGTCATTGTCCAGGTTTCGCTTCCGTAGCATAGCACAGGTCTAATAATCGTTTTATAGATGCGAAGCTTCGTATCCCTGTGTACGCATCGAGATTTCAAAATGGGAAGCACCGAAAAGAATGTCTTATTGGCTAATTGAATCCGTCGTTTGATTTCGTCAAGCTCGTTCCCATCCTTCGAGAGGTTCGTCCCTAGGTAAACGAAGTTGTCCACATTTTCAAGATTATAGTCCCCTATTGTTATGTTCTGTCTTATTGGCGTCCTTTTCCTTGATTGAGTCATAACTTTTGTTTTTTGTTCGTTAATTTGAAGACCAACTTCTTTGGCGGTTTCGTCTAAAGCTACAAATACTTCCTTGGCGTCATTGAACGAACGTGACATAATGTTGCGTAAGCTACTAGCTGTGTCGACTTAAATAGTAGAGTTCCTCTCGTGTCAACGGGGATTTTTCTGATGACATATTCAAGCGCTAGGTTAAAGAGTACCGGAGCTAATCCATCCCCTTGTTTTAGTCCTGTATTCGTCGAAAACGAGTTGGTCATATTATTCTGGATCAGCACTTGTGACGTGGAGTCGGTCATGGGCATTTTCACCAGTCGTACCAACTTTGCTGGGATTCCGAACTGCAGCATGATGTTATACAATGCAGTTCGGTTGATGCTGTCGTACGCTTGTTTGAAATCGACGAATATTTGATGGACATCAATGTTGAATTCCCAGCATTTTTCCAAAATTTGTTTGACCGTAAATATTTGGTCAGTTGTCGATCTTCCACGTCTGAAACCACCTTGATATTCACCGAGAATTTTCTCAGCGTGATGGGAAATCCTTAACTCTAAAATTTTTGTCAAGAGCTTGTACGACGTACAAAGTAGTGATATGCCCCTGTAGTTTTCGCATCGCAGTTTATCTCATTTCTTGTGAATGGGACATATAACACTAAGTATCACATCTATCTATTTAGTAGTTGAGTCTAAGCTGTATAGGCCTTGGCTCCATACTGCATTCAAATCATTTTTTTTCTGACCAGAAATTGATGGTGATTATTAACGTATTATGCAAAAACAAGGTCTATATTTTTTACCTTTAATATTCTCGATAAACAGGCACTCCTTGTTCAACAAAATGAAGTTGGCTTTTTTCGTGACTGGTCACTCCGCCAGCTACCATGACTTTTAAGTCGAATTTCGGGGTCGGTATTACAGGAATATTTGGAAGATCGCTAATTCTCACTGTATTGTTCTGTCGGTTATGTATTGGATGCAGTTGAGTCCACGACTCGTCCATAAAAAGGATGTTTGAACGCCGAGCTCGGCCCTGAGCATTGGCATTAAGGCTTTCAACTTTTGACAGAAGTTCAGCCAGTCACGAATGTTCTTATCGGAAAGTAAAGGTTTGGTGTGATGTCTGTCGGGTCCAAGTAAAGCTCCAAGTAAAGCTAATAAAAAAAACCTAAGTAATGGCGGGTCTACATATTTCACTAGCGATTAGACATACGTACTAATACTCATTCCTCATCATTATTTTGATAAAAATTTATATTTTATCTCTTTACAGGAATTAATTAAAGCTATTTAGGTTTAAAAGAAATTTTTAACGATAGTTTTTTCGCGATAAAATAATTCAAGTTGATTGTTCAGGTCGAAGGACAGAAACTTTTGTGCCAACTCGTAGAAGGTCTAAGCCATTTTGCTCTTTTGGAGACGCTCTTTTCAATGAAGAGCTTGAGTAAAATCGATTTAATAATAGAAATAGCCGACGAAATGATTATTTATTTATTTACTTTACTTTGGACGTAACGAAATGATTATTTATTTATTTACTTTCTGTCTAGAGCCAAATTCACGAATTAATAGAGAATGTTGAAAGAAACCCCAATTTCGAACAAATTAAATTACTTTATGGAAAAGTGGTACGTTATCCAGAATAACTACTAACTGACTATCATTGATAAAATATGCTCATTCAAACTTAATTTCTATACAAAATAGAGCACCAAGATGCTCTAAATTATCAACAAACTATAACTTAATGCTATTTTATAAGCAGAAGACATCTTATACTTTCAACTGAAATAATAATGAAAGAATTTTTGTCACTATTTCAACAAAATGGCGAAACAATAAATTTGACATATACGACCAACAAATGAATTGAGGGACCGAAACAACCAGAAGCAAATACTATAAATAAGATCAGAAGCTTTGGATGTTGAAGAAGTGTAGGGCAAGAGTGGGTAATCGGAGTCAGCGGGCAATAGTACACATATTTATAAAGCTACACGTCCGCTTGTTATGTTAATGATCTTTCCTCCCCGCGCTGCGCGTCCCACCTGTTTTACGAAAGACTCATGTTTTGTTTAGATGCCTCGCCAATGTAAAGGCTAACTAGTCGTCTGATTCTCTGGAAAAAGCCATACAATTTATTGAACAAGATATTACTCCATACGAAAAGCTGCTAAGACTATAGGTATTCCATTTTCAAGTCTGCAAAAGAATTATTTAAAAAAATTTTTTAACTTAGGACCATCTCTTGGACGGCTCATTGTCTTTACATCAGAAGTAGAAGAAGAATTAGCAACTGTGACGAAAAAGATGACCAATGTATTCTATGGGTGTAAAGCAATTCAGATCAGAAAAGTGACATTCTAATATGCTGAAAGGTTGAATTTACAGCATAACTTCAACGGAGCTTCAAGAATGCCTGGACGTTATTGGTTGGGTGCATCTATGTTGAGAAATAATAAATCTATAAGAAACCAGACACAACAAGCATAAAAGGAATTACAGCTTTTAATAAAGAAGAGATGCAATTGTTTTATAAGCTATTAGGAGAAATTATGGAAAAATACAAATTTGTTCCAAAAAACATATATAATTGTGATGAAACAGGGATTTTTGATGAAAGAGGAAATACTAGCTACAAAAGAGTGTATAGTCCCCACTCTCCCCCCTCAATTTGGGAGAGAGGAGAAAAATATCACTTTAATGTGTGGAATGAACACTGCTGGAGGATTTAGTCCAAGATTGTTTATTTTTCCTAGAAAAAGATTGCTACTGAAAAAGAATGGTCGAACAGGAGGTCTTTACAATGCTCAGCAACGGTTGGATAAATGAAAACCTCTTTTTTGAATGGCTTTCGCACTGTAAACATCATGTTGAATTCCGTTTTAAGAGCAAACTAACCGTTTGCACGATTGATTGCAGCATATTGGAGATTTTATCTTAAGAATATAATTTAAAAACCATAAGTAGGTACCTATAATTTTAAAATTTTCGAAATTTGTTAGTTTTTAAAAAAAGTATATTTGTTCATAAATTTAACTACATATATTATGTATATACAAATAAACTATATAAAAAACTAGACAAACTTTATCTTTATTTTCATATAATTTTCATAATTTTCATGCACATCGACAGCAACCCGAAACCTAATTACCTCTATTTTGACTACTCAAAACTTCTGTTCACGAGAACTCACAATTCGAAAATCAGATCAGTATTAAATTCACAGGAAGTATTTTATTAAGACGGACGAAGCCTGATAGACTTTATTTTTAAATATAGGCAATCCAGTGGCATTGGTGCCACTTCGAGAAAAAAACTTAAAGGAAAAAACTGCTTTTATGCCTTATAAATTCCGATTAATTCATCCGTTTTTCATTATATTTACATGGTAGCTGGAGCTCATTCTAAACTAAATGTGATTGAAGTTTGATTGAAAAATTAGGATACAACTGCCAGCTATCGAAATTTTTGTTTCTTGAATCTTGAAAATTTGTTCAGCAAAATAAAGCTTTTTGCACTGTCATAAAACCAAAATGAAATTCATATAACAAATGGACCTTATTATAAACCAAATTTGGTAGGAATTCGATTGAAAAATTAAGCTTGGACTGCCAGCTAGAGTAATTTTTGTAGTTTTTGTCATTTCTTTACTAAGCGATGTTATCATGAAATTTTAAAAATGATAATGATTTTGTCGTGACAATAAACAACATATATCAAGATTTCAAATAACTTGAATAGTGTGAGGGTGGCAGCCCTAAATTTTTTTATACCTCTGCAAATTTCAATGCAGTCATCGCTTCAAAACAAAAATCCACAGAGTGTAAGATTTGTTTGCCCTGACGTGAAGCAGATTTAATATTATTTTGGCTTTGGTGCCAGCAAAAAAATGTTTCCAAAATAATTCCTGTGAAAAATTATAGACTAACAGCAAAGAATAAAATAATAGCAAAATAATTGATCAATAAAAAAAACTGACATGAAAGATATGAGGTCTAAAACAACATAAAAAAGAGAGTAAACAAGTGAAAGCTTGGTTTGGAAAGTAAATTATTATATTTTTGAAAATACCATTTTAAGTAGATCACAGTGTGTGTCAATAAGCACGCAATATGAAACTAGCTTATTCAGAAAAATATAAACATTCTGAAAAATCAACAGAAGAATATGTACAATTTTATAACTAACAAAAGTAGTTGTATTAGTCTAGGATATCGACGCGCGAAAAACTACGGACAAGAAAATTCAAAGAACGAAAATAAAGATAATTAGTTAATCATAAGTATAAAATAAAGATAATTAGGCAAATCATTACAAAGGTGATAAAGTGAGATCATCCCAGAATAGAAAGAATTTGGCAAAAAAATATAATTAACTAAATGAAATAGCAATGTACTTAAGATACTTTATAACTTTTTCTTAAATTAAACAAATTGTAGAAATATTTTTCAAAATAATTCAATAAAAAATTAAAAAGAAAATTGCAATCGTAGAGCCTTAAGCCAACCTCAAAGCTTAACTTAGCCTAAATTTGTTACTGAATTTAGCAACAACAATTTAATTTATAATCGTAACACCAAAATGAAAACGAACTATAATAGCATGGACAAAAAAAATTTTTGATTAATTGAAATAGAGACTGCAAAATTTTGAACGATAGATATAATCCGTGATTACCCTCAAATATGTGCTAAGAAATTGAAATATATTAAGCTTCTAAGAGGAAGACTGATTTTGCATTTGAATTCTTCGGTTTCAAAAATTTGAAACAAAAATCAATTTAATTGCTTTACAGACAGGAATCAAAACAATTGCATAAATAATAAAACAAGTAAATTAAAATTCCTCGGAAAACTTGAAATATCACATATTCACTTCGATAAACTATACACAAAATATTTCGAAACTAGATCATCGGCACACTAAAGCTAGCTCCAACAATGCTATCATGATTTGTGCAAACTAATTGTATCGAAACGAAAAGTCCGATTATCGTGAATTTCGAACAAAACTTTAAGCAAATTCAATTTTACACTATATGATCTATGTTACAGTAACACATTTTCAGCACGTGTCTATAAAACTTCTGAAAAAAAAACTAACAAAACAAACTTAAGTTTTCGGAAATGTGTACACAATTGTAAGTTAGACAAATTCCCAGAATCATTCACAGAGCTGGTTGATTTTCAAATATACTAGCTTTTTGATGATAGTTTAGATATGAATGAGCTGAATTTAGTCATCTGGACAAATATTTATTCTAGGTAATAGAAAATAACAATTTCCTTTAACTATAGTTCATACTTAGAAAATTGTGGTTTTTAAAGAGTCTGTTTTAGATAAAGAAAAATTGCGAAATTTTTGAGGTGGTTGTAAATTTGTTTGGTCTTTGTTATTTATTCTCTTCAAATTCGCTCAAAGTTCTGTCTCATAGGCATTTAAAAATATACATATCACTCTAATAATATCATGACTAAAACTTGATTTCACAATTAATCAGATTCTTGCGAAAAAAATGTAATACTAATTTCCTCCCTTATTTATTCTGTAAGAACATTACTATTTCACTTCATTTGCTTCTACAATAAGTTTATTTCTGAACGGCAACAATTGAGTAATTTCATATTAATGCTAAAAGTTCTCCCAACAAAATTGCATCATTAAGAAAAATAAAACTAATATCAAACCTTTTTTTTCATCGTATATTTCCGTATCCATTCTAGGTGAAATAAACTGTTCACAAACGCTGTTCGATGATTATCAATCTAACAAAACTATACAATAACGTATTTTTTTACGCAAAAAAAAATCTCAATGCAAAACACATTCAATACAACCATCAAACATAACTAGCAAAACTTTCTCCATTATACTGAAATCTAAATAATGTACTCAACACCGCACTGATCGAAATAACTCATTGCCATTGTAACGAAAATGATTAATTAACTTATTTGTGCATAGAATGTAACACCCACTATAAACAGACCACTCGCTCGCTTAATGGGACAAGTTTGAAATCGAAAGAAATCGTAATGTACACGTCTGGTTGTCACTTTTAACGATCACATATCACACAGATTTATCATAATAAACGAATCTTCGAAAATCCCGGAAATTTCATTTCGAATGTTTTAAAATCGGGTTTTGCCGAAATACAAATCAAAATATAATCAAGTTTCTGCCTTAAGTCTTTCGTCAGAACAGATATGCTCGAGGAGAATCGAAAATAAGTAACTGACAATTCCAAATTTGAACGATGCATCAATCGATCAATACACGTCATAAACGAAAAACCGATTCACATATTGCACCGAAAAATAAAACATCAAAAGCGTCGCGAAATTATCTCTTCCTCGACATCCAGTTCGGCGCGCATGTTAATCCGTAGCGATCTTAAAGAACACTAAAGTATCTTTACCGGTTAAGTAAATTTCTCAAAGCTGTATAGTAAGCCCGACCGTGAGCTCGCGAATGCATTGTATGAATACTACTCACACTGCGCGATCGATTCGAATACATCGAAACAGGTAATGTTCGTAAGACGGTTGTCGGTCGCGGTTGGTAACTGTGCTGGTAGTGGTTTGTGACCGATCCGGGGGATACCTGGCCAAAATTGTCCAATCGATCGCCACCGGACTCTATGCGCACACCTCACTCACAATACAACCGTACCTGAAACTTGGATACCTCGAAGTGACTGAGCATTTGCCGGGGATCATTTTACCGCCGGCAGTAGCTGTACAAGTTCATTTGCAATAGTAGATGCGGTATTGATGTGTGCTGTGCTGTGCTGTGCATTATGGGAACTGCTTTGGATTTGGCGCCAAATTTCTAGATCAATTTCAAATGTGACATGATAGAACTTAAGAGTTTAAATTGAATAAAAATGTTGATATTATGTTTGGAAAACTGATTTTTTTCATAGAATGTAGTATTTTTCAGTAGGTCTCAACGCGTTTTGAGCATCATAAAGCTGAAATAATTTTCCAACCCATTTGACGTATAACTCCAGTGATAGAGTGTAGAGAAAAGTAGACGCTGTGGAAATGTACGTTCTTCTGATTAAAGGTGCATATTCCGTTGTACAAACAATCAAATATTCCCAAACAAGCCTGCATTTGAAAAAAGACTAGTTTATTATAAACCTTTGCTGTGGTTCCGTTTAAATAAATAAGAATCAAACATCGAATTTCACAAATTCTTGAAAACATCCAAATTTCCACCGTTTTGCTTGCGTATATTCCTGAATTCGTGATTAATAATAGAAAACATCTCCAAATATTTGTCATCATTTTTTCGTAAACTTACACAATCGCAATATTCCAAGCTGGAAAAAAAAGTAATACCTACTTGCTTTGTAATAATTCTTAGCAAGAACTCGCTAATAACATCATACTGTGCTATTTCTATTGACCCTTATCATCGAGCCGAATCAATTTATTTAGTATCTAAGTCCCACGATGATTAGCTCAAAAGTTAAAAATACTCAAGCATATCTCAAGTCACATTTGAATACATGTAGTTCTTGTATTGTAGATACTATATATTTTCAAAACGGTACATTTCGCAACATTTTTGGAAATTTTGGATTTTTGCATAAATACACAATGGCATGGAATTTTTTCGATTCGATGATAATGTCATCGGTCACGATCACGTTTTTGATTTGAGAAAATTTTAGATGGTTGTCATTGTAGTAGCATTAGAAGCATGAAGTAAAGTATTCTAAATGCCGATATTGATTATACGGTATTCTCGAAAGTGCATTGTTCATGTTAAGAAGTTTCAGGTTGGTTTCGAGGCTAGTTTGGATACCAATAAATTAAAATATAAATGAAATGGTTGACTTCTTATTCATACGTTGTCATTGAAATGTTAACGGGGATTCGACTTTTTGCCTCAAGATCCTAAAGCTAGGTAAGGTAAACCGTTTTTATCATTGCTTGATCTTCTTCTTGCCCATGTCTTCTAATTAGATCATGGCATAATAATGCCCGATTAAGCTATGTTACCGACAATGATTTAGATATAATATTTCCTATTTTGTATGGATCTGCAATACCATCAAGCTGTTACACGATTTCTCTGTATTCAAATTTTTCACGTATTAATGAAAGGCGTCAAAGAAGCGGCAGTTGTGATTTAGCTGTTCTTCCGTTTCCTTCATTCTATGTTGCAAGTTTGAAACAACACATCAAACTCTTGGATATGTAGGTAATTATAATTAAATTATTTATTCGCAAAGTTCGCCCAATACAGACTAGTGAATTTACATAAGGACGAAAAACAGACAAACAATTCCTGTTATACTATTTTCAACTTCTGTTTACAATTTCTATACTACTATTTTCAGCCAAACTCTTTTTCAAAGATGGTAGACGTATGTTAAAGTCAAATTGGTTGTAAGCATTATTAAAATGTATTCTTAAGGACAAAGCGGGCTCTTTGGAGGCTTAGTTGTTCCAATAGGAAGGGACAGATAAAATATTGACGTGTCTCACTCTGTGACTTTTGCTATTGAAGCCAAATTAACCTAAAAGATGTTCCGAGGAAATATGTCACGTGAAGAGCTTAGCAGCAGAGATGGTTTTGAGATTTTCACGTCTGTTAGTAAGTGTAACCTAAGTCGATTAATGTAAGGAGGCAGGCGAAGAGTATTTGACCAAGCAAATTCACGCAAACAAAACCGTAGAAATCTTTTTTGAATGGACTCGATACGGTCCACCTACACCTGCTGATAAGGGGCCCAAACTATACACGCATATTCAAGTATCGGTCTTATTAAAGCACAAAAAAGAATCTTAGTAAGATATATGTAATGAATTTCTTTGGATCGCCTCCTCACAAATCCAAAGCAAATTAAGCTCTTAATAAGATGGCGTTAATATGATCATCAAAAGTCCTACTCCTAAATCGAGTACTTTGTCAGAATACCCTAAGGGAATACTATACAAAGAGTATTCAAAGCTCGTCGGACTAATTTCACGTGTGTACAAAACAACAGTACACTTGTCAATATTAATTAGGTACTAATTTGTTAGTGCCACACCAAGTCGTGAGGTTATTTAGGTCAGCTTGAAGTCCTAAACAGTCGCGTGTATTTGATACCTTTTCAAAGTTTTGGTGTTTTCTGTATATAGTAAAATTGCCGAATGTTTCAGGACTGATTGGAGGTCATTTATGGTATAAAAGAAATTGCAGAGGTCCTAAGGGACTTCCTTGAGGAAACCAGATATGACATCAATTTCTTATGAAAGGCCGCCACGGAAGGATACGCATTGGGTATGGTAATTAGGAACGTATTCATAATAATTTTGCCCTTGGAGAGAATGTGCTGAGTTTTCATCAAAAAACCGAAAAATTATATGGCACAACAACAAAACCTCTAGTTGACGCTATCCTCCAATATTGTGCTAAAACGGCGTAAAGCTTAAAAGTGATGATTTTGAGACAAAATCGATTTCTATTGGGAAAATTTTCTGTGATGACTGTGTAGGTTTGAATTTTTGACGAAATGAATCAAGCACACAATTAGTTAAAGCTATATGTATAGATGTCCAAAATGCCCAGGAAACTTGAAAAATTTCTTACAAGGAAGGTAAAATTAAAGCTGCAGGAAGCAGAAAGACTACAATAAGCGATTCGTATTTATAATTTTTGCTACATGTGCAGTAATTGATTGAATTAGGCATCCAAACTAAAAAATTAAAGAATCCAGTAAAGAGAAAAGGAACAACTCTGCTGATAACATTAAATACGAGCTGCCATTTTTTTAAGTGCATTTGATGCCTGTTTTACACTCTTCTTCAGCATTGAATTTAGAATACCCATTCGAATGTAAGATTGTTTGCTTATTCGTCCAAAGATATTTTTATTCGATTGAGTTAGAAGCAGACAGGCACAGGCCATCCAAAAATTATATGCTTTTTGTGATATGTTTTAATTAAACGTTGGGTGATTTAGAATTTCGCATCAATAAATAATTTAAACATGACTTTTAAAATAAATAAATTGAAATATTGTATTAAAATATCGAATCATGTACATCGAATCTAATGTATCTCTCAATGCTGTAGATAATGTAATGAACCTGAATAAAATTCATATAGATTCAGCGAAAATACTATGGCATCTTAAAACTTTTAACATTAATAAAAGACCTGGACCTGATCAGATTACTGCAAAGTTTATCCGTTTTTGTGCATATTATTTAACAGAACCACTCTATATTTTATTCAACCAATCACTTGAAATGCATGTGTTTCCTGATGCATGGAAAATCTCACACGTCGTACCAATTTTTAAATCCGGTGATATCCATGATATTTCTAACTATAGACCCATCTCTATTCTATCTACTTTCGGTAAAATTTTTGAGGCATTAGTTATTGAGGAAATTAAGTCTGATGTTTATAATTTGATAATTGATGAGCAGCATGGTTTTTGTCCAAAAAAGTCAACTTTTACGAATTTTTTTTCGCAGCTATTAAGTTCTAATATGGATAAGAAACATCAAGGCGACGTTATTTACACCGACTTCAGCAAAGCTTTTGATCGGGTCAGTCATCCCTTGTTAATTAATAAACTACGAAGAACTGGTATTCATGGCTCACTTCTGAGGTGGGTTGAATCATATATATCAAATCGATCTCAGTTGGTTCGATGTAATGGCTACTTATCTCGTCCGATCTCAGTCACATCCGGAGTTCCACAAGGTTCACATTTAGGTCCAATTTTATTTATACTTTTTATCAACGACATTACAAAATGCTTCAACGCTTCTAATGCGCTTCTATACGCGGACGATCTGAAATTCTTCAAAGTAATCAAAAGTTCAGAAGATTGTACTCAACTTCAAAAAGACTTAGATAATTTAAATAACTACTGCAAGTTAAATGAACTATCACTCAACGTTGAAAAATGCTGTGTTGTAAGTTACACTCGTAACAAACATACAATTGGTAACGACTATTGTGTAGAAAATTCTGTACTGAAGAAAAATACCTTGCAAAACGATTTAGGAATGCACTTTGACTCCAAACTGTTGCTTAGTTCTCATGTTGAGATAATTTTGAGGCAATCATACAGGACCTTAGGTTTTGTTTTACAAAATTCCAGGAACTTCACTAATCCGCAAACATGCATATGCCTTTTTAACACTCTAGTTCGACCTAAACTTGAATATGCATGCACTGTGTGGAACCCGTGCTACAGAAAGTACATAGATATGATTGAAATATTGCAACGCAAATTTGTTCTTTTCTTATGTAAAAAATATATTATATCTTTACCTAATTATAAGTCGAGACTGCAATACTTCAATATGATATCACTTGAAGGTAGAAGGACAGTAATGGATATGCTATTTCTTTTTAAAATTTTCAATAATGATATATACTCTTCATCAATTATATCATATTTCAATCTTTCAACAAATCCTGTATACACAAGACTCAATACATTATTTTATTTGCCTTTTTATAATACGAAGAATTGCTCCAATTCGCCAACGAACAGATTAATGTCACAATACAACTCGAAGTTTTCTCATATTGACCTATTTCAACTTTCAAAAATTAAATTTAAAAAAAGTAATTATAGATACTATTATCAACTAAGCACTCTTGTTAAATAACCTGTGCTGCTTTGATAATTCAGTGGGAACCTATCATTGGCATTATCTTAAATGCTGTTGGTTTTCCAAATAAAAATAAATAAATAAATAAATAAAAACATCTTGAATATTATATTACTCTATTCAATTTAAATCTGCGTATTATCCACGTCGTCACAGATTGCAGCGGCATTTGGTTCAATTACCACATTCATTGAATGCAGTATTTGAAGGAAATTAGCGTAGCTTTTTTTCAGAACGACATCGAAGAGAGCTGGTTCATGTTTATAATCGTACAGTTTGTTCAGCGATTTGGTTTTTGCCAGCTGCACCAGCTGTCTTCCCCAGGCGGACAATTGTCGTGTTACAGACTCTCGTCGGTCGACGTTTTATGCAGCAATGTAGCCCAGATTGCCCTCTTTATGTTTTCGGTGGAGTTTTTGCTTCTTCGAATTGCCAATCCGTAAAGAGCAGACAGCTTATCAACGAGCTTAGCTGTGAGTTTGCTTTTCCCAGAGAGTCCTTTAGTATGCTTCCTCAATTTACGTAAACGCACTCCTAACCTTTTCTGTAAAAAAGTAAATGTTCACCATAAGGTAGTGATTCGACAGTGTACTTATATTTACAATCCGCATCATCAACAAATGACGAATATTTCATGCCGTGTAATTTTTCTAATCTCGCGAAAATTTCCGCAGCCACCTTCGGTTCCATTATGCCATGTAGAGACAAGCTCTTGAAACCTCAAATCGTCAAAATCAGTGTCATTTATGTTTTGGAAGTAACAGTAAATGACCATTGTCCGGTAGCAATGGCCATTATCTGTTCTGTCTCATTTGAGAAAAATAAAGCTTGATTATGCCTGCAGCGTAAAAATCTTACCAAACTATTGCCACCACAAAACCTTTTGAGCTAAGAGTGAGCCTCCTCTCAACGATTTTCGATTTTCCTTGTATAAACCCGTTTATTTTTTCATTTATATGAAACATACAGATAATAACCCAATCAAATGCTGTTAATTAGTTAATTCTAGTGTTGGGACGACATACTTATTAATCACTGATATTTTTCACAGTGAATAAAAAATCACTGTTTAAAGCAGTGTCTAAATATTCAAAAACACTATGAACAAAATGTCAGCGACGAGAATCACCAACAACGAAATCACGACATAAAATCACAGCCATCGAAATCGTTGTGATCGAAAGCACAGCGACCAAATTCACGGAGCCAACAAAATAACCACCAAAAATTGTGATTCTATCCACTGCTATGCGATTGCCCTAAATTTGATAACTGTGATATCGATGACTGTGACTTTGTTTGCTATCATTCCACTTCATTCCGATTTCAATCCTGTCATGTGAATTTAATCATTGTTACCGAGTCGAATTTTTCGAGTGCAATTATCTGAATAGCGCGTGAGGTGATCAAACTGAAATTTTCAGGATATATTGATGTAGGTATATAAGAAGTAGGTCTGTGTTAAGTTCAAATAAGGATATGTTCAATCCTTCGATGGCAGCGTACATTTTAGTGAATCTTTAAGTACGACTATGTTTCTATGGAAAGAAAAATTTCAGAAAAAGTAAGTATATGAAATGAAAACTGATAATGTTTTATGCTTGGCTATCATGGCGCTTTGGAAATTTCATATTCATGGTGGGTGCTGAGTGCTTAAAAGTTAGCGGAAAAAATTGTAAAATTTTAAGCTTTTTTTAAGCCAAAAACATCAAATCATTACGAAATGTATAGAACGTATAACTGCTTATAAAAAATAGGTCTATGTGATTTTCGATGAATGTCCAGGCAAGCGTCTAGGTACGGCAAAAATGAGAAAAAAAAATCCTTTTCCATAATCGAGTTTCCTGAATTTTTTTTAGCTTTTTGGAAAAAATGCAAACAATTGATAAATATGATGCTTTCATTACACAGTTAGTTTAAGTTTTTCGAAATTTTTCAGTGCAGAAGAACTTCAAATCCTCATCAAACTACTATTTTAAGAGCCGAAATTTGTGTTCGCGGAAACTCACACCGGATCAATATGAAAATCACGGGACATATTGGTCATGAGTAGCAGCAGTAAGTTTGATAGAAATAATTTAAAAAGTAAGGGGCCCTGTGTATATGGGGAAATCTTGACACATCTTCAATAAAAAATCACTTTCTTCCCCTATTACTTTCGATGTAGTCTTTAGAAGAAATCGAAATTCGCACTGTTGGCTGATTTTTGTGTGCCAAAGTTGACAGATTTCTGGTTGCAAAATTTGGATAGGACTACCACCTGCAATAATTTTAGTCGTTTTTGCACCAAAGGATGCTTAAAGTGTAATTATGCTAGAATGGATTTAAGTAAACTAGGTTTTAATTTTGTAAAAAAAATCTTTCCACTATCAATCCAGCCGTCGAATTGAAAAGAAACTCACAGAAAGTTTTGATCTAGACATAAAATATAGAGTAAGTTGATCTTAGCCATAAGTCTTAACGTGAAGCTGATTTGACATTTCGGTACTAGCGAAGAGCTGCTAGAACCGGTCATTTTGTCGTTACTGTACCAAAAGACGCAACTCTTAATTTTTCACATGCTGTATATCTGTGGTAATGTGAAAATTATAATCTGTGGTTCTTGAGTAAAAGAACTAAGTAAGTATTTCAACATTTACTCTGGAACGAAATTCACGCTTTTCGTCTGCTTTCATCGAAAATCAGGCATTACCAACCTCCCATATGTCTAGTGGTTAATATAAAAATCGAAAATGAAAAATATTCACTTCTATTAGAGCTCATTTCAAAGAATTCTTATTGTGTTTGATTGCTGAAAATAAACTTGCTAACTTTGTATTTTTAAATTAATCATATTTTTTCTCATGAGAGTAATGTGCCCAAATCACTGCCATGATTGAAAATGAAAGGATATTGACCCCTCTATTGCGAAGCCACAGTAACTCAAGGAATGTTTAGGAAAGTTTGGACCGAATTCTGGTGTTTTCCCCTCTATATCAAAGCACTGTGCACGCCTATGCGGGGAATACAATACTGATGGACTAATCATTTGTATTTTCATTTGTATTTTCTTTGGACAGACTCAATTGATTTCTTATCACATTAATATAGAGAATACCACACGGCACAGGCATATTCAAGGATTGAACGTCAAAGGAAGGAGCTCAAAAGTAATAATGGTTGCATGGATTCGAATGTTACGATGATCTTAGGATGAAACCTGACAGTCTGGATGCTCGATTGACCCAGTCCGAGGTTTGAAGGTCAAATCTGAGTTTGTGGTCGACCTTAAACCCAATTTCTTTGTTCGAGATGAGAGAACAGAGCAGATGACTATCCAATGAGCAGTTGAAGATAGTAGGGTGAGTTTTATGAGAGAGAAAAACAGCGTTCAGCATTTGCTTGAATTCACCAGCTCTCAAAAACTATAAGACTGGATTGAAGTTGAAGAAAATGGTCGCGAAGAGTTGAAGATCATCAAGGAAGTACCGGATGCAGATCATTCGCATAAAAGAGAAAAAGAAGAGGATGCAAGGTAAAACCTTGTGGAACACCGGTTCTAGGCACTAACATCACAGCGACTTTGTAATTTTGATAAATGATAGCTGTGGAGAGTTTTGTCAAGCTCTGTAATAGTATAATTGAAAAAATGTATTTTATTTTCAGAAACAATAGCTATAATTAAATCACTTAACATCATTCTTTAATATTTGTACAACAATAGAAACAACAACAGTAGAATAAAGTCAATGATTATGCAAAGCCTGCAGTTTTAGGTGTATTTAATATTCATGTTAAATCCTTATCGACTTTTGTTTATTGTGTCTCTACTATACTTTGGCACCGTGATTTCCCATTAACTTTGGAGAGAGAGAGAGAAACTCCGCTTGTTCTATGTTTGCCTAAATAAGTATGTATTTGTATAGTTAGCTAGTTCCCAATCCTCTTAGGAATATTTGCAGCGACTGCTCACAGTTTTATAATTTCAATAATATTAAGGAATATTTTCACATCCTATGAAACAGATTCTACAAGGGTTGTTTTTCGTTCAAATGCCAACTGCACGGAAGTTCGAACGATGGCACATGTTAACGATTTCTCTGCGAATCAATAAGCTTAGATGGAATAATAATTCTCACATAGGTATACACTTAAGCTCCGCATTAGCATTGATAGCGAAACATTAATGGAAAAATTTCTTCATCCTTATTGACTTTGGCTAATATTAGACGCTATCATATGATCGAACCTCGCAAACAACCACTACGCTCTTCCATATAATTTAATTGAATAGAGAGTCACATGATTGCTAAGCAATCAGAAGTGTTAAAAATATCATTTTAACAAACGCCTTGACTACAAGTCAAGTTAGTCGGTCAGCCGATGGTCGAAATCAAAAAAGTTCTCTGTTATCAAAATACATTTTCACATCAGAATTTACGGTCGCTCTGGAAAAGGCCCAGATATTTCTACGCATCTTTGCAGTCGAGGCCATGACCAAACAATAAAACCAGAAATGAGTCGTAAGTGCAAGTGTCCACTGTTGCCGCGAGAACAAATAAATTCGCATTTAGCCCAGCCAGCAGCCCATTGTTAATGGCCAGCGCACCCGCAGTCAAGGCCGATACAAGGTGGCACTGAGCTTCCTAATGGGATTCTCAGAAGGATCAGCCACCGTCAAAGGTACACCTGTAATTTCAACCGAGAGCCAGTCAACGCAAACAAGGCTCTTAACCACCGAAAATAGTATATTACAGGACGTAGCCAGTTGCGTGCCCGTTTGCGCTAAAAGCTCTAATTAAACCGGACAAACAGCGGAAAATGTAAAATGTCGCTTGATTCGAATTTGAATGATTTCAATCAGCATAAGTAATTAGCATGTGTGACACAAATTTACATTCGAAAAAAATACACGGCACGTCGCCTCGCTAACAAATTGCCTTTGCGTACCAAATTACGCGAAGAAGACATCAAATTTGACCGTAACACCCACACGGCCCGACCGACTACGCCGCTTGGCTTGCAAACTTCTTTTGAATGAATCCGCACCACGGTCGCACCACTCCGTCTGCCAGCGCTCAATGGCACAAATCACTACGGCTAATCGTCATCGAGTGATAAGAAAGTCGATGGGCGTAGCCTGATTACGGCGGGATTGGCCTGACGTCAACGAATCGAGCCGCACGACCGGCCAATGACGACTTGCAGCATAAATCATCGGCCGCACTCGTCTCATCGTCTCGCCTGTCCCGTAGTCCACCAGGTTGTCTCTATGCCGGGCGCTGCCACTGAGAGAGAAGAAGCTGGACTGTCATAATGCCACGCACACTTGTCGTATTTTGGGTAGGTGTGCGTGCTTGCTGTGCTGCGAAATGCATTGTTAGCAAATTGTCAGATTTGCGTGGCGATGGACAAGGGATGGATGGATTTAGCTTAATGTTCCCGAGATCCCGTAAATTGCAACTGAACACACCACCGCCATAGTTTTTACTTAAAGTGTTGGCTAATATTGCATAATGGCATTCCATTCGATGGAATGCATTTTATCGTGAACTTTGAACAAACGGTAATAAGTATTTGCATACATATCAAGCTTAATTGCTTTGAATGAATGAATTTCAAATTTAAAGATTGCTTTTTTATCGGGGTAGCCCTGAGAGTGGGTACCCCAATGTGCTGCATCGACTATATATGTTAATATCTATATCATACCTACTAAATTACTGTATCACAAACGAAAGTCTTCTAATTCGAGTGGGAGAGGTTTTTCGATGGGACATCTGCCATGTTTAACTCCAAATACAACAACAAAATTTAGTTTGCATGATATCCTGTTCCTGCCCCGCCAGCTCATAGATTGCTTTTAAAACACGACAATTGTATTTCTTGGTGGCCAAGTAAATCTATTTTAAAGTCTTTCGACGTGCCAATCAATATTCAAGCAGCATTTCGTTCACTTCTTTCGATTCGTAGTAGATCAACGAAATCCAACATTTATCGTCTGAATGTAAAAATGCTATTATTCGACGATAATTTGTATGTTGAATCAATCTAAAGAAAAAAATCTACTGAAACGTAGTTAGGTGCAGTTGAAAATACATTTGGATCAATTCGACGATGCGTTTATGTTTCACCAATTATTTATAAAAATGTGTCACTCTCTTAGTTTTCTCAGTTTACAAATTTTAAGGAAACTATAATCAGTGTAATCCCAGCTGTTGTACAGGCTGGGTAATATCATTAGTGTGTAAGAAACAAAATTTATGCCAAAAAAAAACGATAAGAGCCAGCAGGCCAAAATAGTATAGCCGCTAGATTTTAAGTTTTTTTTCTTGTTAATTAAACTGTAAGTTAGGTTAAGATTATACAAATAATTCATAATAAAAAATATTTTTCAATTCAGTTTTCAAACTTTAAGCTAAATTTTTTCGATTTTGTCTTTAATTTTCACTTTAAAAGAATTAGTTGTTAAAAGCATCTTTTGTTCAGTGTTTAATCGCAAAGTTAGCTATTGTAGGTAGGGTACATGCTGTTTTTTTTTTGTCATCATCAATTCTTCTAGCTTATTTCATTGGGCAACAGGTGGGACAGCATGTGTGCACGTTATATTCGTCGTTTTGCATTTTACGATTCCAGGACTTGCGTGGTGGTTCCCATGGGACTCTCGCCTCGGGAACTACCTGTTGGTAAAAAAGTTTCCAATTATTGATCAAATAACTCTAATAGATATTTTCAGCAAGAAAACTCTTCATCGAACCTGATTTCTTCTAACTGGCTTTCCTGAGCATGTAGCGCAACGGCCAGCCGAGTATCCGCGACCTTTAAGCTTCGGTGTCACTACGATTGACGATTGCTGCTCACTTGGAATAGTTTCAATTCGTCCTGTGGACGTTTTCGGTCGGCCAACGTCGATTTTCTCACGATTCAAAAAACTAAACGACATAAACGTAAATCAAGCTGTTATAATTACGATTTATACAATTTTATCTACTCGGGTCTGGGATGCTGCCAAAAATTCACCAGTCCTATCCTCGTCATAATACTGCCAAGACGTTGCAAAAGCCGAACGTTTTCCTTTTTGATTTGTTCCAGACGTTCTTTTTCGGCTTGCAGCTTCTTCAGCTTGAGTGATACGTGAGGGTAAGCAGGCGGCGAAGAGAAGTCAATAGCTGGACGTGCACTTTTCACCTGAAATGAAAGAGACTTTATTGAAATATGGTCACCATTTTGGAAACATTCGAATTTTGAAACGGGACCTTCCTCTTGTGATTTGCATATCGTTGCAATTCCCATGGTCGGATTAAGAGCTTCTCGCGTTTCGATAACATTTTATTGCAGCATCTAACTACACTGGATTTTCAGCCATATACTGTAAAGGGTGTATAAAACAATTTAGTTACTAGGTGCGTATCCATAGATATAATCAAAATTAAACAAACTTGTAAATAGAATAAATGGATTGTTATAGTCTCTATAACTGTAAATTAAATTTGTGGCCTTTTATTTTTGTTGGAAAAATTGGAGTGTTACAGAGAGTCAATTCTCTAACTTATAACAAATGACAAAATAAAACCAACTTGTAGATTACATTTTTTTTCTTATTCAAATTTAGCGTGCGTTCAAATTTAGCGCAAAGCCATTTGAACCGGTTCAGAGAATGGAATCTTCATTCAGCCATTGCAATCAATCTGCTGAATAACATTCTCAAATGTCAAATCGAAATACTCGTGCTGCTCAGGTTATGTTTATGTTTATTTCCCCGGCGAGTGGTGTAATCGTGCGTACGTAGTGTATTATTCGTTAGTTTCGGCATTTATTGATTCATTCGGGCAACATCACATCAAAAATGAGTTTCCTCAAGCCGAAAACCGTGATCGAAGAACGTGACATAGTCATTCTCTACATAAGTGTGAATAATATGCATGCTATAGATGTGCAGCCGACAATAGTGAACAAAAAAGGTGAAACTATCGAATATGTCTTTCAAACAACATTCGGTGCGTTGAAAGTGCGCAGTCTAATCGGTGTAAAATACGGTAGCAAAGTAGAATTATCTCGTGGTTGGGCCTATGTTTTGCAAGCGAATCCCGAACTGTGGACGCAAACACTGCCACATCGAACGCAAATCATCTACACACCGGACATTAGTATGATTCTATTTCAATTGGAAATTCGTCCGGGTAGTGTTGTTATCGAATCCGGTACCGGATCAGGTTCGTTGTCACACTATTTCATTCGGGGTGTGAAACCGTTGGGGCATCTACACACATTCGACTTCCATGAAGCGCGTGTGGAACAAGCAAAAGAAGAGTTTCAGGACCATGGAATCAGCGATTTTGTCACGGTAGGCTGCTGGATATTGTTTTTTATTTCCACGAAAAAAATGGGATTTATTTCTTTCAGGTATATCATCGAGATGTATGTCAACATGGATTCACAGACGAGCTGAATGGAAAAGCGGATGCGGTTTTTCTAGACCTTCCTGCTCCTGATTTAGTAGTACCGCATGCTTTACGAGCTATGAAAAGTGAAGGTGTGTATGATACATACTATTTGACTTCAAAGAGAGATGTTTTTCATGATTGAATACGTTCCTTTGCGGAATTATACTTGCCGCAATTAAAACTAATAAGTGGGCACATCAAATTATAGAGCATGATTGAAAATTTTAAGATTTGCATAGAAACTTAAAAGTGTTTGATTTTGTTATTTCTATTCATCATTTTTGACTAGGAATAATACGGGTGTCGCAATTGCTTGCAATTCTATCTAAAAATGTTGAAAATATTCATTCTACAATGCATATTTGTGTTTATCGTTTTTGCTATTTCATGCATCGATAGTGTAATGTATCACGCAAAACTACCAAATCTATATTATCTGAGCCGCAACGTGTAACAATGCTTTGAAGAATTTGAAAGGGTTAGAGTCGGAGCTAACGATGTTCTTTCGAAAGATTCGAGCCTATACTAGTTCTGCAAATCACGCGGGAAACATTCGATGGGTACTTTGGTTACTAAACTTTGCTCAGTTGCTAAAAACCCTCAGTAAAATATTTTGATCGGGAAATTAAAAATTACGAGCAAAGAAGTTTACGAACTTGTAAAAATTTCTGAAATTGAACATCCAATGACTTCAAATGCTTCATTACCAGCTCTCTCCCATGTATAAAACATTACTTTTGCTAGTCCTTCCCTTCTCTCTCCATTTGCAGCACGAAATTGCACACTAGAAAAAATGCAGCTGCTAAGTAATCAACTGCTACGCTATCGCAACCAACTGCTCATCATCAAGAATTTTTGCAACTTCCTATCCATTCTATTCCGCTCCATTGTACGAACCTCAAGTTGAAATTTCAGCGGCTGTATCTCCACTGCTTCAATAAAAAGCTTAATTTCCATTCAATGCTTCGTAAAGCTCTCTACAGCGAAAAGAACTGCAACTTAAAATTAAACACCATCGTAATCAGACTCACTCTAATTTTGTACAACTTCACTCTTCGCTAGATAATAATAGTAGTCTAGCTAAGGAACGACAACTGAATATCGGTATCTCCATCGGTTTCACCGATCATCAACATCGATAATGAGTTAAGCAATGTTTCTGTTAATATCGATGCTCATTTTATGCATCGTGCCGTGATGCGATCTTCTCTTTTGATGTTGTCTAACTTCGTTCCATAACAATAGTGATCTGATTGGATGGACTGTGGTGGTGTCCTTGTAGCCGTCTTAAATTATCTTCAATTTTTCTACTTCTCCTCCCTTTAAGTATGTTGCTTTTTGTGTCTGCTTCTCTGACAAATCCAGTGTATTTGTCTATATATATAAGATATATATTTCCTTGCCATCTTTTCTTTCCTCGTGCTCTCTTGCACAATTCAATCTTTTTCCTAACAGTAACGGTAAAATTTTTGATCTTGTCCTTTCCAATTTTCATCTGCTTCTAATCCTTACGTGAAATCCGCTGTCGGCAAGTATATGTCTCAAGAGCTACATTCAATACAAGTGGAATTCAATACAAGTATAATTCCTATAAAACTGACTTTGAGAGACGAAGCGTTGCAATGAAATCCATTAATTCGCTCAGTTTTTTCGTGAACTTGATACCGACCTCGTTGGTCTTTGTTTCTACCACAAATCTCATCAACTAATATGTCATTTTCACAGCTTCTTGGGAAATGTCCAACAGTTTTCCTATTCAAAAGTCTGACGGTTGAAATCCTCGTTCTATTTCAATCCTGCTATTTTTTTCCAAAATTTGTGAGCGTCCCGGTTTTAATCGCGTCAATTTCGCTCTTCGCCACATTTTTGCTACTCTAACAGCACGATTTCGCAAAAGGTCGATGTACTGTCACTAACCTTGTTGAGTTTGTCAATATAGCTGATTCTGCTTTAGTGGCCACCATCAAATATACGTCATGTGCACTGACTTGAGGCCTTTGACTCAGTTAATCATGAGCTCCTCCTACCAAAATTCGAGTATTAAAGCATTTCTGAGTCCCTGCTCTCGTGGATCCATCATTTGTATTTGCTGTATCACTCCATGGTTCTTCGTTTTCTCATTAATTTCTTTCTCCGGTATACCTCAAGGATCTATTCTTGGGCCATAGCTCTTTATTCCCTTCGTCATTGAACTTCCTAGTGTGATTGCCTCTCCTTATTTAATGTACTCTGATAACTTTAAAACATTATCAATGCTACTTCTGAATATCTTACTCTTCAAAACGACTTAAATCGTCTTGTTTCTTAGTGTGATTGTAGTTACTTGTCCTTGAATGGCTCTAAACGTTGCTCTGTCTTTTACATTGAAACCTTATGCTTCGGAGCTCCTTTACACTATCTGCGACATCATTGTTTCAGTTTCGGATAATTTTACTGGCCTCGATGTTACCTTCGATCGGAAGCTTAAGTTTGATATCAACATTCGTACCATCACTCAAAAGGCTTCCTAGACCGCTGGTTTTGTTAAACGTCTTTGTCTCAGTTCCTTTGACATTTCCACTTGTGTGCGGCTTTTTCTGTCTCTTGTTCGTTCTATGTTTGAGTATTGCTCCGTAGTGTAAGGTCCCCGTTTCTGTTATTTGTCGTGTTCTTACAGTGAACAACTATAATTCCTTACTATTCTTCACAGCACAGAACTTACCTTGAATGTTTTTCATTTTGAAGTTTGTCGCAGTTATTTATCTTCATCTTCGGAGTGTTTGCTACGGAGCGCCATCATGAGAAGCTCATCAGCCCAACTAAACTGTTTAATATGCCTTTTATGCGTATGGAAGTGTATTTTTACTCGCCTATTTTACGTTTACTGAGATCGCAAAATAATCTTCAGCTTTGTTGTCTCGCACAGTCTGTTGGTATTTTCAAAAGTTTACTTTGTACTGCACTTTATTCGTCAACATAATCGTTTTAATCTCTATTTTAGTCTTTATTATATTAGAATTTTGTATTTATCTTAATTTTATACATATTGTAATTGGAAGTCTACTTTGTCAATTGAATTTGTCTGAATAAATTACAAATTATCCTGCGTCTCTTTAGGTTAGGCACCATTCCTTATACCATGGAGCCTTTATTGTTGCAGCAATTTTTGCTGATCAGAGAAGGGTTTAATAGAACTCGACCGGAAAATGTTGATGCAAAACACTTGGAGATTTTCGAAGGATGCCTTACAGTGTAAAGCAGCCGACATTATAGCAAAATCTTCAAAAGTATACAGCAAACAACGAAAAAACTATACTTTAGTCACCAGCATAACAAGCTTCTTCTCTAAATTTCTTGATATGCTCACTTAACAATACACATCTTTCTCGAAACAGCATCATCAACAGCGAAGAATCAGTACGCAATTATTTAATTTAAGAAATAATACTCTTTAGCCATTTTCTATTGAACTGCCATGACGCGCAACCACATTTGGCCTTGTCTATTCCAATAATTACCTATTCGTTTTCTACACCTGCAAAAGAATGCCAAATACATGGTTTTGTGTTTTGCCGCACTTGCGCCCAGGCGTGAATTTAACTGCGCTTGAGGACATACACGTCGTCATCCGTCCACAAACCGATTCGTTTGTATGAAAGCAAAGAGAAATTCAATCAACAAGAAATTGTCATCACAATGTGTGAATCCGTTTACAAATAAGGCGATACCAGTAATCAATTAAAAATAATGTTTGTTTGTCGCGCACTCGAGAGATGTGCATTCCTAGTTGAAACGCTACGGCTGTTACAACGATGCAATCGATCGTCACTCGCACACTAATTGCAGTCAATAAGGAAATGCAATGTTAGAAATGGTTAGTGACAAACTGCTGCACTATCCAAATCACTCTGCGCTCAATTCGAATCCAAATTGCCGCTAGCTGCTTTGGCTGTTGTCGTTCGCCACGGATTTGCACTAATTTAAGCCGTTTCGCGATCATGCCATGCTGAGCCTTTACTGTCACACTCGAGCCTATAGAAATGCCTACAAATGCGATTTACGCCAACGGCACTAATCTTAAATCTTCGATGGATCGATTCGGAGTCAATGGATTAGAGTCTGAATATTTGTGACTGCTGCAGTTTTAAGCAGGCCTCGTCTTGACTCATCGCGAATTTACATTGAATGATTGGATTGTGTCAATGCTTTATCACAGGCGAAAACTTTATACTGATATTCACCAAATAGACTTTTCCCTAATCCAACCTGAAGCAACTCAAAGAGACGATAGATTGTATTGAGTTATGCCAGCCAATGCGAAAAATTCTATTTTTTATACTACATATTCAAAAACATCGTCAACAATGATAAGTTTTTGTACTTTTAAATATTTGTTCTACCTCTATTCGAAAATTCATCTTTTTTATTGCTTTCAGGTGGTCGATTTTGTTCGTTCTCTCCATGCATCGAACAATCACAACGTTGCTGTCAAGCTCTTCAAGATAACGGCTTTATCGAAATACAATCAATGGAAATCCTCCAAATAGAAGATGTTGTCAAGACGAAAAATATACCAGTTATGGAATTAGAATATCTCAAGCATAAGGTAATCAAATTCAGTCAAAAAAAAATACCCAAACACATAAACTATCACCCTATCAGACGTAACATCGACCGCGAAACCGCAAACATTTTAATTTCATAAAAACAGATCACTCATCCATCTACCGGATTTGTTTTCGGTCTCCACTCCGTTTATCCATTTATTTTCAACGCACATGCGAAGATTGTCAAAAGAGTCGAAAGATAGCCATGCAGATTGGCGCATTTTTCTTGTATATGGGCTTTTAAAGTGTCCATTAATATATCCATTAAAAGCATAAACTGTCTCCATAAGTTTTTATTCGTCAAGACTTATTACCGAAAAATTATCGAAAAAAGCCTCCTATTGCTCGCCTGCTAAGATACTTTACTAAACCCATGCCAACCTGATCAGATCAAGAGACTGAACAGCTGAAAACAGGTTTCCAGGTTGAAGGCATTCTGAGATTTGAATGAGTTAAATTTTTTTCGAATCAGAGTTGTACATTTGTACCTACCTGTTGACTCTCGTGCCAATTCGGTGTAATTTCGATAAGAAAACACAAATTTCTTGACGTAAAAGATGAATGCATGCAGACGCTGGCTGAGTGGTGCTGTTAAAAGTGGAAGCTGACCGAATTGATGTATTCAAAGTGTTGCTCTTTGTCAGGCAATTATCCTAAAATGCTGATAGAATAGAGTGATGTGTCATTTTTAGAGCTTGTTTAATTGCCAACGCATAATTGATGTGATATGGACGTTAGAGGGTCGTTATGGCGTGTGCTGAACGTAAATGTTATAGTTAGTAATTGTTAGTTAATGTACGATGACACATAAGTAAAGAATGAAATTATCGAAATTTTTCAAGATTTGTCGGGAAATTGTCGAAACGCTCATAAATAAAGTACGCAACCATATTTAAACAATTCTGTGTCAAAGTATTATATCACAATCGTAAATATTTGAAATTAGCTTCAGCACTGAATTGCTCTGTTCTGCCTTATTAATCAACCCAGCAACTAAGTACAAATATGAGTTGTAAAAATTGCTAAATGAAGGCGAAAATTGCTGTTCAAATAAAAATTAATCAAATTTGATCGTTCGACGTCGTCGTAGGACTGCAGGGTTCATGGCCTCTGATTAAGAAATTCAAGCAGTAATGCTTACCATTCGACTGCAGAGCTATGCAAACGTTTGCTGGGGCTCGCCGCTGGCTGTTGATCCTCGGCTTTTTAGGTACTCGATGATCGTCTATTCGCTGTTTGTGACTAGCCCATTGCAGCTTCCACAGTCTGACAATTGTAGAGATCTCTAAGTAATTAGGTAGGATGAAATGGCCGTTGATCGACCGAGGCTTGCCGACAATCGCATATAGGCACAAAAAAGGCCCGTTGTGATGCCACAGTAATTGTCTCTCTCCTGGCCTCTAAAGTCAAGAAACCCTTTAAAGGTGCACAAAGCGTCGCCACCCTTCTCCTCACCAGAGTCAGATTCCTATTCGTCTTTGAAGCCACAGCTCCGACAAAAATCATTGAACTCAGCGTCCAATCGTTGCGCGTGCGGCTCTATGAGGCAGTGATCTGTAAAAATGCCCACAGCGCAGAGCACTGCAGGTTAAACCTAATAGCTGCTTGGTGCGGCGCGTATCTATGGAGATCCAGGACCGTCTTGTTGCCACACATGATGATTTGTTTGTCGAAGACGTCTTAGCTTCCTCGAAACATTTTTGTCTGATTGCTAATTTGACTTATTTTTATTTTTTATTCTTTTGAGACCTCCGGTAGCAAGGTACCAAGCCTCGCCAGTTCATCGCAGTCACAGTTGCCTAGAATATACCGATGTTCAGGTACCCAAATCAATTGTATTTTCGAATGTTGATATCTCCCTAAGAGATACGTGGCATTAAGCGACAATCATGAACATTGTACATGGACCAAGAAGGGACTTAATAGCCACTTGACTATCTGTGAAATATATATTAATATATTATATTAAACACAAGGCAACTGCCTGAAAGATAGCCACAATCTCTGCGTCAAGGACACTGCAATAGACGTAGGTAGACGAAGTGAAAGTTTTAAGTTCAGCGCATTCGAGTAGACACCACACCCGGTTTTATTTAGCTATCGGTGTGCCCATGAATAATCTCACTCTCGAAGATGACATCATCATACTATTCATCCCTACCAGGAATGCGATTTGTAAACTCCAAACCTAGTAGAATGTCCGGAGCGTTGAAATTAACGCCCGTTGGAGCGGAAACACCCTTAGATAAAATTCTAGCATGGCCAAACTCTGTTCTAGTTCATGCCGAAACACATTCTCACAGTAGCAAGATTAACTTACTGTAAGTTTAGTAAATTGGTTGGTTTTGCAGTGATCCGATTTTGCTTGGACTCATATTCAAACTGCGTTAACGACTCCAACACAATAGTATGCCTCGTGAGTGATTTAACATCTCCGAAAGCGCAGATAAATACTTTCCCGACACTGTGATGGTTATGTCGTTTGCAAAAGCAACCATAAGCAACCAGCCTTATCAAAAGAGTATTTATCGTGATTTTCCACAACAGAGGAGAAAAGACTCCACTTAAAGGAGTACCCGTACTGACCCTTCGTCAACGGTGAGCATTCCCCAACGAAAGGATTATAACTCTATTCTTAAGAAGCTGCATGATAAAAGCTATCAGTCACATATTAACGTCCAGCACGTGACAGTGCCTCAACAATCGTATCAGACTTTATGTTGCTAAAGATCTTTTCAATAGCTAAGGAGGCGGCAAGCCTATATTCCTTAAAAGTAAGAAATTTCTCAATTTGCTCAAAGAGTACATGAAAAACAGTTTCAACATACTTTCCTTTGGTATAAGCATGCTCTGACTACGAGATTAACATAGAATCGATTGCCTTTTGAATATAATAGCCAATGATCCTTTCCAGACTCTGAAGCACAGCTGAGCTTAAACATATTGGAGGATAGCCCTTTGGCTTAACATGCGAAACTTTTCCTGGTTTAGGAATAAACTCAGCTCTAGTTTCCCGCCACTAAACGGGAGCATACGAGAAGCGCAGGTACGCGTTACATATCTCTCTCCCTCATAGTAACGTTATTTCCGTTATTTCTTTGGACTGTTGGATATCAGTCGAAAGAATATCATCAAGGCATCAAGGCAACTTCAATTGAGAAAATGATACAATGCAGCGATAGTCAATTAGTTCAGAAACGGCCGAATGCACTAACAAAAAAAATTCCGTTGGCTCTCGTTCCCTCTTTGGGAAACGGGAGGCGATACTGTTCACTTTTTATGCATGTATCATATTTAAGTGATTTCGATTGCCTAGTTTTATTCAAAATCAGTTTCAAAAGTAACGTTGAAACATATATTATTTTATAAATTCATTCGTTATAAATTCATTCTTTTTATAATTGTTTCATTTTATCATTATTACATATTATTATCATTCTATATTATAATCATTCCATATTATAATCATTCCATGTTACAATTATTCCATTTAAAATTGATCCATTTTGTAATTATTTTATTTTATAATTGTTTCATTTTATAATTGTTTCATTTTATAATTGTTTCATTTTATAATTGTTTCATTTTATAATTGTTTCATTTTATAATTGTTTCATTTTATAATTTCTTCCTTTTATAATTATTTCCTTTCATGAATTACTTCCTTTCATGAATTACTTCCTTTCATGAATTATTTCCTTTCAGGAATTATATCATTTTATAAATTTCTTCATTTAATTATTTCAATTTGTTTACATCGGTTTTATTCTATACTGTTAAACGTAGAATATGAGTTTTTCATTTTCTACCAGCAAGCATTTAAATGGAATAAAAAAATTATTTAATGAAAGCGTGAATTTTATTGAAGATTTTTCTCGAAAATTTACCCGAAGAAATAATTTAGTGTGTTTTTGTTAAAGCTCTAAAATGTGTCTGTCTCATGAATGCTGGAAAAAAGCAAAAAGATTTTGTCAGAAGTGGGATTCGAACCCACGCCCTCAGAGAGGACCAGAACGCTCATAGTTGGATTCGAACCGTAGTTCGAACAAGATTTCTCTTGAGTCTGGCGCCTTAGACCGCTCGGCCATCCTGACATATGAGACTGGGCATGCTAATGTATTATTTAAGATTGTTTTGAGCGTCATAAATTGTATAAATAATTTACTTAAAAAGAAATAAATTGTATTGAGTAAAGTAATAGCAATAACATTACATGTTTATTTTCTTAAATGAAAACTTCAGTTATAAGCTAAAAATATAAAAAAGCACTGTAACTCATCCATTTAAGTAAAAATAATCTTTTTATAGATAAACATATAAAAAACTGATGCCGAAACAAAAATTGTTTCGAATTTTTCGCTTTTCTTAAGTCCAAAATAAAATCATTGAACTAGTAATGGATAATTGACGCGCAATTCTTCCTAGATATAGACGATGCCACAATTATTTGTGCATAGCTAAAAGAAAGTCACTGTAACTTGTAGAATAATGGGATACATTTATTATCCTTATAGGAACATATGTGTATAACAGCCTAAGATAATATCGATAAACAAAAACTTAAGAACGAAACCTCAAAATAATGCAAAATTCATGATTAAAGGGTGCCAATTTATTTGTGCACAAAATTTTCGTGCCACAATTACTTATACACGAGCGAAATATTTCTCTAGGAGAATAATGGATATCATATGGGATATTTTGTAGATATGCTTAATGACAAATTTCTTTCGTAAAACACAGCGACAGTAACCTGATTCTCTGGAATAGCTCTGCATCGCATGAATACCAACATCTTTCTTCAAAACAGAGTTTAGTATTGTGATGATTTTTGTTCCTGGCAGAAAGATATCTTTTTCGATTCCCCGTACAATTAATCAGGTACCACATGACGTTGAAATGTCGCTAAATTCGATAATCCGTTAAAAATAAGGTTCAGCTTCAAACTGTTCCAAAGTTTATTTATTATTAGTTTCAAATATAAGTATATTCATAATTATTTATCGAACCATATTGAACCATCCTCCATTAATGTATAAAAAAAAACTCAAAAATCACCTGCATGGCTTCGAAGTTCTATCAAATCTATCTGGCTAAAAAACCTAGATATTTATTTAAAATATATTTAAAACGTATCGTATTTTTTCAAAAATGGCTATTTCTTATTTAAACATATCATTGAAACGCATATTTATTTATTTATAGAAATCCGAAGCTGAAAGTAATGAAAAGACAAATGATACTACTGCAACGAAGAGCTTAGAAACAAAAAATCCTCGCGAGGTAAAGAAAATTCTAACATCATCGGTATCGTCACCAATGCCGGGTCATACTGGCTATCTAACGTTTGCCACATTACCACCTATATATGCCCGATAGCATGTAACCAGATCACAGCAATACATGGCCTGTTAAATAATATTTTTAATAAAAAAGTTTCTCTGAAGAAATTTCAGTGAATTTAAGAGACAGGTAGTATGTTCAAATTTCTAATATAATTTAATATGAAGAACGTGATTAAAAATTACATTTCATGAAATGATGGATTTTACTAGTGATGGGCGTTTCTGTTGTTCTCAGAAAACGAAAACGAACTGTTTTTTCCCAAAAACAGTTCGTTTTCGTTTTCTGAAAACAACAGAAACGCCCATCACTAGATTTTACAATGTAACTAGAATGTACAAGTTTCTGGCGGAATACTTGTAGATACGCTCAAATTAAAATAGGAAAATTTCTCTACGTATCTCAATATTTTTCATGAGCTCTGGCATATAATAATGATGCTATTCTCACATTTGTAAAAGGAACAGTCAACTTATGTACAAAAATATAGAAAACTAAAACTAACTGACTTTAGGAAACATTCGCCTATACAAATGCTTGTGAAATCCTTAAGCACGAAATCTCGCATATGCTGACTTAGAATATTAAATTGATATTAAACCAGGACTCTGCACCACACTGTTGAGATTTGAGAAAGGAATGGTATTTTACATACGGTTGATGCATGTAGTCATTTGGATGGGAATACTAACTCGATAAGTGGATTTTTTCAAAGAAGCAGCAGCAAATTTGAATTTGAAATCCGCGTTTTTGTTTTTTTTTTCAAACAGTGTGATACACTTATCATTTCACTTCCACAAAACAATTGCACTGTTTAGTTTTGCAAAATAATTTTATTTCAAACATGAATGAAGTAACAAAAAAATATTCAATATGAAGTTTTTAGTAATTCACAACCAAAAATCTTAGATGCAAAAATATATTTCTTAGTATTTAATAAAAGTTCATAAGAAACTTTATCATAATCATCCAATACAAAAACAACATTTTAAAGCCACGGTAGAAAACCTTCGTATGCTATACCAAGCGTAGCTGGATCACAAGCCAAATCGATAAGACATTTAACCTGCTGCTCGACAGTTAGATTTTTCTCGGGTAAACGTGCTCGAATATTGAATTGATGATCTCCTCGCAATATATTAATATATGCTTCCAAATATTCAGGATATCTGAAATTTTAAAATTCAATAACTAAACCATATTCTAGAGCTACCATTCTACCTTGCAAATATTCCGGCTTGCAGTTCTTTCACTAATAAATGCATCGGATTGTAGCCAAGCAACTTCTGTTTGGCAATTTCAATCCGATCTCGCGGTTCCCATTCCTCATATGAATCAGATTCATCACTGCTTGCAGCTCCAATTCGTTTCGAAACTGTCCAATTTATCATTGGCTCCTGTACAAATACTTCCATACAAGCCATCAGAACCGTTTTCGAATTTCTAAGGACACGCAAAGTATGACTCATACATTTTGAAATCAAACCAGATGTACCCATGGGTGTCATGGCCCCGACTATGTGCGACGTTAGTCGGAACGGGAAAAGTTCCGGGACGGGAAGATTTCGCACGCCAGAACCAAACGTGCATCCAAAGTCAACACCCGTCAAAGTTGCGTCCTTTGTGTTGATAAGAATGTTCAGCAGATGACGATCGCCTATACCTAAAATCCAATTGCCGATGTTCATGGCAGCTAAACTTGTGGCGAAATTATTTCTGAGCACATAGAAACTATCCGGTGATACTGCCATATCCAATAGAGCACTTCGCAGGATTTCACTACTAATTATGTTTTCAAGGTTTCGTTGATTTGCAATAAGCTGAAAATAACATAATATTGTTTTGAAAAAGGGGTCGAGTAACACGTCTCAGTACATACCTGATTTCTGCTATAGTGTTGGGCAGCTTTTCCAAAAACATCGATAGGTTTGGTAACCCGAGGCTCATCGCTACTGGGCGCTTTTATAAACCGAGTATATTTACGACTCGCTTCCTCCAGCAAAACATCACCATTCCGACCATTTCTTGACAGCGCCTCCCGAATAAAATCTTGCAAGGACGTTGAATCAGCAACCCAACTCATCATCCCACTCTTGGAATCAATCGGAACCACTTTAAAGGTTCTAATGAACAAATTATGATTTCGACAATTTTGATCTTCGGCCAATTTTAATGACATCAAACGCAGTAGCTGTTGAATTCTCTGATCCTGCTTCAGATCTTCTCCATATTTCACAAGAAAATCAAATGATTTTGCATTGCTCCCGTATATTTTTATACGGAAGGGTCTTCGCAGCGATTTGAAAACGTCCACGCATTTCCCGAATTTCACAATTTTTACATGATCGTCAACTTTTGGAAGCACATCATCTTCATACTGACCCGGAAGCTCCAAATGCATTTCTTCGCCACACCACTGGAACTTAGCCAGCCACGGACAAATCGCCTCCATATCCACTTGAGTTCCTAGACTTTGCATAGCGGCTCTGACGCGTCCTTTGATTTGCTGCAGCTGCTCAGCAAATTCTGCAAATCCATCTTGAATGTTAAATGTTTTCAGATTTTCTATATTTGACTTGTAAGCCTGGATACTTCGGAACGCACGACCTTGCAGGTCTTTATTCTTTATAAAGACTGCATCTAATACGCGATCAATATGTTGTTTGAACTCGGACTGAGTCATTAAACCTTTGTGACAAATCGAGCTCGTGAGCTCATCCAAATGGGTTATTAGAAGCGCCTCGGGAATACAAAGTATTCCGAAGTTTTTGATAAACATATCGGTGACAGGATTTCGAAGATTGTTGAATATTTCCTGGATCTCAGAACGTAGAAGACCACCGCTCTGCACGTCGCTGAGGTAACGCTCACACCATTCATTAAATGGATAAATTAACGCGTGTGGATATGCCAAGGAAATCCTGCGCACCAAATCGTCCAGGTAACAAGAGCTATGGAAATCTAAACGAGATATAATCTGCGGTATCCAAGAGAAGAACATCCATTCGGGAACGTCCGACGAATACACGTTGAAATACGCGTGCAGGCTGCCATCTTCAATCGATGGCAATTGCAAAATGCTAGGAAACAGTTGACAAGCTTGCTTTGAACCATATTTCATGGCCAGTAAAACATATTTAACGATCAATTTATCTATCTCATGAGAATTTCGATCAGTTTCTGTGTCGCGATGATCGTAGCAAAACTGCGCTAATTTACAAAAAGAACTAGCAGCAGCGGCTTTAACGTCATCCGTCTGAGTAGCTGACTCGGAGAGTTCAACGGCTTGCTTCAGTGACAGAAGCGATTGCTGGAAAACACGTTGCTTGATTTCCAAGCGGTCCGCACGATCTGCAGGTACATCTTCCGTAGCTAAAGCATTCAAAATTTGTTTTCCAATGTCAGCATGCAGTTTTAGCATGTCAAGATTCAATGCGAGATCATCTTTTAATTTCTCATTATTTTGAATTATATTATCCGACAAATTCCATATTCGATCGAGGTCAGACAGTTTATTTGTAGTATTCGATTGATTTTCTAATAGATCTTGCTTAATTGTTGCAATTTCACAGTACAAATTAAATGTATTTCGATTGCCAGCACAACTTGATTTTAATTGATTCAATAGTTTGCCGGATAGTATGTGGTTTTTTTGCAAGAGCGCAGCATTGAAGAGTTCTGAACGCATTCGAAACATGACGTTTTCAAGTTGATTGGAAAATAGACCTTCGCCTAAAATGATTATATAGAACATATCAAAAGAGGAATTATATCAAACTTCAACAAATAAAATATAGGTACATCTAAATATAGTTATAAACCGACATGCATCAAGTAGGCGAGAAACTAAAAACTAAATTCGTAAACACGATGATTTGCTGTTTTTTTTTTGCTCAGTTTTATGCGAAATACAAATTAATTTAGTAGATTAAATAATTCAAGCTGCTGTAATTCGACTACTAAAACCATATATAAATTCATACTTACTATTCACATTCCCCATCAAGTCCTTAATTAGATGTCCAATATACGTTCTATACGTAATCACACTATTCCAAAATCTTAACGACTCCCATTCACCTATAGTGCAACGATCCCATCGATTGTTCATCGCTGCAACTGATCTTTCATTGAAATTTTCGGCTAGAAGCAATGCATACTGATCGATTTCCGCAACTTTTTGCACATTCAGCAAATACTTTAGTCGCAATTTAATATTCATCGAGCTTATCACAGACCAGTCCATTAAAAATGCTTTCATATAACTCTCCCCAAAAACCCGCGCCTGCCGAAACTCACGATCCGCAACATGCAACATCATGAGCTCTTCGCAAAAGGTTCGCTTTATGTAGTCTGATTTTTGCGGATCGGCTGTCCATGTTTCCAAAATTCGTAGGAAATCATTATTTTGCGATTGGCCTTGCAGAATCAGTTGAAGTTCCGATTGCATTAAATTCGGCAAAAGGAACGCCATATTGTAGTCATCCGTCCATAATTCGTCGTAGTCGTCAACTTGATTTTGAATGTTGCGCGACAGTTCCGACCACATACCCATTTCTACAAAACACTCGTAGTAACAGATATAAGCATAGTAATGCTCGACCTGAACACGTCGTTGGATCACTTCCAAAAGCAATTCCTGGGCTTCGGTGTACTTTCCGTTTGCCTTCAAGTCCGTTGCTTCAGCCAAACGTGGATCAGTTCTCATATTGTCAGCAAATATAGAGGAAACTACATCATATTCGGCCAGTGAGTTGTAAATGTCGGACAAGTGAAGCCAGTGCTGTTCATCGATTGGGACGGTTGAGCTACTTTTTGCGGAAAATGCATCTGTGTCCCAGTCGACATTGATACGGGTTTCCAGGTAAATGGCACCGATTGCTAGCATATTGGTTGCCTTTGCCAACATGGCTACCAATTCCGGCGCAAAATCGAATTTGGCTGGATCGAGTAGCGCTATTTCCAGGAATGTTGCGAATATCATTGGATCACATGATTTTGCATTGTCTAAAATAGCTTGAATCTTGCTACTTATCGATACGATGTACATATTATATTCGGGCCCAAGTTCACCTAATACTGCGGAGAATATTGATACGAATACCTGAGAAGATAAGTTTTTATAATTTTAGAGGCGAACGATTTTTCACGAGTCCTAAATTTGTGAGCATTTATTTGAAAGGTGAACATTGAAAATTTTACCTTTCTAGCGATAACCGTGTCGCGTTTAACTAATCCTTGCAGCGGCATTAGCAAAGCCAAATGATTTATCAATAAATCTGGATAATCCCCGTTCCGATATCTCCTGTACAAAATCACCTCAGTCTCTTTTCTTCTCATATCAGACTCGAACCTATCCATTTGTTTAGCTCTTCGATCGATCACTTGCAACGCCCGATGCCTTGTCGCCTTTTCTTTGTCAGTAATGAAGCGTTTCCGCAATTTGTCACCGACCTTATCCAAACTCATAGTTTCTGCACTTTCTGCCGATCGCATCACCTGAGAGTTACGACCAAGCGTTTGCGGCGCTTGAACAAATGGAAGACCGCTTTGTGACGGCAACGAGAAAAATTGGCTAACTGTACGCGTCTTCGTTGGATCGAGTGTGGGCTCGAAAAAGTATTCATTGTTAGCATTCGTTTGAACGTAATTATAGGACTGTGAGCCGAGCAAAAGGCTTCGCCGAGTGTTGTGCGATTCGGCAAACAGTGGAGGTAGCGTATTCGTTCGATTCACACGAATTTGCGTACTTATTTGATACTCCATCAGCTTCGAATCGTCGTCTCTTTGAAATTCAAAGACCTGACGTTTTGATTCAGCATTTTCAATGGGTAACTGCAAAATTAGCTGACTGCAAAATCCCAGAAATTGTTTCTCACACGTCACGCTAAAATCAGAAACGAGATTCAAAATCCTTTCTTCGACATTCGAAGACAGACTGGTTTCGTTCGACCAAAAATGGAATATTCGGTCTTGAATTTTAGTGTCACAGTCGACTAAGCCCTTTAGTAGAGCAAGATGTGCCTGGTGATTCAATTCATGAGCGTAGTTCAACGCTAAATATATCAGTATTTCATAAGCTACGTCACGGCATTCGCTCTTCTTCGAATTGGTGCACGCTTCAAGCGATGGGAAAATCTTAACTATGTCCTCCAGAACCATTTTACGTATTGATTTATTTATTAGATGTAGACCAAAATGTTGGTAGTCTAAATTCTTAAGAATGTCGTTGATACCTATGGAGACCAGTATCTTATACAAATCTTCACTACCGTAGGTTTCAATCCGAGCAAGAAGCATCTCCAAGTAAATACACTTTATCGAGCCCAGAACCAATGGAATATCGAACGTTATTGTTTCTCGAAACGCATCTATAATGTCTGGATAACTTTTGTGAATACCGTAGACTATGTCGATCATTTTCTTCTTATTTTTCTTTTTGACATTTTTCACATTGTTGATTAGATCAGGCATAAACTTTTCCAAAAATTCGTTGTCCTCCTCTGCCTGCAGCTTCTTCAACATCATTCCAAGTACGCTTGAAGCTGCTTGATAAATAGCTGTCAACGTGTTTTCCAGGTTGCGCATTACACACGAAAAGAAGCTTGTTTTAGTGTTCTGAGTCCAAACATCCAGTCCAGCGTTTAGAACAAGACCAAGCAATGTGACCCCACAGCGATTGTCTTGAGACTCCACTGAGTTACTTTTATTAGCCAAGTCAAGAAGCAGTTGGCACGGAACAGAAATGCAATTTTTCCATAGGTGTATGACTGATTGTATTAGCTCCAGATTGAATTTGAAAATTTCTCTCTTTGCATGGTAGGCATTTTTCATAAGAAACTTGAGCAACTGTGAGATAAGGTGTTTTTCCTCTGGATTTGATGGTGTGTAAAATTTCTTCGAAGCTGAAAGAAATTTAAAATTGTAGAATTTTTTTTTACTTCAGCACATGTTTCATGCAGCATTAACGATACTTACTCCATGACAAAAGCATCGCTACTAGATCGGTTATATAAAAGTTCAGTTTAGTTCCAGCACACTCATCGACTAGAACTCGAAGGACTGGACTGAACAACGCATAAGCGTAATACTGGAAAATCTCTCGACAGTTGTGTACAACTTGCGCGAGAAATAGTCGAACGTTCCTGTGATTTTCATTATTTTCCATGGCACTAGCAATCGATGTAATCCATTTGTAAACAGGCTGACTATCAGTTCCGGGCGATGGCTTCGGAGCGATTCCATTCTCAACCATATGCTCAATGACGCCGCACAAAATAGGCATTACTTCGTGTTTATTCAGTGCAGTTCTTTCTAAGTGTACCGAAACCACGCCTGCTAGCCTTTCCTTTTGAGCGTAAGCTTCAGCGTCGGTCCTTACTGTTGTGTAATTTAAATCAAGTTTTGACACATCCTGACTTAGACTCGACTGGAAAACACTCTGGGTTTGCAGTTGCTTCGACGAATATGTCGGTAAAACACTACGAACGGCAGGACGTGGATTCAATTTTCGGATTGAGACAAAACGTTCTTTTACTTTGAGATAATCTTCCGTTTCTTGCCCATCATACTGATACAAACTGTCATTCGTGCAATCGACTAACTTGTACCAAACCAATTCATTTTTTGTTAGATTCTCCTCGAAAATGAATTTCGAGTAAAATTGTAGTCCCGTTTGTGTATTACTAACTAAAGAGCACACCGAACGATATGCAGCGCATTGGTATTGTCGAAACAGTTCTCTGGTTACAGGATCATCTGTCACAAAGACCTCAGTTCTTGAGTAAAACGATTTCTTCGTCAGAGTTCCAACCAGCTCGGTTCCTACCTTGAGGTCACCTAGAAGCTGTCTTCCGATCGAACTCTCACGACTGGATAGACTTTCTTTGGGCAAGCACGCAAACATTACTTCGATCAACGAAAATCCGATGATACGATCAACTAGGGCATGTTCAACGATCCAACCTGAATTTCCAGAGCCATAGTTTTTGTCAATCATTTCAACTAACTTTTTGATATTATTCACGTAGAACTTTTCTAGTCCCTCCGCTCGGCAGTTTTGAATCATCGTTAAAAGGAACCGATCCAGGATCGTCAGCCTGAACTTGGGCTCGATGCTTTGGTTGCTGACCGTCTGCAAGACAAGATCTAGTTGCAACATTTGTTCATCAGCTGCCAACGAGGCAGTATAGTTTCTCAAGGAATCTCTTATCATCCATTCGATAACATGCTTGCCATCCGTAGCTGTGCATTTGATCAGAAAATCCAAAATGACGTAGGATTTTGAAATAACAAGCGAGCTCAACAGGTACTTGAATACGTATTTCAACGCTGTCTCCTCCAAGCTGTTTTTCACAAACTCAGACGATCTTAGAGGGAAATACTGACGTTGCACATTCTCTAGGGCATTCGATAATTCGGCATGCTTTTTGTCGCCGGGACCGACAATAGCCGGCAGTAAATGTATGATGTTGGATTTGCTCTTAAGTGACAGAGTTTCGGACTGCAGTTGATCCAGGATCCATTCTTCCAAGCCCGGAGATTTTTCCCGAAAAGTAAACAGCTCATAAGGAGCAGCATTTACTAGGTGTACCATCAATTTATTAAAAGTGATTTGTTCGTTCTTCTGGACTACCAATTGCATTATGTTTTTCAAATTTGTTAGGATGCAATCGGTTGCTACTCTTATTCCCAATGCATTAAATGTTTTAATGTGGAAAAGATGATCAACAAGCTCAATGAGGAAATTCAGTATTTGATGGAAATTATTTGAAGTGATGTTGTGCAGAAGCTTGGATATAACATTTTCGATGAATCTAAAAACACATAACATGTCGGTCGGTGAAATTGAATTGTTATAGAATTTATTTTGTTCATTACATAAAAATCATACTAGTTTGCAGAATAAATTTTCAAATGTGGAACGTTTTGTTCGGAAACCAAGAGCTTATCGATGTTTCGAACTACTAAAAAAAATAGTCAAGCGCTACTATAGTGTAGCCGTCTCACTAAACTATCCAGTCTAGAAGCTTTTTATTGAATTACTGTATGGGACTCAAAAGTTCTATTATTAACTACTTTGATAAATGTAAAATATATCATTTAACATATATCAAAGCCCCGGGGTACTTCCGTAACGCTAATCTTCACAAAAACCTGCCGATCGAGACGCTTGCAGAAGAAATTAAGAACCACAGTGGAAAATATATTGCACGCTTGTTCATCAACTCAATAAGTCAATTTTGTCACGTTATAATTATCGTAATTAGAAAATTAACATAAACTGCGTCTGTAATACGCCCTCAACTGTGAAGAGTCCACCTCATTATTTCTAGTATGCAAGACTCTAAAACTAGCTGAAGCTTCTGCCACAAAGGTAACAGTCAATAAAGTTACTTTAAAAAAGTACTAGCCAAAAAAAAAGGAACTAAAAGTAGCACAAAACTTAAAACCAATAAACTTACCCTTCATCACAATACTCGAATACAGTGCTTTTATAAACTGCCAAAAAATGTTCTCCGTGTGTTGTAGTCGTTGTCGCAGACATGGTATGTAGCACGGTTGTATCCAACAAACAATGAACAACATTCGCTGCCATATGATTGACCATAAAGCAAATTGACATCAACTCATTTACCAAACGTTTAATGCTAGGACTCGGATCGAACGTTAATTCTTTTTGCCGAACGACTTTCTTGATCTTCAAAAACAAATCGCTGAAAAGTTCCACCGAAGTACTCTTCAAAAATGATCGAACACTAGTATCAGCTCGAAATACACTTAAATGCTTACAAATAAATCGTATGCCTTTTACAGAGTTCTGCAGCTCGTCGGAAACAGACTCTAAGTACAGGATTTCCTCAATCGATCTATAGATATGTTTCAACTTTTCCTTCATATTTTCGAGTACGTCTCTTTGCAACTCTGCGATGAATTCTTTGTCAATACACTTATCTCCCATAGCAGTCAAACATTTTTCGATCTGAGCTGGTAGCTTTTTCAGGATATTTTGAGCTCGAAAGTCGAAATTCAACTTGTGAGCTTCCAACGTAATCTGATTGAGAAATTTCTTGAAAATATCATTGTTCTCACTCCAGTATGACACGGGAAACGACTTAGCACACCCAGCTAGATGTGTTATACTCAAAAAGTCTATAATTCGTACAGTTATTAGAGACTTTATCGATTCAATCTTGTACAAGTTTTCCCAGTGCACATGAGTTCCGCTATCATAGCTTCCGGTCGATTGACTTGCACCGATTTTATTAAAAATATCCTGCGGGCTTTGCCAGCAAATATTCTTCAGATAATACGAAACGACATCGAAAATGTTTGCACCTTCAAACAGCTCATCAAGGCCTTCAAGGGCACAAATGTCCATAAGCCAACAGTAACAATCTAGAGACGCGAGGAATTGTTGAAGCCACGAATACAGCAACGAGTATGCCGAGGTTTGCTCGTTCTTGATGAAATCTAAATTTGGACGAGCTTTGATTCCCGTTCCATTCTCAAATCCTTCGCAAATCGCACGTACGTCGCCGGTACTAAAATATTTTTTTAGAAATGCCCCGATTGAAACTATGTTCGTAATTTTTGTCGCTAGAATGTTAACTATGGCCATGCATTTACGGCGATAATTCATCAGTTTTGAGCCGCAATCAGTAAGCAGCAACGTAACAACATCCTTCAAAATCTTCGCATCGAAAGTGGAAGGCACGATTCTGTCCTGTTGTGGCTTGTTGAAAATGTCGTTTCTTTCTTTTAGCACGCGAACAATGTGATCCAAGCTCATTGAAACTTGCTCCAAGTCAGAGTTCAAATTCTCCACAAGAGGTGCGCTGCTCAATTCTTCGCTTAGTTTAAAATTTACGCAGAATGTATGGAGCAGATCAATGAAATAAATGTCACAAATAGATTCCTGGGAGCGTAGTATTCGATAGAGGTTGTTAAAAGCTAAAGCTGCTCCATTTCGTTTGGCGCCATCCGAGTCAAAGCTGTACATATGCAAATTTTCAAGGATTTCGGCTATGCAACCAGGTGAGCTTTGGCGCCGATCTACAGCGCTATGCTTGATGCTCCACTCAACGAACTCACGCAGACATACGGCCGATAGATCTCGAACAGAACTGTTTCCATTGTTCGATATACCGCACATTAAGGCGTCCATTAGAGGTTCAACTCCGTCGGCATTGTCCGGTTTCGCCATATAATGCATAACTTGTTTCAGCAACGGCTCAAACATTTGTTGAACTGTTGTATCGCCATCTGATCCCAAAACAAGCATATTCCTTTTGGGTAGAATTTCGTACAGTTAGTGAGCAATGCTCTACCACAAGGACAACTTACCTGCAAACTTCTTTCCAAATTTGTCCTTTGTACTTTCGAATCCCCATCAAATAAAGCACAATACCATGAACCAGCTCGCAAGCTGAAATTTTCGTTTTCCGATCACTAGAATGCAAAGCCAGTTCGCAAATCCTTGGCATCATCGTGTCCAGATAAATACTAGGTCGCATTGTTGGAAAATTGAGAATAACCCTCAAACTCTGGTCCGTTTCCCATTTACCCAAATTGCCCAAGTTTGTTCCGTCCACGATCATCATGGTCGCACTTTGTGGACTCAATCTGCCCAGAAATGCTATAATTCTCCGTTGCAGTGACGTCAATTCGCTTTCCGTGAATTTGATAATGGTTGGCTTTTTCACGCGTCGCATATTTCGCACTTTGTGAATTTCTGAATTGGCATTCACCTCGAAACTCCGACTTTGCAGAAACGAGTCAAAACACGGCAAAACTCTCTTAAAAAATATTTGCATTTCAGGCGAATTTTCCGGATACACATCGACCATTTTTTCCATAGCTTTAATAGCCAGATTCGCCATCCACACCAGGCTCTTTCCAATTTCCAGCGCAATCACGAAGATCGGTGTCACTTCCACGATGTATTTCTCATAAAACTGGCACGGGTATTTTAAGATCAACTCCAGGCAAGCTATCTGCAGCTCGCCCGAGATCTTCTGAGACTTTGTGATTAAATACTTCAAGAAATGTGTGAGATGGGATCGCAATGTGTCCACATCTAATTGGATTGTATCATCGAAATAGTGCAAAAAGTCTGCTTTCGCCAGCCCTACTTCCAGGAGTTTTAAGAATCCACTAACCAGTGGATTCTGCATGGCCAGACGCAACATGTTCGAGCAATATTCCTGAATCCATGCAGTGAATAGTTCACTTCGGTAATTGACCCAAAACAAATCCTTATACAGATCGACTACGTTGAAAAATATATGAAAGTCCTCTGGCTTAATCGGGCACAAGTCGATGTTTGGATCGCAAAAATAGAACTCCTTATCGGTTCCATCCTCATCTGTATAGATACGACGCTTGGTTCTGAAATCCAGTTTATTCAGGATCGCGAAGAGACTTTTCATCAAATTGTTAAAGATTTTTTCAGAAATGAGCGGTCTATCGTAGTTTATTCTCTCTGTAACAATAATTAATCCTTCCCAGAGAGGAAAATAGGATTTGTAAGTGATGTTCTCTTTCCAATCAATGTCCGTATACCAATCTAGATTTGCATCGTAGACGAGTTTGTGTGAACAGGTCCATATGACCCCTGCGAAGATTACCTGTAGATGAAAGCGATTAAGATTGTTGGCTTGATTATTGGTATGTAATGAAGCAAGCATATCAGTTGAGAGATGAGTGAACGAAAATCAACTGGGACCTGAAGTATGAAAAAGTATAAAGGTACATAAGTAAAGAAGCAAAGCAATGGATTAGCAAATGCAAGAAATTAAAGATCTATTTATCTATCGATTTAATCATTCAGTTTGCGCGGAAAGCTGGTAAGAGTAAATCGCGAAATTAAAGTTGAAAGGAAACCATAAAATTTAAAAATACATTCTTCAAATGAAATGTCATTGAAATCAGAGTCCCAAATATATTATTATATTTATTTATTACCAAACAAGGCGTACAAAAAAAAACACATACAAATAATATGTATTTAACAATTCAAATACATTTCAAATGTACATGATGAAAAATACAAAACAAAAATGTAAAAAATATAACCATCTTTGGTAGTGAACTGGATAGAGACATTTATGACGTGAGCACCTTAGTCAGACTAGTTTTAAACCTAGGTCTGGAATTAGTTGGGGAATAGTATTTTGCAAGGGTGTTGAATATTTTGCAGTATCTGTTGATTGGCCTGGCGTAAACGATGTGGGATGGGTTTTCATTCAATAACCATGTGTGCCTCGTCCGCCTTAATGATTCGTTGAAGGTTATCATATTGGGCAGGGACACAACTTTGATCAAGCACTTAATAACATCAAAAGTAAAACATATGACTATCCTCCACGAAGATAAACTTGATAGATTTAAAAGATTTAACCTGTATATGTATGAAGGTAAATTATCAAATTGGTATGGATTATTAAACAGATCTCTCAACGCAAATAGCAAGAACTGCTTCTGCACTGATTCGAGCCTGTCGCCATGGACATCAAAGGTAGGGTGCCAGACAACACATGCATATTCGAGCAATGGTCGAACTAGAGCTATGTATAAAGACTTCGTGACCCATAGGTTTTTGAATTCCTTCGCACGTTTTTTGATGAATCCAAGCTGCTTATTAGCCTTGCTTAAAACTTTGTCATAGTGTAAATTAAAATTCAGTTTTTTATCTAAAGCAACCCCGAGGTCGATGACACTATCAACATTATTTATTGAAACATTATTGAGGCGGTAATCAAAATGTATATTACTGATTTTGCGGGAAAAGCTAATGACTTGACATTTTTACTGACATTAATGTTAAGATTATTTTGTTTGCACCACTTCTCAAGAGATAGCAGTTTAGATTGAAGGAAAGTCTGATTTCGATTTAATAGGGAGGTATATTTTCAGATCATCAGCATAAAAAAGGTAAGGAATGTCTGATAAAACTTCAGAGAGATCCGATATGAAAATATTGAATAAAAGATGAGAGATGGTGAGGGGAAATGAAGTAATGATTTGGTTATTCAGTTTATCTTTCGTAAGTTTCGAGGAAGGCAGTCTTGTTTCGCCACTACACGTGGTGTTATAGTATCCACCAACGTATTATAAGCAAGTCTTGAGATCTATAGCGGAGGAGTCAATAATGATGGAGCATTTACTGATATAAGTAACGTGTTAAGAGCCGGAAAGATTCGATGTTGCTTAGACAACAGGCTAAGAGAGCACTGAGTATAAAATGGTCCACAATTGGTACAGAAATTGAATTTCGTAGCTTTGGAATTACCTGTGAGGTATGAAGCAGACATGATTTAGGGATTTTGTTGTTGCTGCTGGGATTGTTGTTGAGCAGCCCTAAAAGTTTGTAAGTTTGAACATTGTAGTTTTTCAGTATCTTTCATAGTATTTTTTTTCTGAGAAAAGCAGTATTTGAAACAGATATTTTATTTTTGAAGCTTTGTGTACGGAATAAAAACGCTGACAATGAATCAGTTGAAAGGAGATGCTAGACAGTTTCAGAAAATAGAAGAGCTTCCGGTAATCAATGCAGAAACCTAACTCAAATCAAAAATCATAGCAAGATATCTTAAAAGACAAGAGCAAAATGAGCTGTGTATACTTTTGCGAAAGCATATAATAATTTTTAAAAAGAGAAAGGCCTCAAATTCATAGCACACACATCTTCAAACTTACTTTTCAGCTCTGGTGGTAAAAAAGTGATGCCAAGCTAATTTAAATTTGCACTATATTACAAAACTTAAAGCAACGATGAGAAGAAGCAAGAGGAAGAGAATAAATAGCATCGTACTCTCTAATAATTCCAGGACAACATCTACATTATTAACATAGAAGCAAACGGCATTCGAGCATTATATAAGTAACATTTACATTCAAGGATTTTAAAGCAAAAATAACTCTTATGATACATACCTTCTCTAAAACACTATCCAACAAAGCACCTCCAACTCTATGCAAATTGTAGAAAGCTTTCAGTAACGACGATACAACCAGCTGTGTATGAGCACGTGACAAATAATGAAAATCTTTGATTAATCGAATCGCAATGATTTCCACGTTTCGTGTTAGCATTTCCACTATCTGTCTATCGGGAGTGATCATAATTATTTGCGAAAGTGCTTCAACATAGTCCGGAAAATGTTCTAAACCATCTCGCAGTTCATTGTCTTCAGCAATAGTAACCAATTCGGTCCGCTGCATCACCAACAACGTCAACTTATCCAACATTTCCGGCAGTAGGCACTTACACGGCCTGGACATAACACCAAATCCGCGAATCGCTATCCGAGACAAGTACGACGGCGAGCTTCGGGACTCCAATATTTCACGAAAGTAATTTATGAAAAAGCGTAATGTGTCCCGGTCGTTGTCATTGTTGCGTTCAGCAATTTCATTGGCCATTACTTGGTGAAAAGCATAGAGCGCATAGATTCCTTTACGACGATCATCGTAAACTGATGACACCCATTTCAATAGACACTTGTGCCAATACTCGGCATCTTTGAAAATAAATGGGCTTAGAAGTGGGGCGTGATCGGTAAAAAGATCAATTGCAGCTCGAAAAGTTGCTTTCTTGTTGCTGTCCATCGGATCTGAAAGTCGCTTGACCGCGATGTAAATTCGTTTTCGTGTTTCCGATTCGTCAGCGGAAGATGAGGCGAAATTGATCAAATACAAGTTCAAGCCTTGTAGTGCACCAGTCAGTGTGTTGAACTGAATCTAAGGAAAATTAAAATTTATTTATCTTCTGTTAAGATACTATTGAGTTACGATTACTCACAGATTCCTCATTTACAACTACTGCTTCCAGCGGTTTCAGAAACACATCCATTATGTTCGTAGTTTCTGCTATGGAAGCCAAACTGCCCGGAATCTTCCAGCTAATCACTCCCAGCAGTTTGTACAACTCTTGTCGAAAAGTACCTTGCTTTCCTTTCTGATGGAGGATATTTAACAGCTTGCCAACTATCGGAGATATATTCACATTAAGCACCAGATCGTTTTTCAGAAGCTCTTGCAAAACGATCGTGGCATTTTCCTTTTCCTTCGCCGAAACATTCGAGTGTACAGCGAATTGCAAGCAAACCTGAAATGAAATCGCGTTAGTGAGGAATAAAATTCAATGTAAAATAACGTGATTCTACCGCAATAATATTTTCGACGTATGCATCAAAAGAGATTTGCTTTCCATAATTTTGAAATATTTTTATCCACAGATCGAAAATTCGAACATTTGAATCGCTGAAACGTTTACAATCCTTCAGCGATTTATTAAGAAATGCCAGAGTTCCAGTTTGATCACTATAGATTACCTCCACGGCATGAGCTAAAATACAATAAGCAATGATAACAGGAGAGTATAATGTAACAAATGCATTTCTTTCAATTTTACATATTATAGCTAGAAGCACTGTAGAATGTTATGCAAAAAGGTCTAATCCTAATGACATATATTAACTCCCTAGACCAATTAGAAGTATTGCAAAATGAAAAATAAAAATCAAATCAATTAAATTCGCGTATATTCGTTACCTAATTCAGCTGTGCTCAGATCTTGATCGAAAAATTTGCAGATATTATCGACAATTTCCTTTGCTTTGACGGGATTTTGTGAATCGATAGCTTCCTTTAAACCTTCAAAGCTCAGAAATTTGCTAGACATTTCGAATGTTTACATTTCACCACATTCGACAACAAATCGACAGTAATTCTGGCGCCACCCGCGCCACCAGTCGATCGCCGAGTTGATTTTGACGTCTGTTATCTCCAATGTTGATAAACGGTACAGAATGGAATTGTGGAATTGGTAAACGGAAATTAGCATAACAACGTCTAGAAATCGTTGGCGCTGAATACTTTGCTCCAAAGAAGATGTACGTTTGTGGTAATAGCTATAAATTCGGCTTTATTAGCACTTTTGTACATTTGAATACGTCTACTGCTTATTGGTACCACCAAATCATTAATAAATTACAAATATTCAACAAACTACCGTGAAATTTTTAAAATTTTGGATACTCCTGTACAGTCTTGAAATAAATTACATTCAGTTTCATTTTCATTCCACTCCCCTACGGTGCCAACAAAACTATTCAATAGCCTCTGACATATTTCTCATTGCAGTCATACAAGGCGACCGCCGTTCCCGATCCCTCCTGAATTAATTTCGGAAACGTTGATGTTCAGTTTAAGTGGATGAAAGGCAGCTTCCTCCACCGACCGATTCCTACGATATCAGTCTCGCTGTAGAAAAAATTACAAAACTACTAACTCATCATCCACCAACACACTCCGAGTCTTATCAAGCGTCTGCTAGCTGTATCACGGGCCGAGATTTGATGATAACACATTTAGCTCGGCATCTTGGTTGTAGAGTTAAAGGTTTTCTAGTTAATTATCGATCGAAAGTTTGCCAGCCGCAAGAAAGCTTGATATATCCAGTAGTTTCGACCTTCCGACTTTTGTCTTCGACCATGTCCAGTGAAAAACCAAAAGTGGTATTCGTTCTGGGACGTCCCGGATCCGGCAAAGGAACACAGTGCCAGAAGATTGTCGAGAAGTTTGGATTTGTTCATTTATCAGCTGGCGATTTGCTACGTGAGGAGCGTGCCCGAGCGGGGTCGGAGTTCGGCGAGTTAATTGAGAATTACATAAAGAATGGCTTGATTGTTCCGGTCGCAGTGACATGCTCGTTGCTCGAAAACGCAATGACCAAGAACATGAAGGTCAGTCAGACTGTTGATATATTTATATATGAGCTTTGACTACTGTGACTTTCTTTGATGCAATTGCAGGAATTAGGGAAGAACAAGTTTCTGGTCGATGGTTTTCCGCGTAATCAAGATAACCTGGATGGCTGGAGTAAGCAAATGTCGGACAAAGCAGAAGTTCTATTTGTGCTTTTCTTCAACTGTGCTGAGGACGTTTGTGTCCAACGGTGCTTGGCTCGTGGTCAAGCTGGTAGCGGTCGCTCCGACGATAATCTGGAGAGCTTGAAAAAGCGTATCAACACCTATAATAACGATTCGTTGCCCATCATCGAGCACTTTATGAAACTCGGCTTGGCGCGAGAAATCGATGGAGGTGCAAGCGCTGAAGACGTCTTTATAAAAGTCCAACAAATCTTTAGCGAGTGCGCGGCGACTGGGGCAAGCGGCGATCAATAGCCTCGTAGTGTAGGGATATTAGCTAAATTTTAGTATACGTCCCACCATCTAGTAGGAAGCCAAGGCGACACTGCAATATTGGGGGATAAGAGCAGAAAAACCTATTTTATGGATGATATTTATTTTGGTACACACACGCTTGGAGCACTTTTTCCCGTTTCCTATCCGATGTAAAGTGAGATCTTATCTATTTACTTTCACAATCTACATTCCTAAGTAATTTTTCGTTTGCTCTTTGTGATCGTCATGATCGACACGAAGTTCAGTTAAGGCAATTGGAAACGATTACGGTGTACGAATGATTGATTACCCAGTGAATCGATCTCACCACTTAATTTAAGATTTAAGCAGTCACTTAAGATGAAAATGCAAAATGTTCAAAACAATTTAATGAATTTGTAGATAATTGTGTCCCAGTTATTGTATAGTATAATGCAAAGCCTAGTTCAGTTAATCTCATCAAATGAAAACATACGGATGCTGGAATGTATGTGCATTAAAAAAAAATTTGTGTTTGAGATATATTGTTTTAATGCTGGAGTATACATTCAAAATGATTCAAATGTATACTTTTTGCTAGAGAGTCTCATAACCCTATCTTAGGACACTTACAAAGCACCTTTTAGAAATGGATTTATTAGCCATATTGATGTGCTGTATTCATCTTATGGAAAACAAATTACGACTCTAACATTGATCTGCTGACTTGATCAAATATGGTGAGAACCTGCTACAATATTTTAGCGTAGTATTGAATATGTCTATTAGGCGTTATGCAAAAAAAACCACCTTCAAAAAATGACCATTAATCCTACATTAAAGATTAAATTTAAAAAATAAGTGACCGATGATCGGCTAGCTCCACTACGTGTTCCCCATAGCCGTTAGACGATTTTACCAATGGATGTCTGGCTATGATTGTGTGTTTGTTTTTGGGGTTTGTTTTGTTTGCTTGTTTATTTATATTTAGTGTGTTGTCTCGTGTATTTTTTGAACATTTTTGTGAGTTATTCTTCAATTTTTTACACCTGCTGCCACCTGTCCGCCTTCTGGTGGTAACCTTTCAAGACGTAACCATCAAGTCGAGTTTTATCGAATAATTATATCAGCTTTCTCAAAAAATTTGCTTCTACTTGAAGTCTCGTGAGTTTATTCCTAATACTCCTAACATTCGCGGGTCCTTCAACTTAATTTCCGTTCATATCAAAGTTTCCTTGCTCTTAGGATTTGGCTTGGAGAGACTGGATGTTATTTTGTTATTAAATTCGAAAATATTTCTAGCTCTCAGGTATTAAAATTCACCTGTCTTCGTACTTTCACCTGCTAGTGTTGTTAGTGTACACTACACAATTTCACAACAAGAAATCATTGACGTTTGAACAGCTGGTCGATGCATTACATCGGGCTTGCTGATACTTGCATTGCATAAGCAAAACAATAAAATGAACGATATTAAGCAACTCAAGGAGCAGCATCGAGAAAAACATCCTGGATTTGGTTCGTATTTAGAGTGCATGACTAGAACTCTGTTCACCGGATTAGCTGGCTGCTGTTTAGGTTGGAATTCTCCTACACATATTATTTAGCCAACTTTAATAGTACACGTTATTTCAGGATTTTCAGGATTTTATTTCGCTCAGCATTTGTTGCAAAACAAACTTCCATACCCGCGTAAATTCAACATTTTGCTATCATCTATAGCTGCTTGCGGTGTGGGATATAAGGTGACTAGTGATCGAACGAAAGCCTGCCAGGCAGCGTGGATGGCTGCCGAAGATAAGTACACGGCGTTGAGTGAAAAATAGTTTGATCGAGTGCATAATGAGTAGGTTAAGGATACTGGGGCGGATAGTTCAAGGCTTCGGACGGTCGAAGTGGTTAAACGCAGTAGGTTAGTATAGTATCTACTAATAAATTTAATACAATTACAAATGTATATTAATTATAATTCAGTACGTTTTCCCTCCAATAACCATTCACTGCCAGCTAAATTAAGAGTGTCTTACCTTGGTTGCCAAGATTTTATCTTATGGATAACATGGAAATTTGCCAAACTAGCATTTAGTGGCAAACTTAGAGCTAAACTGACATTTAGAGTAATTTGAAAACTGACAAACAATACCATTCGTAGCTTGTGTCACGTTATAAAATTCTGTACCAATTCAAATGGCAAATTGAGTCAACTCACCGGCTAATGAAAAATTGAGGAAAAGCTAGAAAACGTCCAGAATGATTCGGCTAAAGAGCTTAAAAAGCTTTCATACACGGATATGGTAAGGCAAGCTAGTAAACCAAAGCCCAAGAAATATAATAGAGGCATTATAAAAGCCAAAGAAAAAACACAAGATCCTGAAAACAAGATTTAGAAGAAAAGTTAAAACTTGGTGGACTAAAGACTCTAGTCGAATTTACTAAGCCACTGCGAAGCGAGGGTGTAATAATAAAAACAAATTCTCTGGAGAACTCCGAAACAGAGGATCGGATGTCAAGTAAGTACAATGCTGAAATGACCAAGAAGAAGCTTCTCCGCCTAATGATCAAGGGACTCCAAAGAAGATACTCAACGATCGAGGTAAAGGAAGAAATAAAAAACGTAAATCTTTCGATTGATTTGGATGATATATGTGAGGTACTGCACACGAGGCAAGTCAAGAAATCGGGCAAATGTTGAAGTCGGGGGAAAAATGGGTTGAACGATTAGTCAAGTATTGGTTGTTACATCGATTTTGCCACATATTTCATTGTCGAGGACCATAAATATCGATTTGGATATATACTTGGGATGTCTACGGCAGAGCAAGCTCGTTATAAATGTCCACGATCCAGATATATTATATTCCAGCAAAAAAATATATCCATGTTTTCGAATTGATGGAGTTCAATAGAGAAGGTCGATTCAATAAAATACCTAGGAATGATTTTGGATGAAAAGATGTCCTTGACACAACACATCAACTACATCAGAAGTAAAATCGCACCATTTATCGCAACACTAAGAAAGCATGATTTCCTGGAAAAATACACTAAACTTCTCATCTATCTTAAAAGTTTTTTTTCCTGTCTACTATTAAATATGGAGCAGTCTTATGGAGCCAAACAACTAAGCATAACATCGAGCTAATTGGGAGACTTGTCGCTAAGGCGATAAAAGTTAAATTTAGATTGCCGACCTTAACACTAACGGTCACCGTCTACATTCGTTCAGGGTTGTTGAACATCCAACAGATTGTTAATCTCGAAAGAGGAAAACTAGTGTACCAAATTATTAACAGCGGGCTAAAATGACCAGATATTCCTCGGAATGTTGGAGAGTTAACTAGCAGAGCAGCCAGCAGCCAACTAGCAGAGCAGCCAGCAATCTTTCGCTTTGTGCACCAAGAACAGATAGATTAAGAATGGATCCAATACAACAGGCTATAGCTTTCTACAATATAATGCAAGATACGGTAAGGAACTCAAGCAATATCGTTAAGTTCAAAGCAAACTTAAAATTGTACATAAAAAATTAACAATGACAATAAACACCAGAGTTTATTTTATACTTTTCGTTGGACACATGTCAATGAAGACATTTATGAGACAATAAAAGAGAGTATATCATATTGATAAGAATTGTGCTGTCTCTCATACCAACAAACTAGTTGTCTGGGAAGTACTATGAAACACTTACCCAAGGGGAAAATGATGCACACGGACTGTGCATGCTGATGGAGTGATGGAGAGAGAGAGGAAAAAATGGGGAAAGAATATTATCAAATCAAACTTTTGCCTCTAATTACCAGATATCTCTTCGTTGATAATTTTGTTAGATATTCTTAATTCGAGATATCTCGTAGTTGGCTATGGATGGGCTAAAGCTGCCACCGTTCTTTTCTGTGCTTAAAATTGTTCTCACGTCATTGCTGCAAACCTTGGCAATATTTTAAAATTCAAGTGTTTCCGCTTGAAAAATTAGAAGATCATTGAAAACCAGTTTAAATTTTCATCTAGATATTTTTATAAAATCTTGAAGCTACGCATGACCAAAAAATGAACTTTATGTTTTCTTACAGAAGACCGTAGTAATTTTGGAATCATCAGCAGATTGAAATACACTCAACATGTGGGAGTGAAGGGAATCCGAGGTCGTAAATTTCAATTCGAGAGCGAAACAAAAGCCAGCAGCGGTGATGACGATGACGAAGATGGCAAAACTGAATTGCAGTTAGATAACCAGTAATTGTTAATTTTTATGCAATTATTTAGTTTATTTTTTCTCATTTAATAGCTGCCTAGCTGTTTGATTCATATGAAACAAAAACAAGTTATTCTTATTTACATACTATTTCAGTGAATACGATTTAATAGCAAACTCAACAATGCACGTTACTAGACAAAAACACATCGAACAGTGTGTTTTCATTATTCAACCCTACATTAAATGGGGAACAAAACGAAGTGATACAACTCCCGATCTTCAACTTGACGAGGCCATTGCGCTCGTTAAGTCACTACCAAACTGGTCGGTTGTTGAAAGCGTAAAGGTTCCACTTGAAAAAAGCCTAGAGAAAAAAGCACTTTTCGGTACGGGAAAATTACAAGAACTGAAGGAGAAAATCAGGAAAATTCGAAGCAGTGGACATAAGGTGGGTAAAATCATATGAGCTATGCTATTGACTCGAATAAATGCCAAATTTAAGCAACGAACAAATATTATTTTAGTCAATTCTTCGTACTGCTTTTAATTTTTTAAAAAAAAGCTAGAAAATTATTGGAGTGTTCGATAGTTCGTTGCCGATTTTTTCGATAGATTTCGTTAGATGCCCAAGTAAGTAGCTAAGTCCAAAATAAATCATGAAACTCAAGTGGCATTCGACAGCTGATATTTCAGTCATCATAGCAATAAAACAGTAAGAGAATCTGTTGAGTGTTCTTTCTTTAATTACGCCGCCGTAAAAATGGACAATCAAAGCGAACACTTTCGTCATATTTTACTTTTTTCCTCCCGAAAAGACAAAAACGTTGTGAAAGCATAAAAAATGGTATGTTGTTTATTTGCGAATATGTGTCCAAAGAATGACAGTATAGCAATCGAAGGATGCATACTGCTCAAGAAAGCCAAAGTCAGAAGTTGACAAAAGGTAGAGCGATAAAACATCAAATTCATAAACGTAATGCAAGAAAATCGTCCTTCATTTTTGATAAAAAGTCGACAATGGATTATCAAATATTCCATTATATTTTATTTTTTATCAGAATCTAAGTTTTCTCATTTATAGATCAGCTGTATTTTTATCAGTAAAGGAACCCTATCATTCGCTCAAAAGCAATTCCTCCAGTTCGAATTCGGTCTGCCGATAATGGACCGTTATTCGGTCGTTATTCAAATACTTCGTCTCCATGCTACCAGTGCGGAAGCAAAGCTACAAGTGGCAATGGCCGAAATTCCGTATATCTGGTCGCAAATGAAAGATACAAATGTGTCGACAAGTCGAAGGCAAGGCTACGCCCTAAGCGATTTGCAGAGGGAAATATTGCGATCGCGTGAACGCAAAATAAAAATCGAATTGGAAAAAGTGCGAACACAACGGAAACTCTTGCGTAATAAACGCTTGCAGAAGGATTATCCTACGATCGCTGTAGTCGGGTACACAAATGCCGGGAAGACGTCGCTGATCAAAGCCTTGACCGACGAGCAGTCGATGCAACCTAGAGATCAACTTTTCGCTACTTTGGATGTGACGGCTCATGCAGGTGTGTTGCCATGCAACTTGGAAGTTATCTACATGGATACAGTGGGCTTCATGTCGGATATACCGACGGGGTTGATTGAGTGCTTCGTGGCGACTCTAGAGGATGCTATTATGGCCGTGAGTACTTCCAGAGCAGACTTGTTTCAGAAATTTACCAAAATCATTTCAGGATGTTATAGTGCACGTGCAAGATGTGTCCCACCCCAATTACGTGCAACAGAAACGACACGTGGAAGAAACATTGAAATCACTTTCTCTTAATGGCCAGTTTGAAGGTTCTGAAACAATTGGTCCGGAGCGGATTATAAACGTGGGCAACAAAGTTGATTTACTTCCTTCCGAGCCGGGATCAGATCAGTTTCAGGATTTGAGTCTGGTTTCCTCTAAAACTCTAGCAGGTGTCAACCAATTGGCGCGTAGTATTGAAGAGAAAATTTTGTCTGTAACAGGCCGCATTAAAATGGAGTTTTCAGTTCCCAGTGGCGGCGAAGAAATGGCATGGTTGTATAAGAATGCTGCCATTTTTGATGTGGCGGGCCATCCTAAAAATACTCAGCACTCGCTGATTAGTGCTATAATAACTAGTAACAAGCTGCAACAGTTTAAACGGTTATTTAACTGAGGGAACAGCTCGCCAATCTTAAATGAGTTCAAATCATCCAGGAAACTGTCATTAGTTGAAAGTTTGTATGTTGCAATAATCATATGCAACAATCAAGAAGTGATGGTTTAAGTTAGTAAAAACGCTTGTTATATAGTTAAAATCATAATGAAATATTTTTGAATAAATTTGTATTTATTTCTACTTCTCCTCGTTTTCATTATTATGCTCCACAGTTATAGAAGCGTGCTTGATCGAAAAGTGCTTCATTTTTTCCAAAATTTCCTTATAGGCCGGCGCAATTGGTTTCTGGACGACCTCGTGGTATTTGTATTCCTCGCCTGAGACCTATTAAGTTCACTAGTGTTAAATCTGTGCTACAAAACATTACATAGGTACATTACATTCAAACTGTACGACATATCCGAATCGAATCCTCTTAAATCTCCACAAACGACGAACGGAATAATAGCGTGATTCACTTCTGAATCAGTTTCGTCAACAATCAACTGCACGTCATCAATCATTGGATTGATCATCTGAGGGACATATCCTTCAGGCGGACTGTAATTCTGGCAAACGACGAATGCTTCGATGCTAGAATTGCGCGAGCTAGCTGGTTTAGCAATTGACACTTTATCGAAAAAAATCCTTAATTGCGAGTACAGAAGCGTTGTGTCCTTTCCACGGAAAATTTTCGCTATGAAATTTCCGCCGGGCATGAGAACATGAGTCGTGATACTAAGTGCAGCCAAAAGTAGTTGAGATTGAATGTATTCGTCGATGTCGTGGAGTCCTGTGACATCGGGTGCTCCATCACACACAACAAGCTGTGCTTTTTCTTCGCCAAAATGTTGAATGATAGCATTAGCTGTGCCGAGTTTCGTAATGTCACCTTGCAGTTGTGTCACTCCCGGCAAAGGAGCCATGGCTTGAAGATCAACTGCGATAATCTTCACATCCTCTTTCCGGTTCTCATAGAGTCGTTTCGAGAGTACCTGACTCCAACTGCCAGGTGCTGCACAGAGGTCGACAGCACGTGTTACACCTGAGAAATAGTTGGAAAGACGATTTTTTACTTGTATAGCTCAAAATTCATATTAATACCGCTTTGTAATTTTATTCTTTTATAACTTTTTAACTTTGTTAACTTGTAGATTTTGGAAACTAAATGGTTTAGTTTACAGCACCTTGCTTACCAATTATATTTGCTTTGTACTTTTTTTATACTATTTCATCCATTCTTTCCAACATAATTTGCATTTTATAATTGATATAGTTCCAACTCTGTTGTTAAACATATTTTCTGCTGTTTTAACTTATTTTAAACGTATTCTCTTTATTTTTCATGAGTAAAAACTACACTCTCATCCGAATCCCATATTATGTGGTTATATTTTAGGAATCATTAGAGAAAAATAATAACACTAGCCTTATACAAATTAATCCAATTCGATTTTTTTTTATAAGTGATATTTAAGTTATATTTCCAATAAGATTAATTCCGTCCTCCTCGCAGTTTAGAACTCGAGTAAGAAGGCAAGTAGAAGCCACATAGTAGATAAAACGTATTTAAAAAAACATTTTTAAATTGAAATTACCAAAGCAAGCTCGTGGCCGTTAAAGAAATTGACAGTAATAGCAAATAAACAAAATAGCATTTAAGAATATTTATTAATAAAATCTACTTATATTACTACTGACTGCTTCATCTACCTTCAAGTATATTGAACTTTTCATCAAGCTGCAATAGTTTAAAAGCGCTCCTGGCTCGCCAACCTTCTTCTTTTGCTAGTCGATAATAAATATCCCTTTTATCCTTTGATGTCTTGCCCATTTTATTCAAAATATTATCGAAGCTACCTCAACTCCACTCCCGAGCAAGACCTCTTCGAAGTTTTGCATACACTTTGACATTTCTGCTAGCGTTTCATTTTTCAAACTATTCCATCTATTTTCGAAAACATCATCATATGACTTATCGGAAATTTACACAATTTGATGACACTTGACAGCAACTACGATGATTGTTATGTTCGAAAATTCGCAATTAGAGCGATTTGTCATAGGTTGGCCGTGAAAATAAAGATTCCAATACTCGGCTAAAGATTTCCACCTTGTACGAAAGTTAAATTTATCGTCTTCATAGTCCATCAAAACAGACAACAGTTAATTCAGCAAAATGGACTGGCTTTTCGGCAAGCGAATATCACCTGAAGAAATGATGCGTAAAAACCAGCGGGCCTTAAATCGAGCTATGCGTGAATTGGATCGTGAACGCATGAAAATGGAGCAGCAAGAAAAGAAAATCATTGCAGATATCAAGAAATTGGCAAAAGAGGGTCAAATGGATGCAGTGAAGATAATGGCAAAAGATCTGGTAAGAACGAGGCGATACGTAAAGAAGTTTATGCTGATGCGGGCGAACATCCAGGCCGTTTCGTTGAAGATACAAACGCTGAAGAGTCAGAATACAATGGCTGAAGCGATGAAAGGTGGGACTCATTTGTCAGTAGTGTAAACAAATAAGATTGGTGTTGATTTTTTTTTTTTAGGCGTAACCAGAGCCATGCAGAGCATGAATCGCCAGCTGAACATGCCACAAATCCAGAAGATCCTTCACGAGTTCGAGAAGCAGTCCGAAATAATGGACATGAAGGAGGAAATGATCAACGACGTGATGGATGACGCGATGGAAGCGGAAGGCGATGAAGAAGAAAGTGATGCTGTGGTGTCTCAAGTTCTTGATGAATTAGGCCTGCAATTGAATGACAAACTAGCGGATCTGCCAGCTACCTCTGGATCGTTGTCCATAGCCGGTTCGAAGCAGCCTCAGGCAGCGGTTGCGGCGGGAGCGGTTGGAGGAGGAGGAGGAGTGACTGGCGGCGGTAACGGCGGTGGAGCTACGAGCCCGATGTCGGATGCTGACGCTGATCTTCAGGCCCGACTCGATAAACTACGAAAAGAATAGATATTTTATTTACTGGTATACGAATATCTGCGTTCTTGAAGTCCCGCGACATATTCTTGTTATTATTTTTTACTGATTTTCTCAAATCACCTAAATTTCATGCAAATATTGATATATACAAATATATACAGAACTTTAAGGACTACTTGTTGCCTTGTAGTATTTGAAAACGCGTCGTAACATTGTTGGAAGCACTTATTAATGAAAGCGCATTTGGCAAAGTGATTGTGCGTGTAGAAGCCGCACTTGGCTGAGAAACAGTTGAAGAATTTTGAAAGTTTGCTTTGTTCAAAAACTTGTAGAATGTCACATTTATAATTATGTTTAATAAAAAACACAAATTCATGATCGATTATTACTGCGAAAAGGAAGAGAGGACCAAACTCTATCCAGGGGTAAAGCTATTCTATGAAAGGCTGGGGCGGAGATATTGGAGAGAGGAGTAAAACGTCTTGTTCAAGGTGAGCAAAATTATCTCGTGTGGTCTATACTACAGCCGATTGGGAAAAGCTACAAACAAACAAACCCTTCTTTAGGTGTTATTTTAAAAATGAACTTCTCAGAAATGTTCTCCTTCCATCAAATCCCTTTCTATTGCTGGTTCTACAGATTCTGAACTCTACAAATTCTGAATATATTTTAAAACATTTATTTAAAGAAAATTAATAACTAAATATTTCCGACATTCACCAAAGTGATGCCTTCAAACCACTTATTTCAGTGGTATTATTGATTAAAATCGGTTTAGTTCCATATTTGTAGCCTTTTTTCCAAGCATCGGGGAAATCTGGTAAAATGCTGTTGAAGTTTTCCACCTGAAATTAAAAGATATGTTTCTCAACTGATCATCTTAAAAGACAGTGCAGGTTTGTTTGATTTAGCCCGAATTCACAGTATAAAATATATTTAAATAAAGTAATATATATAAACGAAGTAATATATAAATAAAGTAATCAGACCACACAGCATTATTTAGTAACACTTACCGGATGCAAGTCTTGATCAGTCCATATACCATCTCCAGTAAAATGAAAGTCGACTTCAATCAAATACAAGCACAACGCCAACATTTCTTGATTTGTTATTTTCGTACAATCCTTGCTGAGCAGTTTCATTTCTTCGTAAATTTTGTTGTGTTGGAGAAGCACCAATTTTTCATTGATTCTTTTCCTGAAATTAGTAATTCAATTTGAAAATTGTGCAGAGTGGATTTTAAGGGTGATACTTACACGGGATAGAGAAGAATTTGTATATTAGGAAAAATACAATCTGCATCGAAAAGTTTACTGACCAAAAACTCATAAGCCTGAGTCAATGTTACCGGTGCCACGTGACACCAATTAGGATGACGTGAGATCATATCGCGAATTTCTTCTGGTGATCGTTTGAACACAGACGTCAAGTAGTTGATGGAGTCACATCCTTTGCCTTTGTCTGTACCTTCTTTTGTGTACCTGTAAATTTAAAAGAGTTTTAACTTACATTGTTTTACATATGTTCGTTAAATTTTTCCATTCTTTTGATTAGTGTTCTGTTACTTTTTAATCTGGATTCGGTAGAATCTGTCTTTTTTTTGCAAACAAACAGCAGTTCTCGTTTTGTTAAATCGAAATGAATACCTTTCAAACGCCTCCGAATGCGAAGACAACACATGCAACGACGCGCATTTAACTTTCATCTGATTGAGGTAATCCAGTCGCAATCGAGCCTTCGTCTGGAAGTGAATCAGACGCAGTATTCTGGGATTCGACTTCAACGCTCTGAACTCCTCTATTGCATCTAATTCCTTCAGCCGCTCGAGTACGGTATCAGGACCTAGCGTCAAAATATCCAAGCACTTGTTTATGTTGTTCTCTTCGACTCCATATGACAAAACGTGCTCGACTATCTTTTTGATTCCGTTGGAACTGACCATCATAATTTTCGGGCGACGATGAATCACCGCTCGTATGTCTTCGTCACCAATTTTCTTAACTTCTTTCAGCATCCGTCGTACGTTGGCTGGATCTGCATATAGCACAAATCCATTTTTAATGATTCGTTCGTTGGAGAAATTCAAATCGTTTTTCAGAATCTCAACCATTTCCATCACTGACTTGAAACTCCTGTTTCGAATTCTGTAGTAACTGTGCCAGAGCTTTTGCAGTTCCGCATCCGTCATTTGCAACCTTTCTCTTAGATACATATTCAGAACCACCTCTCGGACTGGTTTCAATGCCTTGCTATCATCAGGTGGAGTCCGAATAACTAACTGCACGTCCTTGAACGCCTCGGCCAGCTTTTGCATTACGTTTACGTCGTCCGGGATGATACCATGAGCTTTGATAATTCTAATTTCGCGGTTCATAACCATAACGTATTTGGAGAGAATGCCGGCAGAAATATTCACGCAGCCACATTCACGAAGGACCGTGTGCCGGTGTTCGATTGTAAGGGCATTTGTGTAAAGCAAGGCAGGATGTTGTCGACAGTCTTCTTTGGTGTAATTTAGCGATTCCATCATACGAATGGTATCCTGGATATCTTCACATTTTGTGATAAGTAGTTTTCGATGATCAGCTATAATTTCACGACTTTTTGGCCATTCGATTTCTAAAAATTAAAATATAACATGCAGATTTCTCCTCGAGATATCTGATTGAAGTGTTAAATAGCTCACCTAATAATTGTGCTAACTGTGCAATGAATCGCGGAGGAGTTGTTGATTTGTTTATTGATTTCTTATCGGAAAAATTATGTCGATGAGATATCACTTTAGGAGTATTAAGAACTATAGTGCACCTTCGGAGAAACATTCTTGATGTAAACAGGTACCTGACGTTTGGTTAAAATCAGCTGCAATTCAAGTATTGTGGGCAGTGGTGGCCAACCTACTGTCATATTTGGTGAAGAAGTTCGCATGTTTGGGGCGAGTTTATCGATGACCTTCTAATGGAAGTGCTAAGGTAAAACTGGACTTGATCATGGCGTGTGGGTGTGGGGCATCAAGTCCAGTTTACCCAGTGCTAATTTTAATTGATTTTTTATTTCCTTTTTATATAATCATTTTACACCATATGAAGTAAATGATAATTAATTGAATCAGCCTCAAGTAAATTTATACTAAAATACTTATAAAAATTCAATTCTCAACATCAACTTGATTAAAATTATTCTGGCTGCGACTGAAAATTGACTTTAAGGGAAACAGATGGTACAAGCATGGCCGTCATATAGAAGGCTGGTCGCAAAACCAATTAACGTACCAAGATGGCGTGCTTAATAAGGCCATGGCTTAATGTACCTTTTTTCGACCAGTCGACGTACATTTTTCGACCAGTTCGACCAATAAAAGTACATTAGTACCTGTCAGATTGCAAGTAGCGACCGGCCTTCTATACAACGGGCATGGTACAAGGTATGGTAAAATTTTAGCTGGATAAACAAAGAACAAAACAAAAAACAAAACACAGATAAAGCTCAATGGGGAAAATTGCATTTAAGCATGATTTAAGGGTGATATCAAACACATTTATGGGTGGGTTTTTACATTATACGGCCTTGATTGCTACTCTGAAACTAAACTAATAGTCGTTTTTAAAAGACTACAATGATATCAAACATAACTGTAACTGCAGAAAGTACTAAGGAAACTTTCATCAAACGCTAATGAAATAACTGCAAAACAAACTATTTTTTGCGCCAATTGAATAATCAGGCAAAGTGTAAAAGCCTCTAATGACTCAAAACAGGCCTCTTTTCGCACAGATTTTATTTTTTTAATCAAGAAAAAGTCATATGGTGCTCTATCAGGGGAATAAAAAGGATGTTTTAAAAACTGCTTCGTGGGGATCGCAGTATATTAAGGAGCATTCTTTTTGCAGCATGAAACCATTTTGACTGAGAATGGCTTTTTATTTTTTTCAACCTCGTTCCCCAAGCTTATTCAAACTAATTGGTAGTTATCCTAGTTTGATGTCTCGATCTATTGGGCCTACTGTTTTTTTCCTCCTTTCCACTCTCTCCATCACTCAATCCGCATGCACAGTACGTGTGCACTATTTTTTCCCTCCGGTAACTTTTCCACAGTACTTACTTCCCTGTCAACAGTTTGTTAGTATAAGGGACAGCACAATTCTTATCAATATGATAGACTCTCTTTTATTGTTTCATGATTGTCTTCATTGGCATGTATCCAGAGAAAAGTATACAAAAAACTTTGGTGTTTATTGTCATTGTTAATTTTTATGTGCAATTTTAAGTTTGCTTTGAATTTTACGATGTTGCTTGAGTTCTTTACCGTATCTGGCAATGTATTGTAGAAATCTAGAAAGGTTGCCGGCAGATCTGGTTTCTCTGCTAGTCAACTTTCCAGCAGTCCGAGGAATATCTGACCATTTTAATCTGTTTTTAATAATTTGGTATATTATTTTTTCTCGTTCGAGATTAATACCATACATAAACATGGTTTAATATCCTCATTATTGAAGATTGAGGCTTCTTCGAGAATAGATTTGAATTTAACACAATGGCATTAGCACTTCGTCTTCTGTTGTATTATTGTCCTGCCGAGTGTTTGTTTGTGTGTGTGTGTGGGTTGGGGGAGAGGCGCATTGCCGCCTCTAAGCACTCAGGCCAAAGGACCCCATTGTACTCATTTCCCCCTGCCTACCATAGTTTCCCAGACTTCTTGATAAAGTCTAGGATCACTGATAGGGGAAAACAGGCTATCCATCGCATGTGTGCAACATCCCAGCCAAAGCATTGATATCTGAGACGCACAAACGCTGGGCATTCACAGAGCAAATGATCCGCAGAGTCAGCCTCTTCTAGGCAGGATGAACAGAGATCATCCTGTACAACACCTATTCGGTACATATGTCCTCCTAGGCAGTTGTGTCCAGTCAGAATGCCTATCATGGCTCTGCAAACTTTCCTGCTCTTATTGAGCAAGAATCCTGCAGTCACATGGTTGGGTTCTGAAAGGAAGACCTTCGTGTGCCTGGCCACACCAGCAGTCGTCCATCTATCTTTGTGAGCATCATCTACCCACTTTAGAAGAATGGCACGTGCAGATGCGGTCGGCACATCCAAGGCGGGTTCAGGGCCCCGTTGTGGAAGTCCCGAACCTTGCTTCGCTTTGGCGTCAGCAATTTCATTTCCCTCAACACTACAGTGCCCTGGTACCCAGAGCAGATGCACCCTATTGAATCTGGCGAGTAGCAGATGATAAAGATGGATGCAAAATTTAGCAAACCTTACCTAACTGATATGGGTACACCCTTTCCTCGTGCTCTCAAGAAACAATCCAAACACAATCTATCGATAGTTGTATCTTCAAACATTTATAAACTCTAGAAAACAAACTTCTTTTCTTTCACTTTAACACCCATTTTCTATTTCCATAAATTGCGCGTAGTCTCTTTTACATAAAGCATACAAGTAGCATCTAAAGTATTTGGCTGGAATATCAGCTATTTGTCCGAGTATCACGTTTACATTTCACATTTTAATAAATACTCCACAGTCACACGACGATATTTGACTCCTAATTGACACCGTTGTTGCGTAAATGATCCCACACAGTATCAGCAAAAAATACATGCGATTTTATTTGATCGATTTGAAAGCGATAAGTTGGATTTTCCTGTAATAAACCATTCAATAGATCTTTGGCTGCCTCACTGATATCCACTTCTGCATACTGAACTTCATAGTAAGAGCCAAAGCCAGCCGGGTGACACGATTTGTAAGACTGTAAAAACAAAGTCAATTTCAGATAAATATTTCATTGCGCTATTGATTTGCTTACGTATCCTGTTAGAAGTTCGAATAAAATCACACCGAAACTCCACCAATCGGATTTCGTCGTTAAGGGTCGCTCTGGTGCTACGTACAGACCATCCAGAGCATATGGACTTATCGAAATTTGTGATGCAGCATCGAATCCAGCACATTGGTAGAAATATGATAAGAGTAATTGACCATTCGATCCTAATAAAATGTTTCGAGAGTGTAGATCTCTGGAATAATATTTAATTGAAACCGTAATGGGAGTACAGCCTTCTTAGCGCCACACTTACCCCAAAACAACACCCTTTAAATGCAGGCTTTCTATGGCTATCACCAGCTCACGGGCCCATTGTTTAACTATAACTTCTGGTAGGACCACATGCCGATTCGAGTTGGTGCCTGTCGCCAGCGGGGAATGAGATTTTTGGTTGTTTTCGAAGAATTCTTCTACTTCAGTCTTTTGCGGGCTCTCCTGCGCAGTCGGCGATTCCTCTTCTACCGTTGCGTCGGTCTTATCGTTATTCGAGTCGTTTGTCTTTAATTTGAGATCTTTGAATTTTTCCAATGTATTCGAGACTGACTGCAAAAGCTTTTGCGAACAGTTTACCAAATCATTTGCGTTCATTTCATTGGACAGAGTTGCAAACGCTGGAATAACCTCATTTTCGGCTAAAGTTTCCGGAACACTAGTCGAGGCATCCCATACTTTGCTTTGCTTGCTGTGCTCATATTTATTCAATAGTTCAGCAAATCCCGAGTCGTCTGTATCATTTCGAACGACATCTTCGAATTGAAATTTAAGTCCAGGTATTTTTTCACTCACACGATAGTCTGAGAAGATTTCGCTTAACGAATTGGTAATGTGACCGCTGGGTGTGTAAGTTCGAATGTAGTCCACGAGCTTTCCACCTTTGGCGTGCTGAAGTAGAAGAAAGATGGTGGTGTCGGACTGGAAGAAACCTAACAGGCCGACCATGTATGGAACGTTTTGTGGAAGGAATATCGAATGTGAGTTTGTGTTGGTAGAAGGCTTTTCAATAGTTTTCATTATATATTTAGATTTTGTGGTGACATCTTGGACTAGCATAACAGTTTCTATGACTTGAATGACTTTGAATTTGGACAGTTGATTCCATGGTCGCTCCAGGTGAATATCTTTTGGTGATTCGGTTTCATCGATGCTGAGATGGAGAGACTTCTGGAACGATATGTTTAAGAGTTTATAAAAGCTGTAAGAATTGTTGTTCTAAAGTTTCTCCTTTCGCTTAAATTAAAAAATATATCAACAAGTTAAAGGAAAAAATCGGGTTTAAGGGAATCTATCATTTACGATATTACTTCAACTTCTAGAAGCTTCAGTTCCATTCATTTTGCCTGGTCGCTATTGTGCTAAACATTGTGCGTTAATCTTGATAGATAAAACAACTACGGAAGTCTTTAATGGATACTAAAGAAACGAGCTTTTTTTTATATATTATTTTAAGTTGAGTTATCATAAAAACAGTATTTATCGATTAGAACTGCGTATTTCCTAACAGTTGTTGAACAAAAATACAAAATAAAAATGAAAGCATGACATTGGACCCAAAATTAAATCATTATTCTGAAATTTATTCACTTATAAAAGGGTACACAATTATATAAATACATATTTACAAATATTTTTCATGCAAAACAACACTGATCTCTTCGAATTTCACTTCTTTCGCAACGCTTCTGGATTGAATGAGCAATGTAATTTTAATTTTTAACATTTTTCCTTACCTTACTATCGTCCGCCTCATAAAGCAAATGATTCTCACAGATTTCCTGTACTCTCGACATATACTTGGCTACTTTAGCTTTGGCTATGGCTCTTCTATCTTCGTTTTCATCATCTATAAAATTAATTCATAGGAGCTACACAAAATTTGGCGTCTTCAAGTTCCATTACCTTTAGATCCTTCCAATAGCTTCTCTATTCCCCTGTTATATTTATTGTAGGCAACCTTATAATTCTGATTCACTTCGGCCTGAACAGCTTGACTAAATTCATAAGCAGCCTCGTAGATGTAATCGTTGTCCATGTGAATATTTATCTGCAGGACACTGCTTATACTCGAAGTTTCCTCTTCGACTGAACAAGTGTCGCAATCAGCTTCGTCCTCAATAATTTCCTCGACCAGCTTCGTCTGTATGCTTAGTGGTGTAAACGACTCTATAACGGGGCGCTTCTCACTATCATCAATCGGTTGAATCATTTGTAATGTTGATTGAAAGGGTAAATCCAAATTATCGCATATATTCTCGATATTGCCCTTGCTGCGAACTGGCGATGGTGCTACAGACGTTTGACCGTCGGTTTCGAAGAAACTAAGGAATGACTGTGACTTGTACAAAGCTGGATGTTGTGCTGCAAAATCTAGAAGTTTTAGAATATAGTCCTTCCGTTCACTTATCACTTCTGGCTCGAATCGTTTGAAGAAACCACCAGACTCCTTCAATTCCGGCACCTGTCCACGTAAGTGCAGAGCTTTGTGTCGCTTGTTCAATTCGCGATAGAGACGCTTGATTTCGCGAAATCGCTTCCATACCGTAATGCAAGTGAGGGCTTCGGGGACTGAACGTGGAAAAACCTGCAAATTATGAAATTAGTTGCGGTCGGTCAAGGGAATCACCAAATGTAAACATTGCATGATCTAGCTATGCGGATTAGTTCTACCTAGAAACCAGTCTACTTACAATAGAAGTAATTTTATAAACCGTATGTCCTTTTTTATGAGTGCTCGTTTCGGTGACAGCAAAGCTGTGAATCCAGCCGCCCAAATTAAACGACATTTTTCGTTTATTCTTCAGACATATTTTAATCTGATAGCGCTAGAAGTGCAAGTTGGACTGGGTCAACTGGGTAGATACCAAGTGTGACGTTTGTTTCTGTATCAACTGTAATGCTTCAAATACATATTGGCCCAACATGTTGGCCCAACATATTGGCCCAGCATATTGGCCAAAAACCCACTCAGGCTGGGAGTGAGCCCAAAATCAGCCCAACTCACACCAAGTGAGTGTACACATATTGGCCATAGCCTCTTTTGGTCTTACTTGGGCCAATGTGTATTTCCTACACAAGGGGTTTCCTACAGTGCTGCCAGATAGGCGCTGCGGCCTACCCCCAGACAATTCCTATTTATCCCTGAAAATACCCTAAGTAGCCATAGTGACGTCATTTCCAGGAAATTTTTCGGGATTCTCAAAAACCAGGTTGTTTAAATATAAATTTTTTATATGTGTAAGACTTTCGTCACATGAAGCAAACTTTTTTAAGGTGAGGTGAAACTTTCCCACACTCATCCTAATCTTTTGGGACTAATTTTTTCCTGGGTGCGTTAAGTTTTCACTCAGAAAAAATTAGTTCCGAAAGGTTTATTCGCGAGAGTCGCGAGAGACAGTTAGACAATACCATGGGCATATTTCATCAGTTGATTAATTCACAAACGAGCTCGGATAAACGAATATAACTTATTCCGATATTTTGGGATATCCCCGTGTTAAATGCAATACACATCAAACAATGATAGAGCGAGGGCGGTTAAATGACCCAATGCCTTCTAGAAATACGGGCCGTCAGGCTACGTAATCGTTCTCTCCGTGACGTCATGAGTTTAGGAAATTTGACATTTCCACGAGGCAGTGCCGATGTACACGGAGATTTCACTTGCGGTTTTTTGGTTAAAATATGAATAAAACGTGAGGTTTTTGTGCGTGGACGCATTATAATAATAATATTTAGTCATAACGTAAACTTTGTACCAATTAATTGTATCGCGACAGTAAATCGACACGAACCATCACATAACCTAACACCAACCGATAAACATTGCGTAGCGAATTTTCCACATTATACCGCACGCATCGCATTAATTTGTGTTTTAGCTGTTCACTAGCACTGTTCTGCATAAACCACTTTAGTTTTCATTTCAATCACTTTAACACAAACCGTACAATTAACATTTTCCCGCGGACGCCCCATAAGACTACGTGTGTTTTTCGCGACATTTGTCCCGATGCTCTGACGTCATCATTCTGCATTACGGCCCGTACATCTAGAAGGCATTGAATGACCCCATCATGGATTTGACGACAGCGTATTTTAAATAGTACCTACGAAAAAGTGAATAGGTCACTCAGCTGAATAGATAGAGATATAGGGTACGGCAATCGCGGCCTCTGTCGTCAATCGGTGAGGTAGAAATATCAATTTTGAAACAGCATCACCAATATCCGCTTATTGGTATGATGAAAGATTGATATTTTATATTTTATATTAGAAAAAGGTGGACATGACGTATTTCGAAATTATTATTTATCGAAACATCCGTTCCGGAAAAATGCATTATTAAATTTCAGAACACCCTAAACAAAACCCTGAATATTTTTTCTCCCTGTTTGTCCCCTGAAGTCTTTAAAATATCCCTAAATCTAGGGTTAAAATCCCTAATATGGCAGCACTGGTTTCCTAGCCGATGCAAATATACGAATACATGCTCATTCGGAATTGACTACGCTCGGTATTTCGAAAAAGAAGAGTGCAGCGGGGAAATAAAGTTGACGTTTCGGATTTGACATTTCGATGGATGGCGTGATGTTCGGTGTCATTTTTGCATATTAATCAGTATTTAGGTGGTTCCAGTCGAAATCATCACAGAAAAGTGGCTTCAAATTAGCGGAGTTGGATTATATGATGTAAATATTGTATTTGTGTAAAAGTAAGTAATATTTCATAAACAAATACGACTTTATGTATAATCGAATTATTACGAATAACCAGACGTAAACAGATTGCCAGTATTGGTGCATAGTAAGTGCATAAAAAGTAATTAACATTATGTAAATAGAACGAAATTTAAAGGAGAAAGTAAACTTCAATAAATGGAATTTTTTTGCTGTTGTACTTGAGTATGTTGCGGCTGGTTTAACTGAGTATGAGTCGTATCTAAATGATAGCGATGATAAGGGTTGGTTGCACCTAATACTGTAGACTAAGTTTACGAAATATAAGATTCAAATCATAAATATTCATTGTCTCTAGACCTAATTGCAAAGCCTTGAGATAGTAAAATAGGCCAGGTGATTTTAGAATGAATAAATTGGTTTACGTAATTCATTTGACTGATAATGTAGAATAAATAGAAGAGTTTGAAAACTAGATGGTTGTTTTTTGAAATTTATGTGATATTTATTTGAAAATAAGATATTTTGATGTCCACTTTTGGCCAATGTCACTCGGGGTTAATCGTAAACTCTTAACTTGTACATCAGTGTGTAATTAAACCTCCAAATACTAAGCTGAATATTCTAAGCTGTAAGACACTATACGAATAAAATATTGTTTTTCGTACTTATTATGTATGGCAAAGCACAACCAGACATAACTGATAAATGTGATTTAAAGAGTCGTATAAAAGACTCTTCGATATAAAGGGTATTTCTCCTGATATATTTCTATAAAGTTTCTTCCAAGGTTAGAAATATTTCAAAAATATCCTAAAGAAGCGTACATCGCACATAAAATTCCCTTTTGCCTCCGTTTTATTCCAATTATTTCTCTATTCAAATCTGCTTAACGGCTTTTTTCTTAAAAAAGTATTTTTACCGCAACTTTAAAGTTTGCATCAAAGAAATGCATTATATATTTGTCTAAAAAAATTTAGTATTCATGTTTAAAGCAGCTACTAAAATATTCTCGAAATTCTCTACAATACGTAATTATTTAGCGACAATGCATAAATCGTAAGCATCAGAAAGCTTAATCTAGATAGAGTGTGCGTGATATGATGCTATCTTTACGAGCTCGGCCTATTATTTAAATTAGTCTCTGTCGTTTCTTTGCTTCAGCTGTAAATAGAGAAAGCAGTCATATGGCTGATTTTGAAAAGTCTACCACGTTTCTGTATGTTAAAGTGCCCGTTAGACGTATTTTCGAGAACTGTTTGTAAGAAAAAAATCGCGAAAAAATAATATTAATCAACAAACTAAATCAGGGTGTCAATAAAGTTTGCTTAAATATTTTGCAAAGTTGAAGAAAGCTTGACCAGAGAGAACAAAACTGAAAAAAACAAAAGCACAATTTTGTTGCATAGCTTTGGTAGAAATCGGAAAAACTTTTCCATTATTTCAACTTAAAATTGGGAAAAAAATTATTTTGTCAGTTATCTTATAAATCATTCGATAATATGAATGATATTTACCGTTTCCTGAAGTTGTTGTTCAGATACTGTAGCGATAGTCGTATTTGGCTCAATTTGCATATGAACTTCAATTATCTTATTGAAAAAAGTAAAAAATAAATTAAATAATCATAAATTTTATTTGATAGATTAGTTCGGTTTGTAATATTTAATATTTGAAGATAATTTCTTTTAAATGTTGTCTGCTACTAGCTCTTAGCTGGTCAATTCTACGGGTGCAATTTTCGAGCATTCTATCGAGCATACCGGCCGGTATTCCGTTAATAGCGCGTGTTGTGTTCGCTTCCGATGAGTTAATCGCTTGTGGTTTATCAATATAAACAACTGATTTTACAAATTTCTACAAAAAAGTTATCCAATGGTGTCAAAATACAAAATCTTGGAGAATCTTCAGAATATATTGTCATCGAAATCATCTTGCGATAAGTCGATGGTTTCGTTTGTTGTTTGGCACGCTGCACCATCCTGTTGAAACTTTAATTCAATTCAATCATTGCTCTGTAGCGTACGCCATTGTCTTTTGCACGCACTCCTTCCGCATTTTTAAAGAAATACATGTTGTCAACTACCGTCCTATATCCCTCCTGTCTGGCTTTCCTAAGTTACGTGAGCGGATCGTTCATGAAAGAATTCATAATGCTTTAAGTCACTTATTTGCTAAAGAGCAACATGGATTTATTAAGGGACGTTATACGACTACTATTTTAGTGGAATTCATTAACTTCGTCGCATGTACTTTGGACAACGGTTTTCAAGCTGATGTGATTTAGACTGACTTCGCGAAAGCATTTGAAAACGTAAACCACTCAGTGCTGTTAAAATTTTTTTGTAATTTTGGTGATTCCAGTTGTCTTATATCCTGACCTTGTCCCTACATCCGTAATCGCCCCTGCCGTGTTGTTTTTAATGGTTGTTCTTCCTCTCTCCCAAGGCTCCATCCCCGGTCCCCTCCTTTTTACTTTGTCCATCAATGACATTCCTTGTTACTTTAAGTACGATTCTCTTATGTACGCTGATGATCTTAAAATTTTCCGTGCTATCGCTTTGATTGTAGTAATTTACAATCGGATTTTTTTTTTGTTTTAAATAATTGGTGCTATGTGAACTCCTTTAAGGGGGTAGTACCGCTTAGAATGCTAAAAAACAGCCTAATTTCCAACATTTTTTTTCACCTCCTATATTTTGTATAAATTTTAAAATTTGCATGGGTAAAATACACGTTTTGAAGATTACAGAAAAAAATTTTTTATTTTTTTCATTTTTCTACTTATTTACAGAGGGCGCCAAAGTTGACGTCTCGAAAAATGCCTCGTAATACTGCGGACAGATAATCTCAGGAATGAAGAATCTGAAACAAAAAAACCAAACCGCATTTTAAAAATGAATGTTTCTTACGTGGTAATCTACCACAATATTTTTAAAAAAATGATCGGAAAAAAATGGCGGTTTGAAAATATTTTTCGAAAAATTGTTGTTTTTTCACTTTTTTTCACTTGGCAAATTTTTTTGGGTTAACTTTTGGCCTATATTGTGGTAGATTACCACACAAGATACTTAACTAATGCACCAAATTTGACTTAAATCGGCTCGGCCAATCCGGAGAATAAATGTCTGCAGTTTGAAAATACGTCATTTCGAGAAAAACGCGTTTAAAGTTTTTTTTTTCATTTATTTATTGAATATTATTTTAAAAAAAATGTTTTTATCACCTAAAATTGCTCAGTCTGCAATCCCAGGACCATACATAAGTATTCTTGAGTCCACATAAGCCAGTTGCTCTTGCAGTTGGGCAGTTTTTTTTGCCCAAACGCGCTTCCTTTGCCGCTTTTTCTACCTGACTTATGCGCTCTTCATCTTTTTTTTCGCAGTAATTAAAAGCAGCGGCCTGCCGTAAACTGCCGTAACTTCTTTATTTTTGGGAATATCTTAATAAAATTTTGAGACGTGATTTCTGAAGGTATAATAAATTGAAAAATGCAAAAAAAAAACAAACAAAAAACTGTGTTTTTCAAAATTATAACCGGTACTACCGCCGTAATCTTAATGTTTCCAATTGTTTCGTGATGTCTTCTTACTTTTTGTCCTATTTGTGCTGCTCACGCTTTGCAACCGATATCGGCACATGTATTCGTCTTTATATTTCTCTTGTTCGTAGCATTGTTGAATATTGCTCCCAAGTGTGGTCTCCACGTTTCGTGTACCTGTCTAATGCTGTTGAATCCGTTCAGCGTAAGTTTACAAGTTGTACAAGTTTAATGTTACTTATCGTCCTTCTGATGACCGTCTGCTGTTTTTAAATTTCCATTTGCTGTGTACCCGCAGAGTATTGCTTGATGGATGTTTTCTCTATAAACTTTATCGTGGTTTACTTTCCTCCAACATTTGCGTGTCTCAGTTCTTACGTGTATCTGATCGCCCGGTTAGAACTCATTCACTTTTCATTACTCCCTTTGCGCATACTCTTGTATATTTCAATTCGCCGGTACTTAGAATACTTAGAACCCATGATGAGCACTAGTCTGATTCTTTTTCTATGCCTTTTAAATGTTTTAAAAGTCGTATTATTGATTTGTTAACGTAGCTTCTTCGTTATGTATATTGTATTTTTTATTCTTTTCTGTTCATTTTTTTCTCATATTTTTATAATTATATTCCTTTTTGTCTTGCTTTATATTAAGGATTGTTTTTTGTATACTATCTCATTTTATAATTGGATTACTCTGTTAGATGGGATTTTAATAATAAATAAATAAATAAATAACGTATGATGACTCCGTCTCTCCATAAATCGCACCAAAAAGTACATTTTTTAGTAGTAAGTTCATTAGTAGCTCTTGGATCACTTTTAGCTACTTGTTAGCCCAATGCACAAATATCAATTGGAACTGGAAATTATCACGTTTGATATGGCTGAAAATCCCTATTGAAAATAGTATCTCGCATTTTATCATCCTTTATTTTATACAGCCATTTCCAATTATAAGTTGCTGATTTTGTTGCTTAATCCTAGTTTTAAAGATTATGTAGAATGAGGATGCAGACCTAACTGCAGAGCATTGTGCGTCTCCAGTAAGCATTAAAACACCATCAAGCCAATGAATAGTCAAATCAGAACATAACTTCGTCAACTGTTATATAGGAGAGCAATACCAAGGCGTAGATAACCGAATTTGGACAATTTCAACTTAGTCTGACGTTACATTCTGATATAACAAGTTGAAGGAGAAGGCGAAGACATTAATTCGGAAAGACCCTGGGTATCACGAGAAGAATTACAGAATTGTATGTCTACAAAAGTAGGCTAGTTTAGGATGTTGCAACGTAAACTATTGGAGACAAATATAATGACTTTAGTGAATTCCCATCGATTCTTAGAAGATCTCTTTTCACAAATATCTACTTATAAGTCTTTACGCTTTCGAAAGAGTCAAAAGAAGAAACAAAATGCGTACTTCTTTAATATACGAAAAACTTGGTTCAGGGCTAAATTAAATTAATGAGCTTAGAAATGAAAAAAATGGGCATAAAGAAATATATTTTACATTATTGTTTGAACAGAAAAGCAGCAATGTATTATATACTTATTTCCAACAAATATTGTCTCGTTCACTAAAAACGACTGATATGTGCAAATGTTTTTAAATTAAAAAAAACACTTGCACATTTTACGCTAAATCACAATTGATAATTGTAACGATCAATTTCTGCTAAATGCTTCCGAATAATAAAATTACCACTTCTAACACTACAAATATTTTCCAGACAATATATTCCAGACAATATATTCCAGACAACTTTACAAATATTTCCAAAGATCGGGTTTTATTGAAAAACGGTGTATGTAGAATTTTCTCACGGAGTGTATTGTCTGTTTTCAACCCAATCAACATTTCTCATAACATACGGACACATCTATATGCATCATATCAAATCATGTGTAAGCTAAGCACACCAGATCGATCTCCAGATTTAGGAACAGGGTGTATAAAAGCTGCATTCCAAGGGCCTTTCGAATTGACGTCTTCACCTTCGTCTTCACCTTCGTCTTCAACTTTTTATAACAGAATGTGACGTCAGACCAAGTCGAGTCTGTCCTAATTCAGCTATCTTCGGCTTGGTATTGTTCTCCTGTATAATAGTGGACGAAGCCACGTTCTGGTTTGACTTATCGTTGGCTTGATGGTGAGGCAATGGTGCAAAGCAAAGCCAACGATTTCGGACACCTCGTCGTGGTCTGCTTCAAGCTGTTATAATAGCTCATCTACTCTGCTGACGTCAAAATCTCTGACAACAAGCTGAAAATGAGAACGAAGACGTAAATACAGAAAGGCCCCAAAAAGAAGGAAACATGATTTCCAAATGGTTTTTATTGAATATGATTGCTAGACAGAAGCTCCAAGACTCATTGGCCATTTTGAAAAAAAAAATATTGGAAGACCATCCAAACCGGCACTTGATGATGATTTTAGTTTTTCACAATTGTTTCTATAATCGATGGTGCAATTTATTTAATTTATTCATTTACATTATAACGTCTTTGGAATATGGGGAAGTGGTATTATACCCGAAAAACCTTCTGACCATTCTTAAAAAAAGTACGAAAAACTGATTGAGAAAAGACAGTTGAATTGATTTAGTATCACAAATTCGAACACTTGTTCACATTTCAATGGTAATTTATTGCTTTACGTTTTAACTCGGATTAATATTTAATTTGCTTCTAATTCTTACACCATTCTATTTTATTTTTCAGATAACAAATAACTCTAAATAAGACGCACGGCGCCATGCCTCCAACATCCAAAATGTACCGCAATGTAATGGAAGCTGAATTCAATTGCAATGCTTATATGCTAAATTACCAAAATATACTTGAGCCCGGCCATGAACCTGTCATGACCAAAGAATATAAACCAAAAACGCCGCGAACTTTCGACAGATACCTAACACCCGATCAACTAAAAATGACAGTTTTGAAGCATCCTAAAATTCAATTCATATTAGAAAGTGTAGCTGCTAGCACGAATCAAAGTCGCAAGGAAGTGGAGAAGAAGGCTAAGGCTATTCTGAATGAAATCGGCTTAGACCGAAATCTGGCGATGATTCGATGGGCTGGGATGTGCATAACACGAATTGGAAGGCGTATATTGAGTGGTATTTACGTGAACGAAGCAAACATGAGACGAGTGAGAGATAGGCTGGACAATAATGTTCCAGTACTATATTTACCAACCCATCGGAGTTACTGTGATTTTATTTTAATGTCGTACGTTTGCTTTACGTACGATATCGAAATTCCTGGCATTGCCGCTGGAATGGGTAAGTTCTAAGTGAAGTCTATATTAGATGTTGCTTTTGATAAGGAGTGATTTCAGATTTTAATAACATGGTTGGTATGGGAACGTTCTTGCGGAAAACGGGCGCATTCTATATGCGACGATCATTTACCGGTGATGACCTATACTGGGACATTTTCCGGGAATATATGCATGCTCTAGTCACTGATTACCATATTGGTATTGAATTTTTCATCGAGGGAACGCGAAGTAGAAATTTGAAAGCGGTTGTGCCAAAAATCGGTTTACTGTCGATGGCTTTAGAGCCATTGTTTATGGGCCAGGTGCCTGATGTTCTGATAGTGCCAGTAAGCGTTTCGTATGATAAAGTCTTGGAGGAACAGCTGTTTGTTTATGAAATGTTGGGTGTGCCAAAACCGAAAGAAACGACGAAAGTAAAATGCAATTGATTGACATTTTTTCACTACAAATAATCACGTTTTTTTTGTGTAGGGATTTTTCAAAGCGATGAAGATCCTTGATGAGCGTTTCGGTCGCTGGTATTTTGATTTCGGGGAACCGATTTCAGCAAAAAGTTTCTTCGGTGATAAATTGGATCGAATAAGGCATTCGAACGTAGCTGCTTACCTTCAAAAATTAGATAAAGAAGAATTGGGACTTATAAAAGAGTTGGCTTATGAGGTGTGGAGTAATTAGTTTCACTTAAGGATCAAATAAAATCGATATGTTTTTACAGGCTATACGCAAGCAGCAGGAAGGAATGGTTATAACAACTTTCAATTTGATTGCTCTTTTTTATTCGTATAGCACGTTGTTGAATAGTCGGATAAGTTTTGAACAGCTTTGCAATGGTATGTTGATTATTCAAATTTTCTAAATAAAAGTGCGTGTTGTACACATGTATTAATGATGCATATTTATTGTTTACACTTTTGTTTGTTGTATAATAGACCAGTGCTTATTTCATATCATTTTAAGTAGCACATTGTTTTCGTTAAAAAATCAATTTTTGGCTTATCAAATCTTTTTGTTTACTTTTCTAGGTGTTCTTCTTCTAAAAAATGTCTTGGGGCGTCTCGGTAGTCATATTGATACTGTAGAAAAACGCCTTAAAATAGATGTTTTAGATGCCCTTGAAGTTCATTCTAACATCTTACGTTTTCCATCATCTTCATCGCCACTTGAAATGGTACGACCTAAAATACAGCTGAATGGAATCGATATGAAAAAATTGAAAGCACACTACCTCAATGCACATTCAATGCAACTCGGTGTTTCACTTATAAGCCTGCAGATGTACGTAAATCCATGCATGTTTTGGGTTGCAGGACCGGCCATTATGATCCTGGCTGCAATGAAGCTGACTGAGGAAAATGTCGGTGCTCCGTTCCAAAAAGACAACCTTCGCTTACGCATCGAAGAATTAAATGCCATATTTTCAAACGAATTCGTGATGGAAAACTCACGGGAAGAATTTGAATTCTATAAATACCTCGAAATACTTTCATTCTACAAAATACTGCATGTCAGTGATAGACTTACATTTTCTCGTAATGAAATCTCTGATATTTTACTAAGCTCATTGGTGCCGTTTTTATGTTGTTACTTTCATACAATTGAGACGCTTTTCGATAAGGTATGTTTCCGGAAAATTTCTCAAATCTTGTTCAGTTATTTTCATTGGCTTTACAGTTTGCCGAACGGGAATTCACAGAAAAAGACTTGAATATTGCTATTCAGCAAAAAATAGAAATGGGACTGACGGCACGCCTAAAGTACGCGCATCCAAGTTGCTTGTCACTGGAAAATATAAAAACTGCATTCACATCATTCATTCAGAACGGGTACATCGAAAAAAGAAAAACATCTGGTGGTGCCATGAAATATCAGTGCCAGCAAAATAAACTCGTAATTTTACATAACGATTTTCTCCAATATTTGCAACTATTGCCATTCACTATAGAAGAATATTGTTTCGTTTTATCGAAATTGTAATTTGTTTTTACAACTTTACTGTTTTCAGTTAATTTTTTTACGTCTAATGGTTGTTCTGTTTTAGATGATAATTTAACTCGTTATTTTATTGAAATTAATTTCTCAAGCAAGTAGCTTTATTATTAAGCGTTATGGTATTGTGGATAGTGCTATAGAATTGTAAGTGAACATTTAAGATATTTTATGACATCATGCATATAACTCATGATACATTACGAAACCATACATAAAACTTTATATGTAGTAAAATAGTTTTGTTTTGATTCCGTATATTGATCCCTGACTACGCAAACTGCTACATTTAACACCGTCATTGAAGTTGAAAGTTTGATCGGTTCAAGAATTTATTGTTGACTGGTCAGGCTATTCACCTGTCTAGATGGGTAGTCTGCTAGAGCAAATTGACCTTGATTTTCAAAAGCCTAAACTAAAAATATTGTTTTACATAATTCATCAACTCGCCACATAAGGTAATTGTAACAATGTAAAATCAGAAATTGATATAATTGTGTTCGATGCCTTAGATAACGCAATTCGTGAAATTTAAGAATGAAATTGTATGCCTTTGTTCTGCTAGAACGAGGCCGTAAAGATATGTAATATGAATGAAAATTACCCAATTCTTTCTATCAACTCAAACTATCCAATGTAACGCCAGCCAGGACATTATATAGTTTGTAATTAATTGGTTTAGGTACGACCAGAAGCTTCGTATGAAGAGAATAGTTTGACAGGGGTGATTCAGAGTTTGATTGGTGGTTTTCTAGTATCTACTAGATCTTTGCGAACACTGAAAGAATATGCTGGTTTTCATGAAATTAAAATTGTCCTATGCTAGACATTTAGCTTTTGTACAAATCTGCTTGCTTTTTTGAAATTGATACTTACAATAAAAAATATCGCACAACGTATATAGACAGTTATCACCAAGACGATAGATATCATCAAAGAAAATTCAAGGCTTTCTGCTTTGCAGTAAAAAATGACTAATTGTCAACTCAGCGGAGTCTAAACTGGTTCAATAGAAATCTAACTGAAGATGTTTTTCAGTAGGATCTCATTATGCGATTAGAGTGTGGTATACTTTGATTTGACAATAATATGTTCACCCACAGGCTTTACATCTAAGTTATAGTGATTCATATATACTAGAAGATTGTGCATTTACGGTAAGCTTAGCTTATTATTTTGGAGAGAAAGAGCTTAATACCCGTCTTCTATTATTGCTATTTAGTACTTACAAGTACTTCTGGCTACTTCCAACTACTCGCGCTCTTGTTCCCGAGTAGTTCATGAGTGGTTACGCATTTTTTTGCAGGTATTAACTGCAGACATGGTATGCGACCGACGAATTGTTAGAACTATTGGATCCATCAGAAGATTTTCTTTGCAAAAGTTCTGCGGCCTCAAGATGGTTATCATTTTTGCCAGTTGGCGAAGGCGGCAGGCAGAGACAAGAGGTTTAAAATCATTTTTAGACATTTGTGCTGCAGTATTTGCCAATTGCGCTTATGTGTCATGGGATCATTGCTTCGAACGGAGCAACCATATGATGGACTTGCATGATAGATTTATAGATAAGTAATTTATCAGCTACAGACAATTTAGATTCCTTGTTAATAAGATGATAAGTAGACAGGATGTTATTCAGGATGTTTGATTTTATTGAGCCCATGTACGGCATAAATGTCACTTTATCGTCTAGGTCCCATGGTGTATAAGAGTCGACAGCTTCAATCGCAAACGTTGGCTGATGCCTAGGGAATCAGGTAGCCAGCACGTATTTGTGGACTTTTTCCTGAAACACTGCAATTAAAAAAAAATAAGAGTCAACCACGTTTATACATGCGTATGTGTGTTTATGTGTGCATTACGTCCCGTAGAAGATTTTGTTTTTAATATTTTTAGTAATGGTCTCAAAAATCAACCGGAGAGCAATCGTAGCAAGTTTAAAATTTTTCCACAAATTTGATTTTACATGCACGTGAAGACGAGAGAAGAAGACTGTCGATCAGGCGCTGCCACATCGCACTCGTTTCGTGCTCTTAAAGGCAATCGTGAGAATTGAAACAATCTCTTCACCGGTATGGTTAAGCTGTATCTTGGTGTGATTCCTCTTCCATTATTACTTGCCAATAGGCCGACTTCAGTTTCCACGTAAATAGATATTTTGCATTCCGCAGTTTTTCCAGAGTGCTTTCGATATGAGGCAGAGGGTATTCATCTTGCTCTGACACAGCATTCACTTTCCTGAAATCCACACAGAATCAGTATGGCTCATCCTTCTTACGGGTTAATAAGATTAGTTTTAGAGTTGTTTACACAGAAAGTGAGTGTTTGGTGTTTATATTAGTTTGATGCGAAACTTTCATTTGCAGAAACTGCAGTGGAGCAATCAGCGAGTTAAAGGTAATTATCATTTTGGGTTTACTATTTTAAAGTTTGCATACATTATATGTATAACTTTCTTGCCCTTTTTTTGTAATGGCAAATCTGACTCAGAGTTTTCGGCCCTTGAGGAAAGGTCCAATAATCTGGGCAAGAAGGAGAGGTATTCGAAACTCATGCATTTTGAATGTCAGTCCTGCATGCAAGACTTAATCGAAAGCCTTCGCTATATTGAAGGTAATTAGACCATTCGATTAATTTATTTACTTAATGTCTAAAACAACAGATTGAATCCAATTACGAAATAGACAATGATAAATATAAAACAAACAGAAAGAAAAGAAAAAGAAACATCCAAAATTGAAATAAGCAATTAGCTAAGATGAAAATGCATTAAACAGAATAAGTAATTACTTTATCTTTTAAGATGATTTTGAATAGCAACAAGGTCGGTGGCAGGGAACTAAGTCTGAGTTCATTATGCTGCCTAGGCAAACACAACGGCGGTGAATAGTAATACGTATCAGCCCGTACAAAAGGAACATTAAACGTTAAGGACCGATCCGATACACGAACGGAAACCTGGTTGCACAGGTCAGATGGGACAAGTCGATGGTGTAGTTTAAATAGAAGACATTCATCCAAGAACAGTCTACGAGATTTCAGGGATGGAATTTGCAGCATGGTAAGTCTCGCACTATACCCACAGTAAGTAAAATTGAATTCGAAAAGCAGAGAGCGGGTGAACCTGCGTTGTACAGACTCAACCGCATCAATCAAGTATTGAAAATGTGGGCACCATATTTGACAACAGAATCCAACGATACTGCGGACAAAAGAGAAAAACAGGTGTACACAGATGGAGATATCAGTAAAATGCTTAGACGATATAAGCATAAAACCCGACAGCCTGGACGCTTTGGCAATTGTATGCAATATGTGTAGGTCAAATAAGACTTTAGTGTCGAAAATTACTCCCAACGTCTTTAAAACGGAATACAACATCGAGTGAGGTACCAGAAACGCAATAAGAAAATACTAAAGGATAAGTCTTACGCGTGAATGACATTTTGCGACATTTTCGGACATTCAAAGTAAGATAATTCGTATTACACCAGTTGGCCAGAATATGCAAATCATTCTATAGCAGAAAGCAGTCTTCAATTGTATCGATTATTCTGAATATTTTAAGATCCTCTGTATAAAGAAGGGAGAAGGAGTTTAGGTGACACGGAAGATCATTAATGAAGATTAAGAATAACAAGGGGCAAGTATCGGTCCTTGCGGAACAGCTAAGGTGGGATAGAAGGGAGCAGAGGAGCAGAAGTTCACAGTAGCAATACAACCACGTTCATAAATGTAAGAAGAAAACAAGGAGAGCAGCGGACCATAGAAACCATATTTGTCTAATTTCAAAAGAAGAGCTCGTGGTTGACAGAGTCGAATGCCTTCGAAAAATTAGTGTAAAGAACATCCACCTGTCTTTGCTGATCAATGGCAGAAGCAATAGTGTTGCTGAAAGATAGCAAGTTAGTAACAGTCGATTTACCTTTGACAAATCCATGTTGCTCGTTGATAAGGAAATGCTCGAATAGAGGATAAATTCTGTTGCAAACAACTCCCTCAAGTAGCTTGCTAAAGCAAGGTAGAAGCGAGATTGGGTGGTAATTGGAGATACAAGCAGGGTCACTTCCTTAAGTTTGGGGAAAATGTTGGCCGATTTCCATATGGAAGGAAAAACGCCAGTTGCGATGCTGAGGTTGAAGATAATGGGCAGGGGCACACAAAATGACGAAGATAGTAACTTAGTTAGTATATTAGGAATCGAGACAACTCATTAAGTATTCAACTTCTAGAGGGTTTGTACGAAACGAAGAGAGCGCTCTAAGGTTAGCGCGATACGACGAAGGAGTTGTGAAAGAAGCATGTGGAGGAGAAAGAGGGTTTCGTAGGGAAGAAAATGACGAGAAAAAACGAGCAAAGAGCTGACAGGTCTCTTCAGTTTTTGCGGCAGAAATTTCATCAAGAAACATATTTTGAGAAATGATGGAGGATTTTTTCAGGGAGTGAATAAATGACCAGAAGTATTTAGAATATTTGGAACTGATTAAATCCTCAACTCTTTCAACGTAGGCACTCATGGCTTCTTTAGCGACCCTTTTTGCATGAGAGCGTAGCTTTTTAAACTCAAGCAGGTCATCATGCAAAGCAGAACTATTGAATTTGCAACAGGCAGCATCCTTTGCCCTAAGGGCAGCAGCAACCTCAGATGCAAACCAGGGAGCATCATTAGGTCTTCTGGGACGATATGTGGGAGTGAAGCGAGGAATGAAATTTGAGAGGAAGACGTAAAGCCTATGGAGAGTCTCGAATAGCGAAGATATGAATACCAGTTAACAAGATTGATTTCTTTTGCCATTCCAGTGAATGATATTGGACGAAGATGTCGTGAGAGAGATTGTAGATTCAGATTGAGATAATTTGATATAAGATGATGCTCCTCATAATCATGTCTCCCGGCAATAACACACTACGCCAGAAGCAATAAATGCATTAAGTACATTGAAGTATTACCTCACCGATCGGTAACTAATGATCAAAACTTTGGATTAATTAGAGGATTTTATTTTATTAAATATAGGATCATTTTTTAAAAGTTACATCCATCCATTTTGAACAGAAACATTTTTGTGATCTCTTGAAATGAGTCAACATTTCTTTCTTTTTTGAAAATTTGTATGATACAGATGTTACATCTCAATATCAGCATAATGTCAGTATACAAGTCAATATCAGTATAAAAGTATTTTGATGATTTTTTGTCGGCAAAGTGAATAATACATCTAAGTGGCTGCATGGCTCTACTATCCAGATAGAGTCACTTCTATTAACTTTAACCGAGCCCCGGATCAGCGCAAACCCGATTATAATTACTCGTAGCAACTTTAGCTGCCCGGTTATGTTTTGTGTGACTACAACCGGGGAATACTGTAAATTTCGAGATTCTATCTGAATCTTTGTTGACTTTCGCTTTAATGATAAAGTAACAGAGCATTTAGCATAATCTAGCACTTTGGTAATCCAAATTAAAGATCTACTGATCGAGACAGATCCGTATTTTTGTTGTAAACACAAACTAAATATATAGGAATATTAAGAAAAATCAAAAAATAACCATTGGGAGACACTCGCGAGTTCTGAATGGGCCACTAAAACAGTAACAGTCTACATTTCGAATCTACACACAGTAAGCTGTCTCTTAATTTGTATCAAGCACGATATATACTACTCAGCTTTTTTTTGGTTACTGCCGAAAATTAGGTTTAGACTTTAATATTATATTCGTTAAGACGACAGCACTCATACCATTGCAAGCCATCACCAGTATTTGCAAAGCTACATATTTCTACAGTCAATTACTCTCAATTGAATGCGATGAATTTTACTCAAATAACAGTCACGCATTCGATTTGCAACCCAAAGTGCACTCGAAGTATCGTTTATTGCTGATAAATTTATTTTTAGCAAAATTTTCCATTGATAAGTGAAAGTGATGTTATGTTTTATGTTGCTGATTTAAATGTAACAATGTTTTTGAAGCAGTTGGGTTTTTATTAATTGGCTGATAACACCAAGCAAAATAGTTCTCGCCGCATAATTTAATGTTTACGTAAATTATCAACTTGAGACGATTGCTAGTTATCAAGATCAAGTACGTTTTCGATAAGATGGTTATCTCCATGCACTTTATGATTATTCATATTAGACTTGAAATAAACAAGCCCATTATATTGAAATTGCTTTCAGTTGGTGAACTGCCGCGAGGCGAGAGTGAATCGTTTCCATTCTCACTCTGATCTTAAAGTTTTTTCGTTTTTGTTTTTTTTTTACTTATTTATAGTTTGGAAAACACGAGATACTGAAATAAGACGAGTCCATTGTCCGCTAAATATGTAAGAGACGCTTTGATTTTGTGCTTAGGCGAATTGCGTTTTCGTTTGATTCGGCTAGTGGTGGTGTTTGATGATTGGGAAGTTTTTTGTGGCCAGTTTGATGTGAAACGAATTGTTAAAGTTGTGGAAGTGGTATTTCGAGTTTTCGACTCTATGTTTACTTGTATTGATGTCAATTTGGCATTGTTGATCAACAATTGTGCCAGTAAACAATCAACCAGCTGAATCTGGCGTTCGACATATTGACAAATTAATGTTTTACCGTGAGTAGAGTAAGGTCGTTACTGATTAGAGTTACTTAAATGTAACTGTAATAATTGGCATGCATATGAATTGCCGCGCATATATGTATATATGTAAAAAGCATTCCATCAATTAGTATCGTTAAAACTGGAAACGAGAAAAAGTCTTTTGACTTGAAATCGGCAAACATCTTTTTCTGCTCGTAAATATCTATTTCAAACATCTTTTTCTGCTTGGTTTTGTTCATGTTGCGATATATGCGTCTTATTATACTTAAAATTATATCAAATTAACAAGATGGTTCAATATTTGTTTTCACCACAAATCGGAATATTCTATCAACTAAATAATTTATTCACGACTGATTTCGTATCTAATAACATTACGAATAACAAAGCGATCAAAGTTTTAGCGAAGTGACTTTCACCTTTGACCCCCTCTTCAAACTTTGAATAAAAGCGGTTTTCCGCTATATTGGCCATATCATTCGATAAGCAATCTTTTATATCTCTCTAATAAAAAAAAAAATACTTGGGTTTCAGTTTGACATTATCAGAATTTTTTTGAATAGTGGTATAAGGTGGAATTTGATCAGGTTTCATCTCAGCTTTTATCAGGCACCGATTTCAAAGTTTATTGAGTGCATTGATTACGTTTTGGGTTGGTGGAATTGGCTCGATGCATGATCGTAAATAATTGAATTTCGACGTTAGCAACAAGAATAATTACATACAAATGAGAAGTAGCTATATTATTTGCTTTAGAATAACGAATGATGTGCTTGAGAGCTGTCTACACATTATGAATCGAATAAAAATACGGCAAAGTTATTTGGGGTCTCACTATAAGCAAAATTAATGAGTTTCAATATGTTTTTATGATCACTGAACATTTCCGGCGTGGAAGCAAATGCACCATTCTACTAACTTATTTTCAAATGATAATATATTTTGCATTTGAAATTATAATAGCTGATCATTTATTCAAGGTGGTACAAACTGTTCGTAAATTAAAGCTGTTATTACTTAAACCCATTTCTCACTAATTTCTTAGAAATTTTAGTACATACATACCTACCTATTGTGCGTAAATGCAATCCATAATTTTCTTCCGTTTTAATATCTATGCAGATTCGAACAAAATCGCAGTGTTTTCATATTTTATTATGGCGTGAGAGTGAATAGTACGTAAGCAAAGTGATATGGAATGGAAGAGTCACGTAAACTCTGCAGTACGAAAATAACGTGGACTTGAGCGTGACTTATGTGAGTGAATTGAAAAGTACCTATGCAGGTGCACAACACATTGTTTTAGAAAATTGTGTAGATACATGCATGAATTTTTGTAGCTATGCAAAAATCATACGAAAAAGAGAAGAATTTGAAATATGAGCCTCTGTCGTTTAATGAATTTTTTGTTCAGCTCGATAAGGTGTATTTAATTACTTCGTACTTTGGTATATCAAAGAGAAACTTTTAAGTAGCTCTAATTACCTACTGTATGTATGATAACTGGTCGTATTTGCTGTTATCATCTAATGCATATTTCCGAAAAAAACTAAAAGAAAGTAACTTAAGAAATGATATGTTCTATAAAGAAAGCCTGAACTGGAGACATCGCTGATTGAAGAGATTCTCATATTGCCGTGCTATTACTTAAGGGGGTAGTACCGGTTATAATTTTGAAAAAATCAGTTTTTTGTTTTTTGCATTTTTCGTCTCAAAATTTTATTAAGATATTCCTAAAAATAAAGAAGTTACGGCAGTTTACGGTGCTTTTAATTACTGCGAAAAAAAAGATGAAGAGCGCATAAGTCACGCAAAAAAAAAGCGGCAAAGGAAGCGCGTTTGGCAAAAAAAAACTGCCCAACTGCAAGAGCAACTGGCTTATGTGGACTCAAGAATACTTATGTATGGTCCAGGGATTGCACACTGAGCAATTTCAGGTGATAAAAACATATTTTTTTTTTTAAATAATATTCAATAAATAAATGAAAAAAAACTTTAAACGCGAAGTGCCGGTTTTTTAAACTGCGGTCACTTATTCTCCGGATTGGCCGAACTGATTTAAGTCAAATTTGGTGCATTACTTTATTCAAGTATCTTGTGTGGTAACCTACCACAATATAGGCCAAATTAACCCAAAAAAATTTGGCAAGCGAAACAAAGTGAAGAAAAGACGATTTTTCGAAAAACATTCACGTCAACTTTGGCGCCCACTATAAATAAGTAGAAAAATGAAAAAAATAAAAATTTTTTTTTCTTGTTATCTTCAAAACGTGTATTTTATCACTGCAAATTTAAAAGTTTATATATAATGGAGCTGAAAAAAAAATATTGAAAATTATACTGTTCTTTTAGCGTTCTAACCGGTACTACCCCCTTAAATTCGTTATTAAATACATTGTTTAATGATACAGTTTTTGATTACGCGGTTAAACATTTTTGATTACGCAGTTCAATGTAATTTTTTACAAAAGTTTACAAATACTCACGTAAATATATAGCTCCTTAGTGATCGCACTAATTTTTAATACTTTGCTTTGAAATCGTTTCACCGTACAATCGTAATTCGCGGCCTAAAATCAAATCTCACTTCTGACTTATGTGTCGATAGATTTTTCAAAAAAGTGCATATCAAGGAAAGCATGGTGCCATAGATACCAAAATGTACTAGTTTGGACATAAGTTTTTTTTGTAATAACTTTGTCAAACTGCTACCTTCGTATAAGAAGCTTCAGTTTGTTTTCAAGTCTTATATGCTGGGACAAGTGATGTGCAATCCTCATAGTTGAGGACGTGTACATTTTGGACGCAAGTTACATAATGCAAAAAGTTCGAAAACCAAAGAAAAGTGGCTACGCAAGTGATTTTCTTCTACGTTAGAGATGGAAGATATAACGGGTCACTTCTTTTCAATAGCTTCAAATACGATTTAGTATTTTTTTTTGCCATTTCCATTCCGATTTTTTTGCCATCTCCATTTTGCTAGCCATTCTTCAAGAATTGAGGTGTAGGCATTCAGTGTGCGGGATGCCATGATTGAATTCGAATCAGTGCATAAAATGGCTTTACGGACCAGATGTGAAGATTGTGTAAAGCACTGGTCCCAAAACACTTCCTTGAGGTACATCTGCGTGCACACGATGTTTAGTGGTAGAATAGCTTTTGTATCTCACCTGAAATGTGCTGTCGGTTAGGTAGGAGGAAAGTATTTCATGGAACCTTTTTGGAAGCATTAATTTAATTTTGAAGATCAATCCTTCATGCCAGACTTTATCCAAAGTTTGAGTTACGTCTAAAAAGATTGCTGAGAAGTACTTCTTGTCTTTGAATGCTATTTTTATGTTTGCCGTGATTCGATAGACCTGCTGAATTGTGCTGTTGTCTTCGAAACCCCAATTGATGCTCTGGAATTTTTTTCGCATCTTCTAGTATTGGTAGTAGCTTTTTCAACAGAACTTGCTCGAAAACATTGTAGACGCAGGACAATAGACTAATAGATCTGTATGAATTCACTTGAGAAGAGTCCTTACCAGGCTTGGAGATCATTATTCATTCATCATTGATGTTGCCTGTTTTCCAAGCTTCAGGAAAATATCCGGTTCGGAAGATAGCATTGAACAGATTTTAAAGCCAACAGAATACGATCGGTGGCAACTGTTTGAGCATAGCGTTAGTCATAAGATCATTTCCCGGAGATTTTTTTGCTCATGTTTCCTGGATAATGATATTTTGCGCTTCTTTAGCTGACGACTTGATTGGTTGTGAAACCTGTGCATTGGTATTAGATGGAATGTCACATGTCGCCGAAGTAAAAGGTGTAAAAACTTGTTCTAGATGAACTACGAAGGCGGTGGCTTTCTCTGCGTTAATCCTGGCCCATTGTCCGTTGGCGGTTCTAAGTGGGGCTTCCTGATGGAGGTTTAGTAGAAGAAGCAGCTCACAATTAACAGAATTGAAACCTTTGAAAAAATAGTGATAGTTGCTGTTAATGGCAGAAGCAAACGAAATTTCAACAGGTTAGCATTATTGTGTTTTTCTACTGAAAACATGCTTCGTGGGCTCGTGACTCTCTGCGTTTACGAATAAGACTGTTTTATTCAAAATAAGTGCTTAACGAGTCCGTCAAGAGTCCTTCAAGGACGTCAAGAGTCTTTTCTTCCTGACGCAACTAGTTTGCGAACATGGCGCTCAGATCGTTTTGCTCAGCGAGCTCTATAGTGTGAGGGACTCGTCCGTTTAGTTGGCCGATGCTACGGTTTAAGCGGCGATTTGGATCGCTGATGGACAAAAGGCTCGTACGTGGGGGTGATACAAGGAGAGATCAATTTCGTGAGCTGCTATTTGTCCCCGAATGACTCAATGCAGAAATTAGGAGATGAGTTTAGCTCACTGGAGGACCCTTTCTGTATTATCGCCATGACAATATCATCGTAAAGAGTAACTTTAATTCCAGGTAATTGGAGTGGGGTATGCCCACTGAAAACACTCGCGAATGGCGCTTAGTCGATACGGCATTGAGGTTTAGTTTGTTTTTGTTGAATACGAGTTCCACACCAGCATTTCGAGGGCCCGGATTTATTGAATCTATTCCCGATTTCACTACCGCATCAGAAAGACTGTTAGTACTCATCAGCGGTTGTAAGGTCATGGAAGATTACACTGCGAGTGATCACAACTACATCACCTTTTAAATTCCTGTGAGTGGGCAAAGATGTCACCGTTTCCGTTTGAGTGGCTAAGCTGTATTCTCGCTAAACTTAACAGATACGAGGTGGTTGCATCGCTCGTCATCGCTCATTATTGCTAATGTGTAGCAGCAGTGTCCATCGCATCTATGCTGATTGAAATGGCTCTGTTATCCCATTTACCTGATTTTATTCTCTAAAGTTAATATTGTTACAAAAAAATGAAATGTGAAACAAATTAACAAATTATGTGCTATTCTAAATATGATTGTTAATATGAGTGTTATTCTAAGTATCAATATTTGAGATTTGGTATGAATTAAAATACTTGAAAAATATGTACCTCAGTGTTGCTGGTAAATTTTTATTTTCTTGACTATAGTTTTTGGTTTTTGAGACCAATATATAGATTCAGCCCATTCAAATTGCTTAGGGTTGAGTCCAACACATACTACGGTCTCATTTCATTCTATTCGATTGAGCTTCGAAACAGGCTACAATTTTTTGAATCCATTTCTTTTCAGTTAACTCGAAAAATGAATCCAGTCTCAAAACACTTCCGCGTTTCGATGGAAGCCGCATTCGAAAATCAAGTCTACATGTCAAATTACCAAAATATATTACCACCTGGTATTGCACCCGTCATGACGAAAAAATACAATCCGAAGTTTCCACGAAAATTTAACAGATATTTAACGCCCGAAGAGCTAAAAAGAGTTGTATTGATGAGTCCAAAAATCCAGTTAATATTAGAAAGTATAGCATCCAATACAAATCAAAGTCGCAAGGATCTGGACAAAATAGCTAAAGCGATCCTGGATGAAATTGGTTTGGATCGGAGTTTGGCAATGATTAGGTGGGCTGGGATATGTGTTACAAGAGTCGGAAGACGTGTACTGAAAGGAATGTACATGCACGAAGCAAACATAAGACGAGTAAGAGATATGTTGGATAGTAATGTTCCAGTTCTATATTTGCCAACTCATCGGAGCTACTGTGATTTTGTTTTGATGTCGTACCTTTGCTTTAAATACGATATTGAAATTCCTGGTATTGCAGCTGGTATGGGTGAGTAGAGCATTCCAAGTGTTGACATTTTTATTTGAATCGAATCTAAATTTCAACATCTCCTTTTTTGCAACATGATCTCAGACCTTAAAAACATGGTTGGTATGGGAACGTTCCTTCGGAAAAACGGAGCATTTTACATGCGACGCTCCTTTACTGATGATGAGCTCTATTGGGATATTTTTCGAGAATACATGCACGCTCTGGTGACAGATTACCATACTGGTATTGAGTTTTTCATCGAGGGAACACGAACTAGAAGCTTTAAAGCGGGTCTGCCAAAAATCGGTTTACTTACTATGGCTCTTGAGCCATTCTTTATGGGCCAGGTGCCTGATGTTATGATAGTTCCGATTAGTGTAACCTATGACAAAGTGTTAGAAGAGCATCCGTACATATACGAGTCGTTAGGTGTACCGAAACCTAAGGAAACAACATTAGTAAGACTAATTTGAATGAAGATACGGAGAGAATAATTTCAATATATGCAATTCATAGGGATTTTTCAAAGCAATGAAGTTCCTTGAGGAGCGTTTCGGACGATGTTACATGGACTTTGCGGAACCTATATCGGCCAAAAGTTTCTTTGGTGGCAAGTTGGATCCAATACAGGTATCAACTGAAGTAGCTTACTCCGAAAAACTCGACAAAAATGAACTGAGGCTCATCAAACAGTTGGCATACGAGGCATGCGAATGGTAATTGAGCGAACGATAGACTTAACGGAAATATTTGTTTCAGGTCGTGCGTAAACAACAAGATGGCATCGTTATAACAACTTTCAATGTGATTGCTGTGATTTATGCATACAAGACGTTAATAAATAATCGGGTAATGTTTGGGGATCTTTGCAATAGTAAGAGGGCTTCTTTTTATTATCTATTGAAATAATTTAACCCGACATGATTTTTCTCTTTGATTTTAGGTGTCTTGCAGTTGAAACATATTCTCATTCGTTTCGGAGCTCATGTTGAAACCGAAGATGAGCGTCTTGAAATTGACGTCAGGGAAGCACTTGAGACACATTTCAACATTTTACATTTCCCTTCAACTACAGCCGCACTCGAAATGGTCAAACCAGTAATACAACTGAAAGGAATTGATATGAAAAAATTGAAAGCTCATTACCTCAATACTCATGCGATGCAACTGGCAGTGTCAGTTATAGGCCTGCAAATCTACATAAATCCTTGCATGTTTTGGTTTTCGGGACCGGCCATTATGATTTTGGCTGCAATGAAATTGTCGGAAGAAAACGTTGGGGCTCCATTTCAAACAAACGACCTTCGATTACGAGTTGCAGAGCTGAATCCAATATTTGCAAATGAATTCGTCATAGAGAAGTCCCAGGGAGAGCTTGAATTTGCTAAAAATCTTGAAATATTGTCTGAATTTGAAGTATTTCGTATGAGTAATAGACTTGAGTTTATCCGGAATGAGATCTCTGATGTTTTGTTAAGTACGTTGGTCCCATTTTTGTGCTGTTACTTTCATACTATTGACACCATAATCGAGAAGGTATATACATTACATTGGATCATGTATTTTTCACAAAAATGTTCTATGCATTTCGATTTTTTTTACAGTTCTCAGACCAGGATTTTACGGAAAAGGACTTGAACATTAGTGTTCAACAGAAAATCGAAGCTGGGCTCACATCACGTCTGAAATATGCACATCCAATTTGCTTATCGTTGGAAAATATCAAAATCGCTTTGACGTCATTTGTTCAAAACGGCTACATCGAAAAAGAGAAGAGAACGAGTGTCTTGTGGTATCGATGCGATTTGAATAAAGCTATTAGTTTGCATAATAGTTTACTACAATATTTACAACTACTGCCATTTAGCATAAACGAATATTGTTTTATTTTATCGAAACTGTAACTCGCATGCATGGTACTCTGGTTGCGATTTAGTTGTGACCTTCAGAACACGTACCTCGTATTATATACGACTATTAGCATAAAGTGGGTAGTTTGAAAGATATATATATTTAGGAAAATTTTTTACTATGAATTAATGTACAGATTTGTAATCAACGTGTATTCTATGTTTTTATGTATATAATAAAATATTTAGGAATCAGGAACTATTGTGGCTTTTACTATGGAAGCTGTAGATGAGCTCCCCTCGGATCATAAGCCAGTGCTCTTTCAAATTGAGGATATTTTCATTGACTCCCCAATCAGGTGGAAAATAAATACAGACTGGCAAGCCTTCCGGACTTCTCTGTCCAATGAATGCATCCAAGTGCCAGAAACGGAAAGAGATCCAGAGGAAACTCTTGAGCTCTTCACCAATAAAATCACTCAGGTCAAATATACTTCCTCGTCCAAAATTAATTAAATTATCATTAATGTTATTATGAGAAGATATCTAGATTGTTGGAAACTGGCCACAGTCATTGTCATCCCTAAGCCCGGGAAAGACTTAACTTTCCCTCAAAACTGGCGTCCAATCAGTCTCCTTTCCTGTTTCATTTATAATTTTGATTAGGTGTGACACGCCGGCATATTGTTAAATTGGATCATCTATGTCTATCAACTGCATCCATCCAGTTCTTGGATCCTTCCTTCATAATAGAGCTTTCTAAGTCAGAATCAATAGCTTACTCTCATCTAAAAGACCTATATCTGCAGGAGTCTTTCAACGGTTTTCCTTGTCACCGATTTTGTACAATTTGAACACAGCAGATATCTCTAGAACCAGCAGAGTTCACACTTCGCTTTTCGCAGACGACACTTGTATTTTTCATACTCCCAGACAAGCAGCAGCCATTACCTCAAATTTTCAACGTTCAATCGACTCCCTTACTGAGAATTTTAACAGATGGAAAATCAAACAGAACACGGACAAATCTCAAGCGAATCTTCTTAGCACGCAATAGACGACAAACACCATGCGCTTTAACGATGGACAATCAAACCATAGATTGGCTAGAACGGCCAAATATCTAGGACTTACCTTCGACCACAAATTACATTGTGCACACGTTTTCGTAATGGTCTTTCCACATTGGGTTTCTAATCCTACGATGAAAATAATTCCGTTGAAAAACTTTAACTTGATCCTAAGATCAAAGAACGAATACTTCTGTAAAATCCTCTAGTTACGGAGGAGATGCGGCTGCGAGGTGCAAATCTCCCTCCCGCCAGGATGAAGTCAAAAAGTGCCCCAGTTCGGCTATTTATAGTGGAGCTTTCCCACACTTAGTTAAGGGCATTAGAGTCAGTTTCCAGAATAAGAAGCAGACCAAAGCTTGTGGTCTCAGCCACAAGATCCTTGACAACATCGCGAGGTGGGCTGGTGAGATGATCGTGTGCCATGCAGTAAGAAACAAACCAGCATGATCTTTGATAGATTTCCTTTCCAACAGCCAATCTATCTTTGTCACAGATATGTGAAGGACAACGACATTAATGGTTTTCTTAGTAAGAACACCGACTTATGGTCTCTGCAAGTCATCAGGTGCTTAACTCGCAAGCCCGGTTATTAGTAACCCATGGTTGTTGGATTAAGATTAGCTCCTCCTCTGTCCTAGACAAGCGGAGCAGCAGCGCAGCTGATGCTGCTTTGGAATGGTGAAGATCAACTTGAAGTACCTTCAGCATTATTAATAAGAGTTAAGCCGACGTGTTCCTCCTCTGATGTAATGGTTGGCTCAGATAGCCTCTGTATCCAGAGTCAAGAGATCAAGAAATGAAATTGGAGGTTGTTTTCACGCTGACCCCATCAGTAAAGAGCGATTTAAAATTTCATTCTTCCTCAGATACTGCTCTCAGACAAGATTATGGACCCTTTGCCGCATTGCTCCGTTGTCGTTTAGGCTACTTGTTTTAGGCTTTCGAACCAGAGCTTTTTGGCCTGTCACTCCGGTGGATCCGTTAGACCAATTTCTCGACCTCGTACTCAACAATGGCTCTTTGGACATCCAAGGCCGGCAGTGCTTCTTAATTTATGCCCTCCGATTATTGACAGACTTGCCAATTTTTACAACCCGCCAATCCCTGGTAAGGAGATCTGGGTTGAAGACAAATGATGTCCAAGATTACCACTGGATCAGGTAAACATGGGGATCTCATCTTTTCACACCAACTTTAATTTGGCGTTTGTTCATAGTTCTCCTTGCTCATTGAAATTGGCCAAATGTTGGCTCTCACATGCAACCAGCTGACTTCCTTTATACCATTTTGCAGCCAGCATCAGACGCTAAACATAGTTTGCCTTATCTAAAGCCAGTTTTTTGAGGAGCTGATTCCATCGCACTTGGTGGTATCAATAACAGCTCAAACAAGGTAATCTTTGGCCATTTCATTGAAAGACGAAATTAACTCTGAAGTAGCCACTATAAGCTTCAGTTTTTTTTTAATTCTGAGATCTGCAGGGTTTAGAGGGAGCGGGTGTTCTCTAATAATTTTTTTTGACCATTGAATGGACTTTTTGCTTTTCACCAGGACTCCGTGTCAGGGGGACGTTTATGAACTTCCTCAGAACTTTACGGGCTTATCTTCAAGTTCCGTGATCCTAAGACGAGATAGTTGAATAACATTGGGCGCCTGAACCGAGAGCGGCGCCGGAGGTAGCACTTGTTGACGGTCGGGCCAGTTTATTTGTCATAACATTCCGACTATACTGGCCAAAGTCAGGCTTCTGGGCTTTCCCCGGGCCAGGTTTGGTGACCAAAGCCCTAGAGACACTTGAAGCAGTGGTTGAGGATGTGCTGAGAGACAGTGGAGCTGACTTTTGACAACAGATTTACATGATTTAGAAACAGTCCGCCGAGCTGTCTTGTTCGCCATAAAACCACTTCAGCTGTATCTGATGGCACATCCATCTGACGTTAGTTTTATTTAATAAGTGAAGTTAGTTTTATTTAATGTCAGGCTAGTGCCTCACGAGTTTAGGTTTGGATTTATTTTCGCTAGCTCAGTCCAAGTGTACAGTAAACCTAATAATCCCATTGTTATCTATGCAAGTAGTGAGGCCAAGCGAGGGTTGGCAAAAGCTTTTGTGGGGACAGTCATGATGTAAAAATCGTCCTTGGAGATTTTAACGCCAAAGTAGGTCAGGAGCCGGTTTCAGGTATTACGCAGGCACCCATAGTTTGCTTGAGAACACTAATGACAGCGGACTTCGAGTTATAGAACAGCATCCAAGAACTTGGTCGTTGCGAGTACCAGGTTATATATACTTTTACATTTTGACTATGAAGAAAAGCAACCATTTTTAAATTTTAATCGAGCCTTAAAATCAAATAAAAACAAATATGAAAGATATATATTTCATTCAAAAAAATTTAATAATATTTCAATGGCACGTATACAGGTAATAGATAAATTAACAAAATATTTCTATTCTTCTTAGGCACAAATATTCTTACAATTTATTAAATACTTAGTTTGCGAATGCACCATTGTATTCGCTCAATTTATGATTTTCAATACCTACTTTCTTAATTTTCATTACATACTTTCATAATGCATTTTAAAATATTAAAACTTACTTATTATAAAAACTAAAGAATATAAGACAAATTCGATTTTTTATTGCTATCCTAGAATAGTTTATAAGTATGTAACAAATTTTTAAAAGTAGTAACTAGTTTAAATTGTATAGCTATATCTAGATCTTTAGTATTCGGAGTGATTTATCCTCAAACTTAAGATTAAAACTATGCAATCATATGAAAATAGCATTGAAGGCACTTTGGAATGCATATTATGAACGAAATTACAAAAAATATCAGAATTATTTATGATTTGTACACAAAACTATTATACAGGAATATGTTTGTTTTTACGATTTTATTTTTGACTGAAATCAGTAAAAGAACTATATACTTTCAATTGCCTTTAAATTCATATCGTATTTAAACAAATAAAATTAACTTAAAATTAGAAGACTTTGGATTTTGTTGCTCTGTTTGGTGTTTTCATAGTATTTACAGTATATATTATATGAATGCCATATTTTTGATTGTCTTTAATAGTTTATTTTTTGAATTAGTCTACTATACTTTGAAACAATTTTTTTTTTTGAAAACAGCTAATTTTTTAAATAGATTTTATTTATACTTTGGAGTGGAAAACAGTTTCAAAGAATCCGTACAACTACTAACAGATAAACCATCTACCCAACATAATCAAGGCTATCGCTTAAAAGCTTACGACATTCAACCAACAAAGCACTTCTATTGTGCTGTTGTGGCCACAAGTATCCAACATGTATCTAAACGCTTCAGTTTCCATTGTGTCCAAACAATAACCGCTGCCTTGCACGTAAGGCGCTTAGCGTTCATTCTTTATTTTTTCGGTCAAATAGCTCCATTAACTGGAGAGTGGGATAGAATAATAAGAAAATTTCCTACTTATCCGATTTTCTAATCTCCCGAAAAGCTTGTTATGTCCTTCGACGAAGTTGATCTGCATCAAACAATAAGAATTTCAGTGTACCTATGTTGTCGTGTCGTGGCTAACACAGTAACCTGTACCGTTAATAGCCCTCGTTGCCGACAACGGCAGGATACACTTTACGTTAGGTCTTATCGAGCGCATGGAGTATAACCCAGTAGTTCCACTAGGATCAGAGAGCGGAGAGAACATGATGGGAAAGCGTTTTAAGTTCCGAATATGTTTTTTCGGATTGACTGAAACACGAGATATTCTCCATCTTCATGCTTCAGGAGAGTGAGAAAGTGTACAAGGACGCGATTCGGAGAAGTTTATCTTGGAATCCTTTTAAGATACTTACCAGGTTTTATGTGTCCGCCCGACGAAGCCGGCATGACATGAACGGCTTGCACTGTAAAATTTGTTCAACGAAGCAATGATAGTCTACTCTAATTGGGTTGAGAACAAATACAAAGCCATAGGAGGCGATGGTCGTGATAATGTTTTGTGTTAAAAATTGTAATCCATTATTAATGTTATTGTTGAACGTGTCGAGTTTGTTATGGCTAACTTTCGAGAGCATTGGGAGGATTATCTGTTAGTTTTCCGTGTTTGGTAGTAGGGAATGAAATAGGAGTATTAACTGGAGGTACGTAGTAGTGGAAAAGTAATTCATGTGGTTGGAAAGTTGGTGATAAGCAATGATTTTAGTTGGTTATTGCGTTAAAGGAACTTGTTTTGGTGCAGATCAATCATTTCCTAATATTCGGCGTAAAATGATGTGATTATTATTGGATAATTTATTGAGTAATCTTGGCTTTTTTCGTATTTTATAATTTGGTATAAATTCGTTTAGAAGTTGAAGAAAGTATGAATATAGATTGAGAGCTATTTTGTGATTATTAAAGTTCTTAACGATCGGATCTGCGGGGATGAGACTTCGTTTGATAACAAATCATATGTCTTTAAAATGGTGAAAAATATATTTATTTTGAGGCCCTGCAAACTTTGCACGCTAGATTTATGACAAATGCTGCTCTAAACTGAAGAGCAGCATTTTTAATACAGTAATTCGCCATTACAAGCAAACAAATCACCTACGGATAAAATGTTTCCGCTGTTGCAGTCACTAGAAAAGCTGGTGTCGTACTAGCTTACGCTGTATTATTTTTCCATTGACTTCAAAGAACTGTTTTAATGGTAAAGGTAATTGAATTTGATCGCAGTTCCCTTCTTGTCTATAAATCAGCATAGACAACGTATATCATTTCTACAGCTGATCGAAGCCGAGCATATTGAAACGGGAAACTCGATCGTTTTGCGGAATCAGCCTCCGAAAGCAGAATCAATTTGGAATTGTTTTTGCGGGATGATTAAAATTGAACAACTTTTTATTAACATTAAAAATTTTAATCTCCATTGAAAATTCTATTTTGACAAAGTGGTTTCGAAAGTATGCACTGTTTCTCATCAGACACCAGCACACAGTGCATACTTGACTGGCGTGACCACTTGCAGGTGGAAATCATTACATTTTTATTTATGCTAGTTGTGACAAATTTTAACATCTCCGACTTATATCCATGGATATAATTTTACTTAGTAAACCACTTTGTCAAACTAGAATTTTCAATGTAGATTAAAATTTTTAATGTTAATAAAAAGTTGTTCAATTTTAATCATCCCGCAAAAACAATTCCAAATTGTTTTAATGGTCTAGGGAAGATAAAACATTCCTAGCTAGATATCCTAGCTAAATTGGGTCTAACGAAACTATCTCTTACCAATATTCAAAGCCAGATAAAAGCAGTTGGATCATTATCGAGTGCCTGTTATATCAATAACTGTTTTTAGAAGTATACGCTCTTTTCTGCTTATTTGTGAGTCTAGCAGTGACTACAGCGATTCAGGATGCCGAGACAATCATAAGGACTACCATCTTCATGAATTTGTTCCTACTCTTCTACTTATATTGACAGGGTTGGCATCAATTGCCAAAGGAGCCATAAAAATATTGAACCAGTGGAAAAAATATTCTAGACATAAATCACGAAGAACATGAAAAATGAATTTAAATCAAAAACCGTCCATTAATTAAAATAACGAATACAATGCTTGAAACAGCGAAAAATAATACTGAAAATAGAAGGGTGGTTTGATAGCTCAGTGACTTTTTGAATGAAAGATATTTTTCGGCAAATAAGCGTTTTATTTCTCAACATAGTCTGGTTTTAGCTTTATGCACTTAGTTCAGCGTTTTTAGATTTTTTTATTCCGTCCATATAATAGGTTTCCTCAAGGCCTACAAAATTGGCGTTTGTTCCAGTGACGACCCGAATCTCTTACCGCCTAGTCATTTCTTCAGGTTTAGAAACAGGAAATAGTCGCAGAGGCTTAAATCTGTAGAATATGCTAGATAGAGTAGCAGTTCGGAGCCCAATTTATGGATTTTTGCCATGGTGACTACACACGTGTGCACCCGTGCATTGTCTTGATGGAACAACACTTTTTTCTTTACCAAGTGCGGTCGTTTCATTCTTTTCAAGGTAATCATTGTGAAGGACACCGCGTACTTCCCAAAAAAATGTGGCCATGACCTTGTTTGGTGGACTGATCTATCTTGGCCTTCTTTGGTGTACGTTCATCCCAAGAAACCCACTGTTTTGATTGTTCCTTGGTTTCCACTGTGGTATGGTGGCTCCATCTTTTGCCTATGGCAACGAAACGGCACAAAACTCGTTGTGATTGCGGCTGATCATTGCCAAACACTCTTTTGAAGTGGTTGCGTGGAGAGCAATTGCGGCAGAGAGCAATTGGTCGAGTGAGAGCAATTGGCATTTTCATATCCAAATATTCATGTAAAATGTGATTTACTCGCTTAGTTGAGGTGCCTACAGCCTCATCCTCCTCACGCACTTTCATTTTTCGATCGTTCAAGATCATTCCATGGATTTTATCGATAATTTCTAGCGTGTCTTTTGGGCGACCTGAACGTTCGGCGCCACTTATGCTCTTAGGACAACAACGGAACTCAGTAAACCACTTCTTAACCATTAAAATTGATAATACAGAGTCCCCATAATATTCATTAAGTCTTTTTTTGGTTTCACTTTTTTCCATTTTAGTTAAAATTCATGAGGTTGTCTACTTTCAATGGCTGTCAAACAAAAACTAAATAGCGCAGCTCGCTGAAAACTTTACAGTAGTCTATTTCTTTACTTTACTTGTACTTTATTACTCTACCTTCTTCTTATATATCTACCTCACAAAGTTCGGAGTAAAATCTTTCACCTACTCTAAATGTATGATCGTTGTTACTCTAAAAACTAAGGAAGGTACCTTTTTTGAACTAAATGTTGACTGGTAGCAATAAATTGGTTCTGTTCAAAATTTTCAAATACATAAGACAGTGGATAAAAAAGGCAATACATCGATATTTCATGCTAAAGATGACCTTAGCTCATGTACATATTAGGCATTTGTTTGATGCAAAAGGGTTAATCCACCTCGAGCGTGTAGACACCAACCAAACAATAACAACATGTTTAATACCTAGACGAATACTCGACCATATGAAGTGGGAATGATAATTCTTCAGCCGCGGGAATTAGTTTGTGAAACAAAGATATACCTACTATACTCGCCGTACTTTGCTTATATCGACTATGATTTATTTCGTAGTTTTCAAAGTTATTAGGATGGGGCGATTATGGATTCAGTGAATAAGATCGAAACTTTCGTCATTACAGACAAGTGAATTTATAGTGAGGGATATTAAAAGTCTATTGTAAAAATGAAAACGATTCTAGAAAGTGAGAGGAAATATTTTTTTTTGATAAAATACGAGGTTTGTTCAAAAAGTTCCGGGACTTATTTTATATAAATTTATTGGTAATAGATGAACATTAGAAAACTAAATTTCCTTCGAAGTACTCTTCTTGGGTAGATATACACTTTGCTCAATGCCGCTTTCATTGCATGAAGGCCCTTTGAAGATCTTCTTCCAAAATGCTCTTCAGTTCCTATAGCGATTTTTTTAATTGCTTCAACATCATCAAATGTCTTCTTTTGAAGAGCCTCTTCATTTTTGGAAACAAAAAAAGTTTGCTGGAGCCAGATCATCGCCAGTAATACTGGTTTTCAAGAAGTTCTTATCATCATTTGCCTTTTCAAGAAGTTCTTCACACACCCAAACTCTGCGTGGTTTTTCAACCTCAGTCATCAACCTTGGGACCAATTTTGCCACCACTCGACGCGTGTGTAGATTTCTGTTAAAATTTCTGGGCATGAACCGAATGAAATGTTGCATTCCTCTGCAATTTTCCAAATGGTTAAATGACGATTTGAACGAACGAGGTCATTCACTTGGACCACAGGATCGTTTTGAACGAGGATCGTCTTCTGTTGATGTGCAGCCTTCCTTGAACCTTTTGTTTTGATCCATTTGTGATACTTTGAACGGCTCAAACACATCCCCAAAAGCCGTTTGTAACATGTGAAAAGTTTCGGCAAAAGTTTTCCCCAATTTGACACAGAACTTGATGCAAACACGTTGCTCTTGTTCTACTTCCATCACAAACAAAGCCACAAAATCACCGAGCACAAAAAAGTAGGTTTACTAAAACATCTGTAACTCCGCTTTTAAACGACTTGTTGGCGATCTGAAAAAAAACAGCTGTGCTTAAGGAGAGCCCCTCTAAACAGTGTAGCTAATCGCGTTCTTCTCCGTCGCTTCGTTGGCGCGCTATTTTAAAAGTCCCGGAATTTTGTGATCAGACCTCGTATAGTTTTATGTTTTATGTAAAAAAAGGAAAAAAGAAGCAAAATCGAATAACATGTGGCTGGCTCAATGCAATATCTTTTGGTCCCCACATTGGGCGCCAAAATTTTGGATAATATTGATATAAAAATATAAATTTGAAAATAAAAGAGAACAGTAAAGATGAACAAATTCAATGATGCATTCATTGCAAAATATATTGGGCGGCCATATTCAAACTGTTTCTTGTGGAAAAGACCCTAAAGTTTTTAGGAAGGTGAAGTGTGTCCAAAATTTAGGGTGACTAATTTCAAAAAGTTGAGTCTTAAAAAATTTTTTTTTAATTTTCGAGGAAAAATCTTTTTATTTATTAGTAGAAGAAGATGTACCTGTAATTGAGAAATGGGGATTTTCACATAAAGCTTGGCTGCGTCTACTTTTATATGCAATGAAAGCTAAATCATCAAACGAATGGAAACTAAGGCTCCGAGGATATGAGTAAAAATAATCGAAATTTGGTGTAAGTTTTAAAATGATGTTCCGAACAATGTGTTCCAAATAACATCGTAAATTGGAAACAGAAGTCGGTGTTTGGAACATATGTTTGGAATATGTTATTAGTGTCTGATGATCACCGTTATAGTAATCAATTGCGGAGATTTATAACTTTTTTTCCAAATTTAAGACAATCTAAAATTGCATTCATAGATTTTTCATTGAAAACAAAACTTTACATTTAAATTTGTTACGCCTAAAAAAGCTAGCAAATAAACAAAATATAGCCTAATGGTACACATACACCGTTTAAGCATGAATTTACAATTTCCCTAATAGTAACTTTGAATTATAGTAATCTGCATAGTACCTAGTTCCTACTACGATTCATTCACCTGTTCATAGTTTCCTTATTCACTGTCTAGCACGCTCACTGCACATTCATGGCCTCGCTTACATGTCGTTTTTGGAACTTTAGCTATCTGCGATGTGATAGTGATGTTACTGTTGATGACGATGATTCTGGTAATCGGGATGATGGTGATGTGGATGATGATGACGATAATAGGAGTACATTTGAGGATGCTGATGCTGCTTTCGTAGTTGTTTTCTTTGAAAGAGCATTTCCTTTAATGCAAAAAAGGAGGCAGTACGTAGCTGTGAGTGGTGACATTGTCCTCGCTTTTAATTACAGCCGACATACTATCAGTGTCCTCAGCATGACATCCGCCACCGCCAATTGTTATATTTGATGTAGCGGCAAATTGTTGTTGATGTTGTTGGCCATGTTGCTGTTGCTGTGACCCAGGGTGCTGGTGTTGACTGTGTTGGTTGTGCGACTGCTGCTGCTGTTGTGTATGCTTAATTGACTGCTCCTCCATATGACAACTAGTTGGATATTTTCCGGTTTCGTCCAGACTATGCACACTGTGAAGATACTTGGGTTCATCTAGGTACTTGCCGTTCGGTTGTGATACACTGGAGAGAAAGAGAAAATTCGTGAAATGAAATGAAATAACACGGATTTAATTATGCTCTATATTATTGGAATTAGCTTTGTCTGAGAGATGGAAAGATATTATAAGGATTTAATTATGTGTGAGAGCTTTATGAGGTGATGCAAATGGATTATTAATTGAGCTTCACATGGCTAACTTGTTCAAAGAATAAAGCTTTTAATACGAAAGACCCAATTTTCTGAGGATAATTGAGAGTCTGGACTGATTTAATCAATTAGAGCTATTGAATATTATTTCTGCCTGATGGCAATATTAATTAGCGTCTTTCCACATCATGTTAATCAAACGGAGAGTAATCAATGAGGTGATTTTATTTGATTCCTATTGTAAAAGGACAATGGTAAATAAATAGGAGCTCATGATTTGACGTCTTGTGTTAACTGTTTTGATTATCCATACAAATTTAAGATAATGATTTACTTTTATATTTTACCTTTGAAATTGTTTTGTTTTGATAGTGTTTTGATAGTTTCTATAAATTTCGGAGAATAAGGCCTGATAGTAGGCAAAATATTTAAAATATGGGAACATTCCTGTCAAGCTGTATCATTTCAAAAGCTTGTTTATCGTGTTTCTTATTATAAGAACAACTCACAATTCAAACCACTATTAAAATATAATTCAATTACTTTCGTAAAATAAATAAAAACTTTAAATCTCCAGGGTCGATCAAATGCAATCCTCAGCGATAATTTCCTCGAGCTAATAGACTTAAATGACAGTAACGAGTGCACTATAAGTTAGTAATTTTCACTTAATCTGCCCAGCTCATGCTATAAACTCTCGAAAGAACTAACTTGCATCTAGCCATGATCGTATAGCTGCTACTGCTCACAACTAGACATTGCTCGCTCGACTTACCTATCTGAGAGGTGACTGTCGAATTTATCATCCATGGTGGCATAATGGTCGTTTTTATGATGTCCGCCATCGTCCATATCGACCCGGGGCGGACTTCCGTAATCGAAATGCTGCCTTACCGGGAACAGTTGACTTTCGTGCACATATGCTCCGTATTGGCCGGGAAATGATCCGTAAGGACTCGTCGCTGGCGATAAAATATTAAAGTGTGGACTAAGTTCGTACGATGGCTGATAGGTGGTCCAGCTATCGACACTGCCCGGTGGAGTTACGGTTGTCGTTTGCGGGAATGTGGAGAAGGTTGGCGGCAACGTATTTCCGAGCGGTGCCGATGGACTATTTGTGCTAATAAATCCGGTTTTTCGGGGTGGTTCACGTTTCCGCCACTTGGCTCGACGATTCTGAAACCATACCTGAACCCGTGACTCGCTGAGGTTCAGCTTCAAGGCGAGCTCCTCACGGGCGAATACATCCGGATATGGTGCACGTTCGAATGCTCGCTCCAATTCCTCCAATTGATAAGCGGTAAATGTTGTTCTGCAAATGAAATGAAATATTTAATTTAATTTCGTTTACACGGATGGAAATCGTAGAGGGATGAAGATGACGGGATCGACGCGATTTAATTTATATGACATAATTAATTGAGACTGCATATAAGCAAAGTCCGATGGTTGTTTCGTTGCTACACAAGTATGATGAGTTTGATGGTGGTAGTGATATTTTCAAGTTGATAACAGATATGAATAAGTATGTTCTCTGTCATGCATACATAAACGTACATAATTTATTCGGTGTGATGCAGAAGCGACATTGCGTGGATGCATCATTAAAAAATATCGAAAGCAAATTTTGTTTCGGTGCTTTTGGCATCAATTAATTAAAAAGAGATTCAATGATTCAATTTTTCTGCATCATGCGCATTTAAAAATAATAATTGAAAAACACTATTTTTTTCATTGAATGTGTTGGTATCATTGTCTGATATGCAGCCATAAAGTAAATTATTTCGAGAGAAATCAGGAGTTTGTTTTCCCGAATTCTCCAGCGTTCTGTTCGACTTGAAAATCACCAATTCTGAATAAATGATTTCTTTATTTATTTATTTATTTATCCCTTGTGCTACAGATATAACTCCAATTACAGCGTCAAGAAAGCAAAACAAAAAAAATGAAAAAAAGGAAAAGAAATAACAAAAATAATTGAATAATTTGAAAACTAAAATAAGAACTAAGGTAAATAGCAATTCAAGGTAACATTCTCAATACATGCTTGAATCGTAAAAAAGATTGCGGAAGAGGACCAAACTCAAGGGCATTGTGCGTTCTGGGTAGACGCAACAAAGACGAAAGGAAATATACTTCCGTACGTGCAAACGGAACAGAGAAACCTTCAGATGAACGACTTGTAGGACTAGATTCACGTTTGGTTATCTGGGAACCAAGATCTGACCAAAAAATGTCTCGGCAAAGTTTGAAAAGAAAACACTAATCGAGTAACAATCTCCGTGATTCCAACGAGGACATACGAAGGATGGAAAGACGAGAGGAGTAGCTCCCTACTCCTTCCTACTCCTCTCGTCTTTCCATCCTTCGTATGTCCCCGTTGGAATCACGGAGATTGTTAGGGGATATTGAATTTAAAAAGCAGCGAGCGACTGAACCTACGCTGAACAGATTCAATGGCGTTAGATAAATACTGAAAGCGCGGAGACCAGATTTGGTACGCGTATTCTAGAATACTACGTAATAAGGAGACAATTAAATGAATACAGGAGGAAATTTTGGTAAACATATACGAAGAACGCTAGGCAAAGCCAGTAATCCTAAAGGCCCTGGATGTCATATTCATGACAGGAACATCAAGTTTTAATTTAGAACCAAATATCACGCCCAGGTCTCTAAACTGCTGGACAACTGCCAGGGAAATAACAGGCAAAGAATAAGAGAACACATATGGAGTATTTTTATATGCGAAAGACATCTGGTGGCACTTCAAAATGTTCAGTGGCATGAAGTTGTCTTGACACCAGGGATTAAGAGCAAACAAGTCAGATTGCAATTGGTGAAAATCGTTCGCAGACCTGATTGTTCTGTATAATTTTAAGTCATCCGCAGATAAAACACAGGGAGAATTGATAACAGCAGGAAGGTCATTGACAAACAAGATTAAAAGTAAGGGACCTAGGATAGAACCTTGAGAAACTCCGGATGTGGGAAATATAGGAGAGGAAATGGAACCATTAAAAGTGACGCTGCCGGGACGAATAGGAAGATAGGAAGAAAACCAGGAAAGGAGGGGACCAAAAACACCAAACCCATTAAGTTTAAGTAGCAGCAGGTTATGATTCACAGAATCAAAAGTCTTCGAAAAGTCTGTGTAAATTACATCAACTTGACGTTGACAATCGAAAGCAAAGGCGACAAAATTAGTAAACTCCAGAAGGTTGATCGATGTGGAGCGACCCTTGGTGAAATCATGCTGCTCAGGAGCAAGTAAAGGCTGTAGATAAGGATAAATTCTATTGTAGACAAGACGTTCAAGGATTTTACTGAAACAGCAGAGGAGAGATATAGGACGATAATTGGAAACAACGGAAGGATCACCTGATTTGAAGATTGTGAAAATATTGACGGATTTCCATAGAGAAGGGAACACACCAGATGCAATGCTAATGTTAAAAAGGATAGCTAAAGGAACACAGAGTGAAGATGAGAGGCTATTGACAAGAACATTAGAAATAACCATCAGGGTCGGAACTAGCATTAGAACCTAAGGTATGCAAAAGGATTTCAACTTCAAAAGCATTGGTACTAAACATAGATAATTCAGGAAAGGTACGGGAGACAGTGGGAGCTATTGAGGTATTCAGTGGGGGTTTTTTTAAAGGAGGAGGAAAAAAAGGCAGCAAACAAATCACAAATAGACTGAGAAGTGGAAGCAGTAACATCATCAAGATACATACAATCAGGAACTGAGGAATTGGATTTGAGGGAACGGATGTAGGACCAAAAGGATTTAGATTCATTAGAACATATTGAAGCCTTAATGTTTAAAAAGTAATCACGCATTGCCTGCTTGAGCACTTTTTTAGCATCAGAGCCCAAATTACGGAATTCCTGAAGGTCAGTGGGGGAACCGTTTGAGCGCGTTGCTCGACTCGATTCTCTCGTTGCTCCGTCTTGGCCGTACCCTAACTCATAAACTATACGATTCGCATCGAAACGCACTAAGTGAGTACACATCTTCCCTCGTCTATGAAGATCTATGGACATCAAACAAAAACCGAAATCAATATTTGAGGCTAGCAATCTCTTCAACTACTAAGAGCTCCCTTTATTAACACAATTTATTGTTTGACATCTCGTCGACAGTCCACGTATTTCTAGCCTAGGGGCGATCGTAAATTGTACATTTAATATTTTTTTCAAAACCAACCAAATGGAGCGAAAAATTTCACCCAGAACCTTCTGCAGCCGGCCGAACCAAAAAAGCATAAAACAAACTCGACCGAAAAAGTCATAATAAATCAATTCGAAAAAAAACACACACATTGTACAAACCTTAAACACATTAAAGTTAATAACGTGAATGACCTTAATCTGAATCAAATACACTTCCAAATCTATAAAATATAAAACAACAACACCCAAGGCTACCCCAGACGACGGATAGCCGCAATTCCCTGAAAATATACAGAAGCCGTCACAAAATAAACACATCGTCGTTACACACCTGCCTGCCCAGGAAAAATATTTATCCGAAGCCTATCAGCAGCTCATCGATCCGTTTGTCGTTGAAGATACTCAAACTCATCCCCTTGTCTGTCCCCAGTAGCAAAGGTAAGCAAGACCATGCAGAAAATGCGAAAAATAAAAAATGACGAAAGAAAAAAGGAGGGAAAAGCCAAGCAAAAATACCACCTCAATTAATTAAAGCACCACTTAACGATACAAAAAGGTGTGAATTGTTCGCTTTTTATCCCCTGTCGGTGGGCATCACAAGAACTTTGTGCTGGCGCCGTTAGCTGGCCAGTACGCTTTGTATTCAACAGCACGGAAAATAGAAACTATAGTAGTGAGATTCCCGGTATTTCATTGTGCTTCCTAGGGAAATCTTAAGTGTGGGCTAGTGTGAAGGCGGTAGAAAAGGATATCTCTCCGTTGAAGCCCAATACAAACAACAACGTCTGCAACAATAGCCACGTGAGAAAAAACTCGAATACGTAGTCCTATTTTTATTACTCTATAAAATGAGTAAAAAAAGCCCGACTTGCCAACTTTTCCGTCGAGATTCACTGCGGGCCTTTCAGTTCAATTTCCTCAAATCAACTCAGTCCCCAATCGTGTTTTTTCCCCATGTAGAAACCGATCGCCTGCTTGCCACCACCTTACATCCATCTGACATGCTGACAATATCGAATGTATGACCCGGAACTGGTCATCTGTGAACTAAATTCTGAACGGTTGGTTCCTGGACACCTCCTGGTGTCCTGACGCTGAATACCAGCCGACAACTCTCATACCATACCGTGGTGTCATGCCACAGTATTATCGGACGGTTCGCTAGACTGCTGCTCGTGCATGTACAGTATGTTTGGAAATAAAATGACCAATGTCGGGTAGGGTTTCGCCATGCCGCCCCCAAAAACATTTGGTTGCACACGGGCTGACTACTTTTCGGTTTAGAGGGTGATGTCGACCCGCGTGCAGAAATATGTGTCTGAGCTATGCGGGTATCGGTATCTTTTGTGGATTTTATGAAAATAGAGTGGTGTGGCGAGTACGTAAGTATTCTTTATGAAGTGCAATGAGTGTGTACTTTCATGTATTTTTTCACCTATCGTGGAAGGATACAGATTAGGAGTATGTTCATCGATGGGATACAGTATTTGATGCAGATCTTGAAAATGTTGACGATAGTAGGTGCTGGTCGATCTTCAAATCGCCGAGATCTTTGAGATTGCTTTAATTGATGAGTTTTATAGATTTGCATCAATGTACATTGAAATATTCGCGATAAGGTATGCTTAAAGATTTACTCGAAACAAGAAAATAAAAAAAAAAAATGTTTCGATAATTTTTAGGCAGCAAAACCTTGAAAGAAAAATGTGGAGAGTTTTTCACTGCCAACGTATGGACAAAACCCAACTTCGGCTGTCAAAATTTATCTTCCGTTGAGATTTATCAAGTTTCACAATGTTTTATGATTTGATGCTTTCTTGAAAAACAGAACGATTTAGCAAGTGAGAAATTACTGGAAGTTGGAAATCTTGTGGTGGTCGCACATTGTCTGATATTTGTCAAATGATTACTCTATGCATCTAATCTTTGATATTTAGTTTTCTTAGAAAATCAAAAATAAGAAAATATCAGTTTTTTTTTTCATATTTGTAATGAAAGAATATCTTGAAGCCATCTATCCTTTGATCTATAATTATGATCAATCACTATTGCACCCGATCACCAATATACTAATTCCAATGTGAATAATATTTTCGTGTCGAAGGTTCCTCTCATATGCACCACCCGCAGATTATCATCGAATGATAGCTTTTCACCTCTGAACATGCACACTTACCGAACCCTAATCTGTTTAGCTATTTTCGTTATCCCCATGATTAAACAACAGTTAACTGCTGCCTCGATTCGAGTCGTGCTCGAATGACTTATCGATTTCGACCTGGTGCCACTGACTCACCTCGTCGTCATATCGATAAGCAGTAAATTCGAACTGGTGGTGGTGTCGAGCGACCCCTATTTCCCAGGATTCACGACGATAACGATGGGCGATGGTGTGGTACCGCAAGAAACAACAGGACTGATGTTCACGATACTGCTGACGATGATAACCATGACGATGATGAGGATCCATAGGATATGCAAGAATTCACTTTACTGTATGGGATGCATAGCGACGTCATAACCACCCTTTTGAGTTCGCAAACACCAGTTTCCAGTCGGACGGTAACAATCGCATAACATAAAAGAAAATTGTTCAACAGGTTAGCGAAACTAGGCACACAATATCAACAACAGGAGTGACGATGGGGTGGAGGTGTGTTATTATTGCCACTGAATAATAGCTGTTGATGCTATTGTTCGCTTTTTGCGTTGACCGGGGCAGAATGCAAGCTAACAATGAATGAGCGAGGGAGGAAGGATGAGATGAGAATGCATTGACACGGCAACTTGTGAGTTTGTTTTTTTTTTAATACGACGATCAACAGCGTTGAAGGACTTTGAAGAACTAAATATTCTATTATGTTTGCGAATGATTGATTGTTTCAGATGCGAATACAATAGGATTCTATGGAAAAATGGTATTAGTTTTTTTAAAGAACTTTGCATGAAAGCATTGCGCAGTCCTATATAAATATTTGTTTATGTTGTTGTTGTGAAAATAAAAAATGAACAATATTACATGAATCAATATAATGGTGAAGTCTCAGATTGGTTTGTAAGCTTCTTTTACTCTGCTGCTCATATCTCAAGAAGAATAGAATCAACAGTAAACAGTGTCCATTGAAACCCTCTACCACTCATTAATAGAATATAGCATCTTCAACAAACTGCTCATATATTATCTCCTATGGAGCTCCCGTGTGAAGAAATTGTGCTAAGAGGTACGTTGAAAAAGTGCAAATCGATCCTAACATTAAACAAGCTTTGACACTTCTTCAATTCCCATTCTGCGTTGAATTGCAAAGATACTACCGCCACGGAAATTTATAGATAGATAGAAGAACTAATGTTCGATGAACAATAGAAGAATCGTCCAGATTTTGAGTGCATATTACCACATGTGCTCCAACATGTTTCAATTGCAAAACCACATTGATCTTAACAATGCATTTAAACTCATAGGGTGGAGAGGATTTCAGGACTACCCCTTACATGGATTTCAAGATTTAGGAAAACCAAACACTGCAAAACTTTGAAAGCAAAATAACATATCATAAACAAAGAAAATGCTTAGTGCTTGCAACACTGTACCAGCACTGCAACTAAAAGTCTCCCACTATTGCCTCACGTTAAAATCAAATAACTGTAACGATCTCGATTTTATCCGCTGATTTCGTCAAAAGTTACAGGGATAGAAAGATGTTCCGGATCAGATGTTTGGGACTGAAAAACTTCTAGAACTTAGAAAATTTAAACATTGGTAACTTATTTTCATTGCAAATGTTCGCAATATGAATACTTAATGTAAGCATTGATACGAAAATAGCCAAAAACGCCTCGCGCTGCCAACCCTTTGCTAGCATCAAAACCAAAAATATATCACATCTGCCTCACATTGAAATCAATCTACTCTGCGAATTTCGTTTTGATCGGATGACTGCATTGGAAGTTACAGGGCTACAAAGAAATTTAGGGCCACCACCCGCAAAAGTTTTCAAAATTTCGAAAACTTTGTTTATTGTCACTACAAGATCATTACCGTTTAAAAATTTTACGATAAAATCGCTGTATCAGTATATTGCAAAGAAATATAAAACCAGCAATAGCTGGCAACCCTATCCTGATTTTTTTACCAGATTCCTTCTGAATAATGCCCCTTAATAAGTTCCAATTATCGTATGAAATTCGTTTTGATTTCATGACTGCACTGGAAGTTATAGAACAAAAAGCTTAATTTTCTTGAGTGAATTTTCAAAACCCAAGACACCAAAATTACCGGATTTTTCAATCAAATTTCAATTTCTATGTAAGTTAGTTTTCACTGTAAAAGACGAAAATTTTTCAGGAGAGTCGATGTTCTGAAGGCTTTCACTTTCAATGCCTGCCGTAGCTGCAGAGTTGCCAGCACGTTCACAAAAACTACACGAGTGTAACAACAATGTGTCCTTTAAGTTTCATAATGATCTAATAACTCGGTCAAAAGCTATTCAAATTTTCCCAATCTCATCTTAGGCGCCTAGCGCACACATAGGGTTAAAAATTTCAAAAATATTATCATATTCATATTTAGAATACGCTTGAAATTCATTCCATAAACTTTGTTTTTGTAAAAGTTATTTGTTGACAGATTAATAGGTATATTTAAAATATCACTAAAATGGCCGCCGGCGCCAAAGGGTTAAAGGTTATTTACTTTTTGTGGAACCTGGCACTATTTTGCATATGCACCAATGTATCTTGAAAATTTCAATTCAATCGGATGGCGCGTTCCTGAGATCTTTTCACTGAAATTTTTTGAAGATATATATATATATATATATATATATATATATATATATATATATATATATATATATATATATATATGTATATATATATATATATATATATATATATATATATATATATATATATATATATATATATATATATATATATATATATATATATATATAGAAGTATGATTTTTTTTGTCAAGGTGATTTTAATACTAATGTTCTTCGAACATTAGTAATAAAATTTCGATTGTTTTCGATCTAATCTTATAATAGATTTCCAAACATAGATTATGGATATACAATAAAAAGGGGAGGTTGAGGATTTAAAGTGTGTTTGAAATTTCCATTGACTCGAAAAGAATCAAATAGAAAACATTTATTAAAAAATAAACCGCTGGGGTCGCTTTTTTAATCACGTGACTGTAATTTAAATTCTTAAGCTACGGAACCAAACACATCACTTATAATTCTCTTTGATCCCCCAACTCTTTCTTTTTGTCACCTTTATTATGCAATTCCAAGCGATTATGCTGCAAACTTTCTACAGTTTCAATTCTGTCCCTTTTTGGACTTTCAGCACAATAAGTAAAATCCAACTGCTACCATGCATCTACATTTCTGTTCTTTCATCTGCATATGCTTGCAAGAAATCTCAAACTTTATCTGAAATCACGTGCTATTTTTACCTTTCGCCAGTAAACGAACCGAACAGAAGTCCATATCAGAAAAGCCTTGACTGCATAGTCTTTGGCTATGTGGCAATATTATACGGTGTGGATTTTGGTCCAAGTAGAAAACAATGAAATGTATTGTTAAGGTGCAAAGTGCAAATCTCGTAAAGATCCTTACAGTTGACCATTATTTATGTCGTTGAGTTCGTGTTTGGAGATGAGTGTCTGTATGTTTGAGGTTGGATATGTGTGTCGGTCAGTGCTAGAGTAGTATATTTGAAATTAGAATAACTTTACCACGGCCGGATGCGATTTAAATGTTTCATCCAGGACTATTCTCGGTGCTATTATAGGAAATCTTTAGTTGGTGCGGTTTCTAGCCGATGGTCAAGAATTTGAGGATCGGAAAGTGAATAAAGTCGAGTAGAGTAGTGCTGCTTGTATGCAAGAAGAGAAAACGGATATAGTGCAGACCGCAAATGGTTTTAAGTTTGTCGAAGGAATAGTATCAAGTTCGAATGAAGTTTTTGGGGCTCATTGTTTTGTGGGTATTTTAGTGGGGGTGTGAATAGTTTGTAATAGGAAGTATAGCGGAAATTTGTAGCTTTGCTGTGCTTGGCTTGTGTAAGCTGTAAGATTTAGATATGAAGACAAAAGTTTGGAAATCTTTGTGGTGCTTTTTGATCTGAAGTTTCTGAATAGTTTTCGTCATAAAGTTTCAATTTCAAAGACAGATAAATAGCAGGCCAAGATATACTTCCAAGAGCCAAAGATATCAAAAATACTTTGATAGTACTTTATTCAAGTTTAGGCTTATTTTGATATAGTGAACGTCATAAACGTCAACAAAAAAGCTAATAATTCAGTTTAATTTTGTATTATTTTTAACAATACTGAGTCTGTTTAACCTTTTATATGTGTCATTACTGAGTTTGTTTGAACAGTAATATCTTTTTCTTTTCAGCATTTCCCGCCAAATTCCCATGTCTATACCTGACCAGGCATCCTTTACTTCTGGTCCGTAAAAAGACGTACTACGAGATAAAATGGTCAACAATGGCTGCCTAGCAACAGGATTACCATCGAAAGACACATTTCCATAACAGCAAAAATAATAAACTTTGGATACAGTCAGTTGAACTGTACCTTAATCAACTTTTGATAGCCAACCTGCCCTTCTGCTAGTATATATTCATGTTTTTACTGACCCTCAAATTCTGAGAGCTCTTCAGCGGCATCACTGAATCCACACCATATGCCATGAATATTCCAAGAGCCAGCATCCTTAACCAGGAAAAATTGCAATAATACATCAGTACCCAACAAGAAAATTGCTAAAATAATCAGAACCCTCTTTTTCTCTTCTCGTTCGACAATCTTCCAAATTTCATTAAACTTAATTATTTACGTCGCATGAAAAACGCCCGAATTAAAATTAAAAGCATAATTTCACCAATAGGTACAGTGCGAGTGATAAAAAAGGTTTATTTTGCTTGTAACCCTGAACTTTATTATTCCTTCGGTCTAGTGATGGGTCGCTCATGAGCGAGTCAATCAAAAAGAGCGACTCTTTTGAAGGAGCTGTGTGAGTCAACTCTTCAACTCTGAGCGACTCAGCTCTTCGACTCTTTTGAAAGAGCTATGTGAGCCATCATTTAGAATAGCTCCGCACACTTCATACCTTCACTTTAGTGGCAATAGCGATATTGCGGAGCCACTCAAACAACCACCCGACCAAATAAAGCTTATGCATATACACACGGCAATACTTCATTAGACTACCGTGTATGCTTGAAGCGAAATCTATGCTATTCTAGCGTCGGAACACGAACATATGTATACGACTATCGTATTGCATAGTGAAAAGAGTCGCTCCGTTGAATGAACACTGTGGGAGTGAGGAATAAAAGAGTCGCTCCGTTGAATGAACACTGTGCGAGTGAGGAATAAAAGAGTCGCTCCGTTGAATGAACACTGTGCGAGTGAGGAATAAAAGAGTCGCTCCCTTGAATGAACACTGTGCGAGTGAGGAATAAAAGAGTCGCTCCGTTGAATGAACACTGTGCGAGGGAGGAATAAAAGAGTCGCTCCGTTGAATGAACACTGTGCGAGTGAGGAATAAAAGAATCGACTCCGTTGAATGAAGAACTGTGCGAATGATGGATACTGATCGTGTGCGGTTATTGATGGCGACATTTTGTGAACACACAGTATGCGTTTACGTGCGTATATTTTGCTCTGGTTCACGAGTATTTTAGTAGCCAAATGTTGGCTATTAGGCGGTGCATTTCATAGGTAGATTTTAGAGATGAAGCGTATACACTAGAACAGGTATATGGAACAGGTTCGTATCGAATATTTTTGTTCTTCAAAAAGTTTTTAGGGCAAAAGTAGTTGAAATCGGACAAAATCGGCCAATTTGGGGTTAAGGTGGTTTGGGACATAACGGGCCAAGACCTATTGCTGCGATAGAAAAATTTCGGTTTTGTAGGGGAATAAGGGGTTTTTTGGCCATAGTTTGGCAAATACTGCCTTTAGGACGCTTTCGATGATTGGAAGTGGTCGGGGAGTACAATAGTGATATTTCAAGGGCAAAAAAAAATTTTGATAGAAGAAATTGGGCAAAAACGTTCATTTTTCCAAAATATTTTTTTTTTACTAGCATAAATTTGGGGACCTTTTTGAATTGTTTCGGGCGAAATTTCCATACAAGTCTGGGAAAAAGCGGCCTAGTTTCGAAAATACGGCAATATGAAATCTGCCGAAAAACCGTCCGGAAAAACTGAAAGTACCACTAAAAGTGCTAAGTAGGAAAAGGTTGAGATCCTTTTAGGGCAAAAGTAGCTGAAATCGGGCAAAATCGGCCAATTTGAGGTTAAGGTGGTTTGGGACAAAACGGGCCAAGACCTATTGCTGCGATAGAAAAATTTCGGTTTTGTAGGGGAGTAAGGGGTTTTTTCGCCATAGTATGGCAAAAACTGCCTTTACGATGCTTTCGATGATTGGAAGTGGTCGGGGAGTACAATAGTGATATTTTAAGGGCAAAAAAAAAATTTTGATAGGGGAAATTGGGCAAAAACGTTCATTTTTCCAAAATATTTTTTTTTTGATTAGCATGAATTTGGGGACCTTTTTGAGTTGTTTCGGGCGAAATTTCCATACAAGTCTGGGAAAAAGCGGACTAGTTTCGAAGATACGGCAAAATGAAATCTGACGGAAAACTGTCCGAAAAAATTTTGGTAGCAAAATAACGGCAAAATTACAAGAAAAACAGAGGCAAATGGAATACGTAGAGCTTAAATTAAAGTTTGATGCTATTACCAGGTGGAACTCTACGTAATCTATACTTGTGCGCATTCAAGAAGTAAAAGAGCCACTATTAGCCACCTTAGGTGTCCTGAACTAAAATCTACCAACTCCTTCTTCTGATGAATGGAATATTATGAAAACAGCCCCTGATATATTGAGCATCTTCAATGAGGCCACTCTAGAAATAAGTAGTGAGAAAACAGTATCGATTTCTAAAATATATATTATTATATCAACGATTATAAGCTACATTTCAAAACTCTGTCTGAACGAAAATAAAACTGCTGATGTACGCAGTTTTTTAAATGTGATCCAAAGAGAACTTTCAAACAGATTTAAATTATATAAAGAAAATATGTTTTGCCTAGAGAGCGTTCTTTTAGATCCACGATTTAAAAGACTAGCATTTCAAAATGAATCCACGTACAAACTTGCTTGTATACATCTAGTTTCGGTACCCACAGCACAAGGAACGCAAAATTCGCTATGGCGAAAATTTGATGACAAAGTCAACAGTGTAAGAACCCAGCAAAGCTATGTAGCTGCAGGCATTAACGAAATGGATAAGTATTTACAACATGTAAATATACCCAGAACTGCTGACCCTCTCAATTGGTGGAAGGAAAAGAAAGATTTACATCCCAGAATCTGAAGATAGTGAATCAACGATTGAGTAGAGTGGCCACTTATATGGAAAGATTTTCAGATATGATTTTATGGTTTATTTTTAAATTTATATTATATCCTATATTATATTTTTAAAGTAATGTTATATTAGATTTAAGCTTATTATTACTAATAAAACAACAAAAAATAGCAATTTACTTTATACTTTTGTAACCATAAAAAGTTGCTTGAAGTGGCTCTTTTGAGTCGCTCTTAAAGAGCGACTCTTTAAAGTGAGTGAGTTTTACGGAGCTGGCTCACTTCAAAGAGTCATTTTGCCCATCACTACTTCGGTCGCTTACGCTTTGCAATACTTAGCAACTTGTCCCTGGTATAACCTCTGCGGTGAGGTGTATTTCATCTTGCTGTACGTATCCTTGGATCTTTTTGCTTTAAATTGTTAAAAATAAAGGAGTAGCCAGATATTCAGACGCGGCAAGCCAGCACGATGATGATTTTCATTGGAACTCATTATCTTTTAAATCTCGGTAATGCTAGAAAATTAAGTTCTGCGCGGATGACAAATTATACCTGAAAGTACCGATTTTCTCATAGCAGCACGTCACGGTAGCTCGTCTCTGTTGAGGGTTCATTAGGGTTCGGGGTTGTTGTTGGCGTTGGCGGGAAGGAAGGAAGTAGTAAAACATTGAGACTGAAGAAAATTAGTAAAAATTTCCTTGTGTAGGGGTGGAAAAGAAGTTGGCAGGAATCGAATTATTCATTTGCGCTATTTTCGCGCAAAAAGCAGATGTAAAGCATTTCACAAGCAGATGACGGCACTTTAAATTGGTGAGTTCTCACACGCGTCCTTTAATATTCGTTCAAGTGTTTTCATTTATAACGGTACACAATATTATTTGTAAGAGTGGGGACTGTGTCTACATTTGAATAAATATGAATATTCGATTCCAAATCTTAACAGACTTGGGGGCATAAGACTCAGTATTCGTATGTATAAGGCTGATATTCGATGGCTACGAATTATTTAATATTTATTCGGGCATGAACAGAAATCAAGGTCTACTGAATCGTACGTAAATACTAGCTGAAATGAAATACTTTCGATCTATTCGTTGCTTTTTATTCAAACGTCAATATCAAAACTGAGAATTTTCCATTTACATTCGTCTTGTTTGCAGAATAAAATAACATCGCACAAACCTGCAGCTTTGAAACGTTGTTCAACCTTCGATCTCACCATTTTCAATTTTTTTTTTCTGAGAATTTGTAACCCTAGTCAGCCCAGGAGATTTGAGCTATTAACTGGTAGCTCATTAATATTGCACATGATATAAACAAGTTATTAGATATGCGGTAAGTTCGTTGGCTATAATGTTTTGCAGGACTGGAAAGAACAGTTTATGAAAGAATACGTACATGGGTCTATGCGGATTGAATAGAATGTATAATTTTGAAATCGTGGCGCCAAGGGAATGGTTTGGGCCCGAAAATAGTTGGAACATCTTTGAAAGTTTAATGCTTTCAGAGGTTTTGTTATAGTGTTTGGGTAATGAGTTGAGGAGGGATTAAGTGAGGGAAATATCCGCATGAAAGTTAGGGTTCGCAGAAGATGTATTGCTAAATAGTTGACTTTGCAATAAAAGTAAGATCAATGTCAGGTTTAGAGTAGCTTCGGTAGCTGAGTTACACTAAGAGTAAATGGAATGGAATGCTCAGTAATATTTTTAGGAATTATAGATTAACATTTTACTTGATAGCACTCATGTACATATGTGCATAAATTTAACAATATAATGAGCTTAACTTCCGTTTTCATGTATATATATTTGAAATAAAGTTTTAATTGAGTACGAAAAAGCCAATATATCTGTTTAAATTACCTTAATATAGTTCTTTTATAAAATCCCGAAATCTCGGGACTATCTCGGGATCCCGAAAACTCTAATCCCGAATTTTCGGGACCTCTATTTCAATCTCGGGATTAATGCCCTAGCCACCACGCGACTAACAAAACGCTATCTTGATGAAAATAGTGTTTAGCCTTTAAATAAGGATCCTGTTTCTTTTTTGGGTATTGCTCATAGTTTTATGATTTGGCTCTGGAAAAAAAACTCTATCTATTATGAAGCAGAAATAGTCATCAAAATCAAAAAGTCAAGAAGTATTAGGAAAACTGCACTCATGAAATTTTTCATGCAGTTTCTTTTGAACATACTTGGCTACGATTGTTAGTTGCAATTTATCTTTTCAGTTGTGAACATGGAGTGGGTTGAAAAACAAACCAGAATCGCGGCTATTGAGATAAGTGTGACTGATAAGTGTGACTATTGACTGATAAGTGTGATGAAGTAGCAATAGAAATTTTGAAATTTTGAAGATAAACCATGGATTTGTTTATCGTGCTATAGAATCATTCAATGAAACTTGGGGAAATATGTGATCGACCTTATTCCGGCTGGTCTCGCGTTGTTCTAACTCCAGGAGCAATCAATATAGTAGAGAACAGAATTCTGCGAAATCGACTACGGAAATAAAAAATCTTAATAGAAATGCAAATTTCAACAAGAAGCATATCTCACATTATCAAAATTAGCTTGAATGTGGGCTCTATCAATTTGTGAACACGGTTCCCTTCTTGTCTAAAAATAAGCATCGATAACGTATCACATCAGTCAGGTATGCACTATGAGTTGATAACTGTAGAGAATCAGTGCATACTTTCGAAACCGCTTAGTTAAAATTTTTCAATTTTAATCATCCCACAAAAACAATTTCCATTTTAACAACTGATGTCCCAGTGAATTCACTGCGAAAGGAGTTGTTGTTGTTTTCAATGCGTCTGTCCTGTTCAGTTATGGATAGGGGAAGCAAAAAAAAAATACGCCTATTATACAGTTAGTAAATCGACATACGATAAGGTTTCTCCCGCACGTTTTTTCCCGCGCTAAATGGAACTCAAGCGATGAAGTTAGCTGCAATATACATACATCCAGATCAAAACCGAATCGATTTCAGAGCCTGAAAGCAACCGTGGTAGTCCCCGATTTGGTAATGGCTGACGACCGAAAGAATGCAAAATTCATTGAATTCAATGTAGTGCGACATACGATTAGATTTTCCCGGAACGGTTTATTAAAATTCGATTCATCTGAGTATTAGCTGCGTGGTACGTATTAAAAATAATCGAAGATTGTTTTTGGTTGTTAAAATGCTGGATGCAGAAAGATTTATTTTCGAAGTGGACAAAATACCATGTATATGGCAAGTGTTTAACAATGGCTATATGCGAAGAGACGAGAAGGACAAGGGCTGGCAAGAAATTTGCAAAGAATTTTTTCCCGGAGCTTGAAAGAGAAAATCAAGGAAAATAAGTAATTTTAGTTTTTTTTTTTTTGTAAATACTTTTGTATTTCAAATTGAAACTATCAGTTTGAGAACCGACTAAGCGCAAAAAAATATTGAGATATGTATATAACTTTGTATAGCCAAACAACATTAATGATTCGCTTTAAATTAGCCAAACAACATTAATCACTCGCGACCGCATACTACGTGGGAAAAACCTATCGGTATGTCGTGTTATCACGGTGACGGGAAAAACCGAAGATGGTTTACCATGCGGGAAAAACCTTATCGAATGTCACTTCTCTTAAAGCTGGTATTGTGTTCGATTCGGCGAAAATTTAGGAAAAATTTGTTCTGACGAAAATTTAGCTTGAGATTCAGCGAAAGTGGTATTCACTTCTTTGCATGAAAAATTGCTTCTTTTCGTGAAACGTCGCTTCCGTAATCGAAATGCAGATTACATTAATACATGTATCCAAACATTTCATGCCTATTTAGTATGTGCAGCTCATTCTTTCGAGCTAAAAAGAGACATTTGATGTTTGAATTTGAAAATTGACTTGTGCAAATGTCTTTTCAATAACCAAATCGATTGAAAATTGAAATTCTTTGCATTTTACTTGTCAGAAGTCAGGAGAGTCACCGCTTTTTTCTATTGTCAAAAAATTCACCCCAAAGAATGGCCAAATAATGAAGGTTTATCAAAATTTAGTCAGTACCAGCCTTAAGCAAGCAGCCTTGACAAGAGGGTCGATATGAAAGGAATCACTTGCTCTTTAGTCTTCAGATATAACTATTTACTCAAAAAAATACGAAAAGGGTATTCAATCGAACGTCTAGTTCTATTGAGATTTTTTTCTTTGTGTTTCTCAGCATTATTGGCGAATGATATCTTCATTAAGTATCCTTTTAGAGAATATCCTAGGTCACCTTACAGTAAGTGCGGTAAACATTCATTTATTTCTGATATTTATTCGGGAAGCGGCAGTTTTCATTAAGATACCACTATCACTTCGTCTGTCATAATCTTTTTTATTCACTGTAATAAATTTATATCTTTCATCAGCAATGTCTTGAAGATGAACAAAGAACACAAAATTATATCTGAAAATTGTGGATCCTGAACGTTGGCATCATGTTTTTCCCCCATTCATACTTCCAAAACAATTAGGAAAATTTCACAAAGGTGAGATTTGATGACGATAAATGTTAGGAAATAAAATGCAGCTGTTTTTTGAACTACGGTATAGCTAGTCCAGAGGTGAATACAAAATAATTTTTATTCCAGATTGTGCTAGTTGCCCAGATGTTCTTCGAAATGGAAATCCGACTTTAGACTGCCAAAAGCTTAGTGAGCGGTTCCTTACCCGGACCTGGACTCGAACCAGGAACTCCACATTCAAGAAGCCAGTGCTCTACCCACTAGGCTACTTAAACTTCAACTAGTGAATGTATTTTTTTTTAAATATTAACAAAATTGAAAAGCAATTAAAGTGGACGAGAGGAGAGATTCAAGTTGCAGATTATTGTGATTTCTCATTAGTCGTGCCAGTGATGAATGGTAAGAAGAATTATTTGCAAATGAAGTTTCAAAAATTTTTGAGCTTCGAGTGCCTCAAGATAGGTTCTGAAGATGCATATCTTAAAGTAAAAATATAATTTGAAAGTGCGAAATTTCTTTCTTAATGTGCAAAGTTCTGTCTATTTTGCACAGAAAGCACTGGATTCAATTTCGCACACAATGCCATTGAATGTTAAGCTGAATTAGTTCATCAGAATGCTTGTATTAAGTAGTAAGTAGGTAGGTAAGTAGTATTAGGTAGTTTTGAGGCACAATTGACGATGTTAAGGATGTAAGATTCAACTTTGAAGCTGCTGTAAAGCGTGGCTTCAAAATCACAAACCTTTTTGGGAGATGGAGGGCAATTGCTATTTTAAGAATATGTGAAGAAATATTCCATGACATAAGTACTAGCTTTTTTGTTTGACATCGATTGTTCAGGATGCAGAGATTGTATTGAAATTATGTAGCAGTTTATGGTCGACCGGAGTCTCCAAAAAAAATTAAGGTCTGCAAAGCAAAGATATGCGCAGAATGAGAGTGGAAGAAGTCTGTTTGCATAAAATAGAATAGAAGTAGGCCAAGAATGAAGTTTTGAAGAATACCAGCGCAAGCTTTTAAGAGAATACATTAGCTAGAATCATGCTTGACGTATGAAAAGAGGCAGGACTCGAGCTATTAACAACAATGATTAAAAAGCAAATAAGATTTTGGTAAACAGTTACCTCCTACAAAAGTAGGCATTGATAATGTATTCATGTAGTCTTGTTGACTTTGTAACTGGATATGACGAAATTTTTCTTCATGCCAGGAAAACCGCTTCAATGGGCATGACGAAATTTTCTGTCATGGATATTTTTAACCAGAAAGTTGGAGCTAAACTTCGCACGAATAAAATTTGCACGAGCATTTTACCTCGTCACATATATTCCGGTGCCACCTTAGAGTAGCTTTGACAGAGAGTTGCGCGCACCAGGCTCCAAAAATTTTAGTCGTTAGCTAACAGGTTAGTAATGAGGAATAAGGGACCGTAAAGTGAAGAACTACAAATCATTTTTGAACAGAAGCTTCAAGTAGCAATATAACGATTGCTTATTTTTCTGTAATGAGGACACTACTGTGAAGGATCCTGATTGAATCGGAAAATTTCCTAAATGACGAGAGGCTTGGAACGATGGAAGCCAACAAAGGCACGTGAGGATAGTAATTCAATTTTTTTTTTAACTTTTTTCCGTAAATATACAGTTTTTTTTTTAATGTGTTTACTTATACCAAAATAAACATACCAACATTTGAGATACACCCTACACGTTGTCGAGTGTAGAAACACAAATTTACAGCCAACTTGAATGCGAGTCTGGGGTGATTGGTTCCACATCCTTGATATATCCTTGATTTAACTATACTATCCTACAACTACTATCCTATAATTTTAACTATACTCCTGCAATCATTTGTAAGTATATATTTTTACTTGTGAATAGTTAAATATGGAAATCATAGGTTTTTCTTTCAGATAAGATGGTGACACCAACCTCTTCCTTTACAACCAGAGTCAAATTTGCTCCATTACTCTTAAGAAATTTTAAGAATAGTCAATCATCCAGAAGATGTTTTGTTGGTTGGAAACTCTATTTTCACTGAGGGCTCTGAGGGTACGAGTAAAACTCATTGGCCTGCGTTCTATTTCACTTTGAACCATAAAAACAATCTGCTTAGATTATTTTCATTCGCAAGATTAATCACTAATTTACCATAGCTTAACGTCCATTAAAATCGATGAAATCAGGAAATGAGAGGAAAGCAGCGAAAGCAGAACAATTCTCTAAAGTTATTTAAAGCGTGAACACTTAGCTGCTTCCATTAGCCTATTTTCGAGAGAAAAAAATCTGTGACAGTAGCAGTCGGAACGACAGAGAATGAGTTGCAAGAATCGACAAGACCTGGAGATAATTGCGCGTTTCACTTTGAATTCGATGTAAATGGCGCTGTCGCTTTAGAAATTAGGGCCTAAGTGCTTTAAATGCAGTCATTTATCTTACTTAGCCGTGTCGGCGGAGTTGAAGCCGAATCGAGACGAAACACCCACGTCCATGCATGCAGCAGCAGCTTATCGTTGGCGTAGTTGTCGATGGGGTTGGAATCAGAGCGCAGTGAATGAGAATCTAGGTCAAAGGACAAATACATCGAATGACTTTGTCTTGCCGGTTGTCGTTTGGTATGATATTCGAAGGAAGAGTGCATAAAGTTTAGGATAGTTTTCGTTAAGTTATAAGTCGTTTCGATCTGATTTAAAGGAGTCTTTGAAAATAGGATATAAAGTGGTATTAGATTAATTTTCAGTTGGTAGAACTGGATTTGTTACAGCACACATCAGGCCCGTACCGTGAACAACATTTTTGAGCATGCTGAGCATCCAGTACAAAAGTTGTTCAAAATACGGACCTGAATATAATGAATAAAGAAATAATTGTATATCGATATCAGTATACTTAATGTCGCGTCGTGATTTGAGCATTCATAAGCATAAATGAAATGAACGAAAAAAATTCAAATAGCTCAGCATTTTCAATTTAGGCATTGATACAATGATCAAGAACGATGTATGTAAACACTTCATTTTTATTTCGAGCAATAAATGTGTTTACAATAAGTATTTGTATAAATAAAGATTCGGTACAATAATAAATGAATGGGTACAATAAATGGCGGACTGCTCTCACTCAAGGAAAAGGATTTTCAAGACACGATGCATCTACCGCACATGTTGATGCTGCTTTACGACAACATGAAAAAGAAAAACGAATGCGTGAGGGAGCATCTGTATCAGCGTTTGTGAACAGTACAGTTTTAGAAAAACTTCGATACGATTGTAAAACGATTGTTGACATAATCATATTTTTGGCTAGTAATCTTTTAGCTTTACGTGGCGATTGGAATGAAGAAGAAAAATCTGAAGGAGGGTTATTCAACAGTTTATTTGAATTTACGCTAACAGATTCAGAACTTGCTGCGTTTCAAAAGTACATGCCACCCAATGTCACCTACAAATCGCCCAACATTCAAAATGAATTTATTGCAATTTTGGCTAATTTAATAAGTAATGCTGTTGTCGATGAAATTAAAAGATCCGATGCTGACGCGTTTACAATTTTATTGGACGGCACCAAAGATTAAAACGGCGACGAATGCCTTTCAATAGCTGCAAGATTTGTTGCAAATGGCAAAGCAAAACAAGCTCTCATTTTCTTTGAAACAAGTAAAAATTTGGATGCAGATGCGTTCTCTCAATTGCTTTTACAATCACTGAATGATTATGGTTTGGACACGAAGAAAATATTGAGCCAGTGCTATGATGGAGCACCAGTAATGAGCGGTCATATATCGGGTGTAGCAAAACGACTTCATGAATTGTTAGGTAAAATTATACCGTACGTACATTGTTTTAACCACCGTCTGCATTTGGTTATCATTGCCATTGTCAAGCAAATCCCATGTGTTAAGCAATTTTTTGATCAATTAGAATTATTATATACATTTTTCAAAAAACCAAAAGTAAAAAATATATATGGATCGCTAGCAAGATTAATTGATACACGGTGGACGGGTCATTAATTTTGTTATTTATTTATTTTTTCATAACAACGCAAAATGTGCGTTCAAATTATTCTGGGATTTGTGGAACACTCGATCAAGCCAAAGATTCTAAAAGCAATTTAGATGGTGAACAAATTGCTACGGCAATTGGTCTATCAAATATCATAAAGCAAAAAAAGTTTGTTTTTTTATTGGTATTTATGAATGATTTTCTACAAACTTTTGAGCCAGGTGATCGCCTGCTTCAATGCCGTGACATAAGTTATAGTCGAGCTAAGCCTATGATCGAACATCTTCAGTCTACCGTAACTAAATATAGAACTGATGAAAATAACAATAAGTTCATGAAATTGGTCGATGAATTACTTCCAGAATCTTCAGCAACAATTCCTTCACGGGATCGGCAAAAGTCAACATTTTTAGAAGATTTCGTGGTGAAAGAAACTATTGGACAACAGCCAAATAAATATGACGATATGAAGTCCAAATATTTCGAAATAATCGATGTGGTGAGTAAAGAATTAAATGAACTTTTCACTGAGAATAATAACCTTTTAATTGCTTTGTCTAACGCTAATAGTATGGATATTAATTATTTGAAAACACTCGAACGTTAGGTTTGAAAATTTTAGCCGAGCATGAACTGAAAACAGCAAAAAATTACATTGAAATCCAAAGAAAAGAATTTTTACAAACAAAAGAAAAAGAAAGAGAACAAAAAAGCAAAGAAAAGAAACAAAAAGGAAAAGAACAAAAAAGTAAAGTAATAGAAACTGAGAAAGAAGATGATGCCCAAAAAACGATGAATCAATTCAATATTTTAAATTCACTCTATGAAATCCGTCAAGTTGTTCCAGATGTATACAAGATTTATGCATCAATAGAAAAATTTGCTTGCAGCACTGCAGTGTACGAAGCGTCTTTCTCTGCTTTGACTGCTATTAATATTACATCAAGACTTTCAGTGACCAATAAGCGCATGCGACACCTTGCATATTTAGCCTTTGAACATAAGAGATTGAATGATATTTCAGTTGATGATGTATTACATGAATTCAATAATAAAAACTCTTGCGCACCTGAACCGCTAGAAACACTAATGTTCGAAGAACAGTAGAAGAATCGTGCAGGTTTTGAGTTCATATTCCACCACATGAGCTGCTTATTACGGCCAAACTGTTTCAAACGCCACATTTTACTTTGGTCTTAAGAATGCATTATAACTCATATGGTGGAAGGTTTCAGATATTACCATTGGCATGAATTTCAACGTTTATGAGAGCAAAACACGGGCTAATTATATTCGTTATCAGTTGCTCATTTCACAAAATTTTGAAAGCAGCATCTCATATAACATCAATGAAGAAAATGCTCAGTGCCTGCAGCACTGTAACTGAAGTTGGTGTTTGGGGCTACGATCCGAAAAATTTGCAGAACTTTGGGAATTCAAACATCGGTTATTTATTTTCATTGTAAATGTTTCCGGTATGAATACTAACTGTAAGCATTTATTAATACAAAAGTAGCACAACCGACTCGTGCTGGCAACCTTTCGCCAGTATCAAAGCCAAGAATATATCACATCTGCTTCACGTTGTTACATAACATTCGAAGTTATAGGAGTATAAAGAAATTTAGGGTTACCTGCAGCGAGTTTTTCAAATAATCGAAAGCTTAAAATTTGCTGTTTATTGTCACTAAAATAACATTACCAATTGAAAATTCTACGATAAAACCGCTTAATAAAGATATTGCAAACAAAAACATAACCAACAATAGCCGGCAACCCTATCATGTCTTTTCAACCAAATTTGGCCTCAATAATGTTTATAATAGGTTCCATTAATTGTATGAAATTCGTATTGATTTCATGACTGCACTGGAAGTTATAGGGCAAAAAATTTTATTTTCCTGAGCGAATTTTCAAAACCAAAGACACAAAAATTACCATAGCTGGCAGCACCAATCGAATTTTTCAATTTTTCACCAAACAGAGTATAAAATAAGGTTCAGCTACTGTGTCAATTTCATGAAAATCTAGTAACTTATTCACATTTCATAGGGCAAAAAGCAGTTTTTTTCTTTGTAATTTTTCAAGATGGCACCACTGGCACAGATTTGCCCACAATTACAAATCGCTTCTATCAGACTTGGTCCTACTTAAGTCTAATGCACTCTGTAAATTTCAGCTATATTTGATTATTGGTTCGTGAGTTCCCGTGAACAGAAGTTTTTGATGCTAAAAATATAGGTTATCTGGGAAAGGGTTACCGTTCTTGTCCGACATGAAATTGCCAAAGTTTTACTTTGAACGTGTAGATAAAGCATATGATTTATATACAGATTGGTTTTATTGTAAGAAACGGACATTTTTTAGGATATTCGATGGTTTGAATGTTTTCACTTCCAAATTTTTATTTTTTCAAATTTAAGACACCAAAATTATCATAGCTGGTAGCTCCAACCAAATTTTTCAACCAAATTTCTACCAAACGCGGTTTAAAATAAGATTCAGCTACTGTGTGAATTTCGTTAAAATCGAACGATTCAATCAGAATTTATAGGGCTAAAAGCAGTTATCTTTTTTAGTGATTTTTCAAGATGGCACCACTGGCACAGAATCGCCCGCATTTCAAAATCACTTCTGTCAGACCTGGTTCTATTTAAGACCAATACATTCTGCAAATTTCAATTAATTCTGCTTATTGGATCGTGAGTTTCCGTGAACAGAAGTTTTTGATGCTAAAAATATAGGTAAATTGGGCAAGGGCTACCAGGCGTGCCCGTTTTACCATAATAAATTTTATTTTTGGTCTATGTAAATAAAGCACAAGATTTACATATGAGTGGCTTTTTTTTTGAAGACGCTGCATTTTTTCAAGAGAGACGATGATTTGGAGGTTTTCACTTTGAGTGCCTGCCAGCTACAAAGTTGCCAGCACGCTCATTAAAAGCCACGCGAATCTACAACTAAGTAATACCAATATGTTCTGAAAATTTCATAATGATTGAAAAGCTCTGTCAAAAGTTATCGCAATTTAAATATTTTCAAATTTTCCCATTCTCATTTTAGGCACTCAGCAAACACATGGGGTTAAAAAATTCCAAAACATTATCCGATTCACATCTAAAACACGTTCAAAATTTATTTCGTTTACTTTATTTTTGCAAAAATTATTTGTGTACGGAATAAGAGGTATATTAAAAATATCACTAAAATGGCCACCGGCGCCAAAGGGTTAACAATAATTGACATTTAGTTAGACCTGGACCTATTCTGCATATACACTATTGTATCCTGAAAGTTTCAGCTCAATCGGATGGCGCGTTCCTGAGATTATCTCACTGAAATTTTTTGATGATATATATATATATATATATATATATATATATATATATATATATATTTATATATATATATATATATATATTTATATATATATATATATATATATATAGATATATATATATATATATATATATATATATATATATATATATATCACTCTTATGATATTTAAATTTATGTAGAAGAACTTAATTTATTATTTGAACAAATGCAATGGATGAGTTTATTCAAATATGAACCAAAAATAGAAATATTAATCGTGAAATAAAATTCTGTACTCATCGGATTCCGTTACGTCCAGGAAAATTGACGATCCTAGTGGTCCAAAACTTCAACTGTTCTGCGGCATAGTTAATATCACTTAAGTATTAAAATATCGCTTCTCCCTCCGATAAACTAATTGTCTGGAACAAAACAAACGATAAACTCGAAGCGGACACTACATAATTCCATGATGTATGAACGCATCAATATGTATATTAACGTTTAAGATGCACAACACTACTAATATATACACTATATATATATATATATATATATATATATATATATATATATATATATATATATATATATATAAATATATATATGTATATATATATATATATATACATATATATATATATATATATATGTATATATATATATATATATATATATATATATATATATATATATATATATATATATGTATATATATATATATATATATATATATATATATATATATATAAATATATATATATATATATATATATATATATATATATATATATATATATATATATATATATATATATATATATATATATATATATATATATATATATATATATATATATATATATGGAGATATGAATTTTTGGCCGAATCGATTTTAATACTAATGTTCTTCGAACATTAGTAAAAAGAACGAAGAATTCAATTATATTAAGTTAAGTTTGAAATAAAATGAAAACAAAAACAATTAAACAAAAATTTTTGATATTTTTTGTGTTTATTTACATTTTATGCATATATTTCTTTTTACTGCCTTTTTTCAGAGCAAGAGCGTATTTGAAATTTTTTGTTGAACATTCAGCATTTTTTAAAGCATGCGCAGCCCTTCTCAGAGCATGCTGAGCATGCTCAAGCAACAGGGTAAATACGGGCCTGGCACACATGTTACAGCTCTGACCATTTTGGAGGCTCAAAATAATTTAATGGCAAAAAAGTTATGTTTGAATTCTAGTTGGCTGCACTTTTCTGAACGTTGAAAAACTGAACAAATACAGTAGCTGCTACTAACAGCAATCCTTACGAAAACCAACACTACCATTTCAAGAACTCTCACTGTTTTCCATCCTATGATAGCCCACGCCCCTTAGCATTAGATATGGCGTCGGAGCCCTGTAAAAGAAAATGCAACGATATGCCAATAATTCTTCCAGCAACAAATTTTAAGGATTTTCATTGCATAGTCGGAAATTTTACAAAGATTAAAATCTTAGTAAACTCAAGCACTTGTGATAAGATTTCATAGTACTTAGCAGCTTACCATTAGCACGCCATTTTTATTTCCCGCCCTCCACACTGCCTTACTGTCCCTGGACCATACCGTTAATGGTAGTTCCGTTCTTAGTGCATTCCCAAGACAGTATAAATTTTTGTACTCTTTCATTATATGTAAGGACATTATTTTACAGTGATTTCTTAGAAGATCATTAAACAGTTTACCCCATTCAATGTGATGGTCGCTATGCACTCGAAAAGCTTGCCTGTCTTCCGAGCTGGCAGCGCCATACCCTATGTACTCTATGACTGACTGTTATTTCGGAATGCTCATTGTTAGGAAATGTAACTGTCTTATTCACTTTTGACAATTGTAATTTTGTTGATTGCCTCGAGGACATGAAAAATGAACGAAAGAGATGCCGCCATGAGACTTACTAGATCATCGAGTTGTTCCGAGTGCAGAGAGCTGGCGGAAATGTCGTCGTCCTCGACAAACAGACTACTCGCCGAGAGTAAAAGTTTTCGTGACTTCATATTTCAGTTGTTGACCGGTAATGAGATTGAGTTACTTAATCGTCACGGTAATTAAATTACCATTCGTTTAATTTACGAAAACAATTTTCAGTTGGAGAACGAGATTTTATTGACTTTGTAAAGTGTTTCGGTGAAGAAGTTTCGGAGATGATTTACATGTAATTAATGATTTCAGTTGATTCTAGTGTTTGCATTTGGGGTTTGGTGTTCAGTTTGGATTGCAATTAATTTGAGGATGCCTTAGACTTTAAAGGATAGATTTTGCTGGGTTATTCATGCTGTTTAATTGTTTGTACTTGTAGCCGCGATTTGTGATCTATGTGGTTTTGATGGATATTCATTTGATGGATATTCATTTGATGTTGAAGATGTTTGGTAAATGGTGTAGATACATAAAGTTCAAAGAATTTGTTGACGATATGAGTGGGACCTTGATAAATAAATTGATTTTGGAGGGAACATCAATTGAAGGTAAACCTAATTAAAGTAGAGACTGAGCAAAGGCGAAGGATTGCATTTACTCTCAATGATATTATGCCCATTTCAAGAAGACCTTCCATTCAAGGTTAAACCAGATAAATTTAATTTTTCGAAAAGGCAGTAACGTAATAGGGTTTTTATTTGTTGTCCATATCTAGAGAAAAAGCCAATTATAGACCAGGTGGATGAAAAAAGAAGCTAATGAATTATATACTTATTTAGGAGACAAAAAAGATAATTCAACGAAATAAGATTACATTAGAAGATACAAGAACATCAAAAAAAGCTAATTCAAAAGAATGCAATGTTCAAATTTCGAAGAAAAATATTTATACTTAGTGGATTTTGAAAAGGAGGTAATGTTTATGGAATCGGGTCAGGATTCAGACTATTATGTTGCCTACGTAAACGCAAAAGTTTTGAAAAAGCATTATGCTGTTCGCACATAGGGATAATTAAATCGAATGAAGCAATGTTGTTATGAAATATCACACAACCATTTTAAAGTATAAACAGTTGACAAAAAACTAGGGAAACGATTTATAGAATAGAGACGCTCATTATGTCCCCAAGTATGACCCTGTAGAGTAACGTATTCTCAAACCATCATTACAACACTGAGAAAACACATGGCGCCAGGCGCCATAATTTATAGACTTCTGGCGCCATGTACATAGTCGATTTAGGGATTGTGATAAAATATGGCGCCACACGCCATAATACATGGCGAAAAGTACATAGGAGCAGGCGCTATGCTTATAGCCCTACACGCCATATACTATAGTCTTCCACGCCATGTACTATAGTCCTCCACGCTATGTACATGGCGTGGAGAGCTATAATACATGGCGTGGAGGACTATACTGTATGGCGTGGAGGACTATAGTACATGGCGTGGAGGACTATAGTACAGGCCTGGAGGGCTATAAGCATAGCGTCTGCTCCTATGTACTATGGCTTGTGGCGCTATATTTGATCTCAAACCGACCCAAATTGACCGAAACTGACTATGCACATGGCGCCAGAAGTCCATAAAGGCCTCTGCCCCTATGTTTTTTCTCCGTGCATCTGAAAATGATCCAGTTCGCATCCAACAAAAGGCCAGGAAGAAATTCCCGAGGATCATTCGGATCATCGGAAGATCATATCCTCTCCTACACTGAAGAAGCTTCCTGACATTTATAGACCTCCTCACACAGTATGGCTGCGAGTTATATTTGGAGTGCCATGAGCCATATTACATGGCTCATGGCACTATGTAATATGGCGTGTGGGGCCATAATTTCTGCGCCATGTAATTATGGCGCTGGGAGCCATACTGCATGGCTCAGGGTACTATGTACATAGCGTGTGGGACCATAAACGCTGTACCATGTTACATGGGACCACGCGCTATGTAGATTCTGACATTATGGCGCTGGGAGCCATATTGCATGGCTCAGAGTACTATGTACATGGCGTATGGGACCATAAATATTGCGCTATGTTACATGGCTCTGGGCACTATGTGGATTTTTTTCAGTGAACGAAGACACAAAATTTTGAAACAACTTTAAGATATTTCGGACGAAATAGAAAAGCAGACATAAAGAAATGCACAGGTACACAAACGGTTTGAAAGATTTCCCGATTAAGAAGTGAATCAAATATCACATATCAAATAATCAAATATCACTCTAAGGCCCTTGAATATCAAAGAGTAAACAACAGTGTAGGAAGCAATGTTTTAAATTTTTCAAATTTAAATTACTAGCACGACAGCTAGCTTAAGCGCACAAGTCTTTGCGCACTAAAAAATCCAATCGCTTTAAACTCAGCTTGCAAAAAGGAGGGCGGTTTAAATAAAGTAAGGAGACCGTTGGTAAATAGAGGGAACAATATGGATCCTTGTGGAACTCTTATTGGAGAATAAAAGAAGAACAAGAATTCACTGAAGCACAGTCATAAAAGCATGAGACGAACTAAAGGTGAGAGATAATGGTTAATCAGCATATATAGAAGACACTCACTAGCATTCCCAGTAGCAGTAACAGCATTGGCGAATGAGATTAAGTTTGACTTCTCGTTTAACGAATTCATACCTTTCGCTGGATGGTAAAGGTTAGACTACAGAGTATACTCTTTTATACACAACTTTTTCAAGGAGTTTACTTCAACAGGATAAAAGGAGTATGGGATGACAGTGGAAGAAGCAAAAAAATAATAAAGATAGATTTTCAAAGAGAAGGAAGACCAAAAAACTCGCTGTCTCGTTCGGAACTCCTAGCTCATCTCTAAAGTACATCGGTGTTAATTTTCATGAATTTCTGAAGTTTAATCCTTACATGCGGCGTAAAATCAAAGCTGCCAAATTCGCATTTCAACGCATCGGACATCTTTCCGCCAAAAAGATGGGCGTGACCACCAAAGCTAAATACATTTGCTATCGGACCCTGATCCGGCTTATCCTGACTTATGCTTCCCCATCCTAGATTACCTGGGCAAAGACTCTCATGGCCGAAGCGGAGATATTCGAAAGAAGAATCCTCCGCACTGGTAGGTTCCAGAACCCGGTAACTAAGAAGTGGCCGAAGAACCTTCTCCTCTATCAGGAGTCGGGACTGAAGCCACTTAGAGACCGGGTTGCAGAATTAACAACAACATTCTATGGACAAACTGACAAACATGAGAACGGACTGATTCGGTCAATAAGGTGCACAGGTGGCTCCAATGAGCCATTTATGCGCCCCATGATGTCAGCGTGTCAACGGCAGCTCATGGATGCGCTCTTTAGCTATGTAGGCCTTCCTTCGAACAGAAGGGGCTAAATGTAAGACCTAGGTTAAGTTTTAGGTCTAATTAAGTTAGCTTAGTTATAATTAGGTATAGGTTAGAGCTTAACTGTAGCGCAATGTAGATTGTAAGTCAAGTATTACCCAAGTAACCCCAGTCTTATACAGGCTGGGTAGTATTATTAGTGTGTAAGATAAAAAACTGTCTAAGAAAAAATATATACATAAAAAAAACCATAAGATTAGATAGATTTTAAGTTATTATAGCTAATTATACTTTAAGCTACGTTAAGAATGTCCAACTAAAATAAAATAAAATGTTTTCAATCAATCAATCAAAAAATCAAAGAGTAAGAAAAGCACCGGTGGAAACACTTAGTTTAAATATCAGCAAGAAATAAGAGAGTGACTTTGCCAAACGATTAGAATGTCATCTGGACGATAGACGATGCTTGTATCAAGAGTACTCATCAAAGATTCGATTTTCATTGGTTCAATAGAAAAAGCATCTACAGGCGTTAAGCGATTACGCTGGGAAGCAAAGAAGCAATGAAATAAGCGAATAACTCGCAAGTTTTTGTGGAGTGGATGTAGATGCAGATTTCTATAGTTAAGTAAACCATCGCGCAATAATTTACTTTTATATTTTCTACGTGACATCTGTCAAGAAATTGAAATGAATGTGGGAATATGTGCAGAAAGCGGAAACTAAAAAAGATGGTGAAAGGAAAGAATACGGGAAAAAAATGAAGCAATCGTTATCCCTGTCTATATAGTAAATAAGACCACGGTCCAATTTACAGGGGAATATATGGAACTGTCTAACCAGGGCCTCACCTGTGATCTCAAGGTGATCTCAAAAAATATTTTCAGCAGAAAATTTTGTGGTAGACAAGAGACCAGAAGTTCAAATAACAGACCAAGTTCAAATAAGAGGTGATGTCTTGACTAATCGCAAATAAAGACGGTGGGCGGAGAATTGCCGGCAAGACACAAAGGCTGTTTATAACTAAAAGTACCATGAGTTGACGAAAATCCTTTACCAGAAAAGTGGAAAAGATGTTGAAAGCAGCTAATAAAGTGACATTACCAAGCTCAGTGTTGCCAAAAATTAAATGTTTTCCTAAATTGCACTAAGAGGGGAATCGTGACCAGAAAAATGCACCTACAAAGGAATTGGAAAATGGATCGTGGACAAATGCAAAGTCTCAGGAAAGATTAGTAACAAGATCATTAAAAATCAAGAAATGGTAAAACTAAGGCCTGGAAAGGTGGCAAAAATAAAAGAAGTTGAGCTAACTGTGTCGTTTGATGTCTAGACTTTGTTTCCAAGAATACGAGAAAATTAAGCACTTGCGATCATTGAGGATTAGCTATTAGAAAAAAATAGCTATCCGGAAAGAAGGAAGAAGGCTCGAGAAAACTTGAATTTGCATTAATCATATCACTTCTATCACTTTCAGACGGAAGTGCTTCAAAGCGACTAAAGCTGTTGCCATGGATTAAAGCAGTTTTTGTTCACTACTAATGAGTGGTATATTTATGAAAGATTGAAAACAAAAACTTTTAGAAGAAGGTTCTAAAAGTTTTTGATGTGGCAAAAGTGAAAAATATGTTTTGGGTCATTGGTGTTAGATTGATTGAGCACCAGCGGGAAGCGACCTTGGCAAGGAATTGAAACACTACTTTAGTGCGATCAGCAGTAGCAAAGCATATCCTAGAACGGGAGCACAAAATAATACATAACAACGTTTGAGTAATCAAAAAAGTACAAGAGCAGCGTTTGAAAAGCACCAAATAGTGGCAGGCCGTTTCAAAGCAATGTGGAAACGAAATTAATGCAAGCATAGAAAGAATAAAGCCAGAAAACCTATTTAATTGTTAAATCTCTAAAAATTCAAATATGACTCTTCAACAGTAGAAAAAATGGTAGGGAGTTCAACGCCACGGTTTTTATCTTAAATACATTTATAACAATGTAGCTAAAAATTAAAAAGCGGTTTATTTTTGATTGATCACTTAAGGCCTATTCTGAAGTTAGTTACAAAAAGCTAAAAATCAATAAATCGTTGGGAATGATTTCTGCAATGAAGTCCGATAAATTTGTAAATTTTTTGAAGACACCTATTTTGCGTTATGTACATAGTAGGTAGTGGGAGAGAAATATATCCTTTACTGACCGGATCCTTGAAAAGTGGGCAAAGCCATAACATTTTTTTATTTGTTGTTACACGCATGCAATAAGCCTAAGAAGGTTATTTGACTACAAGTACTTTTAGTCACTTTAGCACTACCTCAAAGAGCTCTGCTAATACATTTTACACAAGTCAGCTAATGTTCTGATGAAAGTTTACTAGTTTTGCTTGTAAATTAGTTTTTATATGCTCACAATTGAGCTACATTTATCAAACAAATCTAATATATTAACCATAAAAACAGTATAACACAGCTGGGTTATAAATGTTTTGTTAGTTGTATCACACAAGAGATCGAAAAATTAATCCGTACCTCGATTTAAGTTTATTTTTTAGAGGCGATTTTTAAAAAAATTGTCAGCAATAAATTTAAATACAAATTTGATTTTCGAATTTGTTCATTTAATTTTGAATATTTTTCAGGAAAAGCTGCTAATAAAATGAAACAATCTTCAAATCTCACCTAGTTTTCTTCTTTTTCACTCCGTTCGGATCGTTTTTCTTCTTATCGCTTTTCTTCGAATTATTATGACCAGACGAACTGTCACTTGTCGTTGCTAATGAACCGGACGAAGTTGTCGAAACTGTTGCACTGGCATCATCCCCTTTCTTTTTCGCAATACCATTCATAACGCTGGCAGAATCTAAAGGATGCGGTGACTGGCCGTTGGTTGACGGTGCCTGTTGCACAGACGACGGAGGGGGTTGACCAGCCGATTGCTGTACAACAGGTTGAGCCTGGGTAGGAGGCTGTGGACTGAACATTTGCATATGATCGTAATCCATTTTCGTCGAAGTTGGGGAATAATCAATTTTTCCGTTGTGATTCTGGCCATAGTCCAGGGGTGATTTGCCGTAGTCGAGCTTATGGCCGCTGCCAGGAGAATATTGGTCCAGTTTTAAAGTGACATAATCGTACTTGGGATTGGGCGAGTAGCAGCCGAGCTTCGAGGTGTAGTCGACTTTTTGCACGTTGCCGTAATCGAGTGTCTTGTAGTGATCGAGTTTGGGTGATCCTGGCAGCAGGCTGTGAACTTCGGGCAGTCGTTGCGAGCACAGGTCGGAGCCTGAAGGCGGCGGTTGCACTGACGCCATACCGAGCATTACTTGGATACTGTGTCCGGACTGAGGTTGAAGCGGCTTGGAACCGAGGGGACTTAAAGGACCGGCAAAATCACTGAAAATCTGATCATCGAAATTGGAAGGTTCCATTGTACAAAGGACGATCAGGTGGAAGCACTTGTTGCAGTCACAGGCAGTTAACTGGTTTTCTATAAATTCACTGCGAAATCAGTGTACGCACCGAAGCACATATCACACGTGGGACACAACCGACCAGCACAACAACAAAATGAATTAATTAATTTCACCGCACGCGGCTGCCTTCGATCAAAGTAATTTATTTAATTACCGGTCTTTTAATTAAAATCACTTGTGGAATGCGCGCACACAATGACAGAGATAGTTCGAGTGCCGGTGGCCGAGTACAAGTTTCAAATTGAATGGTGCACAATTTCAAAGCGTTCGTTTCGGCCGCAAGTCGGTTAACAGGAGACGCAGGAAGCACTGGCTAAGCCTCCTTGCGGTGTAGCGCGAATTTTTGAAAATTACTAGGAAACGTTTTCGTGTGTCGGGGTATCGAATGCGCGATTAATACAAGCCTAAGCGATTAATTGAAGTCTCGCTGGACTATGATTGCCTTTTTATAGTCAATTTAGGAGTCAATTAGACGAAACGCCCTAGCAACCAATCAGATCTCAGTAATGGTAGATGTCATGCTGCGGCATCTGAAATGGACCCCGAGCAGCGGACGAATCAGCAACGCTCTCCGTTCTGTACTCTTACAGTACTTTGAACAATATGTGATCTTCGTTCACATATGATCATTCCTCATAGTTGTCCTTGTGATGCGTTCGAAGATTCCGTAGTATAGATGGAAGCCGGAGGGCGTTACAGTTGGTAGTTATATGTGTGTGCTGAGCTCAATTTTCGCTGATGTCTGTAGAGTTCAGGACCTTTGCGCACGGGACTGAAAGGCGTTCCTTTCAAAGCCTCTGATAACTATTAGCTCACAAGCGTCAGGGGGTGCTTTGAGAAATTCGTTCGTATATTGTGATGTGAATATAATGTAGGCACTTATTTATTCTCTGACAATATGGCTCTTGTATCTAGAGTCAGAGTCATGAGTTCAGATAGGGGTCACGTGCGATGAGATTTTTTTGATTTCGGTCGTTTCGATTTTGTTTTGCGCGCTGAAACCATGCAGGCATAATCGACAATTCCGTAGTGTTTTATCATTGCAGGGGCCTGTTCGAGAGCGCTCAAGACAAGATCTATGGACGTTGACAGTATGACTTAGTGGCTATCATTTACATATAAATGTACGATTAGAAATTGCTATCTGGCTGAATGGTGGTGGTGTGATGGTTTTTTCATGGGATCATAAAATATTTAGTATAATGGTTACTGCATGAATGACATTTCCTACAGACTCTGGCTATTCATCAATTTGAATGCGTTTTCGAAAATTTTTGAAATTTCAATTTGAAATATATTTTGTGTTAGTTTTTTATTTTCAATATGTCATTTTTAGACTTATTTCCGTGTGGCGAAAAAATTTAAAATGCAGCTGTTTTTTTTATTTAATTTTTGATGTGCAGATTTCCATTCATTTAACGTTGAAATAAGTTTTTATTCTGCAAAATGAACTGAGTCAGAAACAATAAAATTAAAATGATCAGTTCTTATAAATTTTTCAAAAAAAAAAAAAAAAAAAAAAAAATTGACTGTAACCATGTGCATCGTTCGTAATAATTTTTGGTACCCAGTTCAATTTTTTCGGTTTAATATTTGGCCGAAACAAACCCTATGATGCTGGTGCATAGAGGTCATACTCTGCTTTTATGTCTCTATCCATTTGCTCTATGCACCCGTGATCCTATGTCGAGTTAATCTTTAACCTTTTTTTAGCGATTTCCCGTTACTCCACTTTGTTATCAAGCAAAAGTGCTGTGGAACCAAAATATATTTCGCCATTTTACTGATTGTCTCCCAATGGGCAGCGTAACGGTTGACCCATGCGACCAATATGAAACCAGAAGCCAACATGTAATGCCTTATGTTAGCGTGGCCATTGTCATAGTGTTTGAACATGAGCATCACAAACTTCTCAAACTCAGGAATTCTGGATTTTGGAAATTTGGATCATTTTTGCTGCTCGAGTTGCATATATCCTCTGCAATCATTCCCATAGCCACCTCAGCTTTTATGGGTCTGCAGCTTAAAACCGTAGGGGATCGCACCGCTATGCTACCGTCCTCGTATTATTTTTTGCCTGAGCACAGTTAGTGCCACCCTAAAATTGCAACACAAAACATTTGGATATATGTTGTTGTTGCCTTCCAACATGATATTTGTCATTTATATGACACCTAACACAAAATTAAAAAGGAATTGGTAAGTAACCAAATGATTTTCGAGGACCACAGGCTATGTAATATTTTTTCACGCAGCGTTATCTGCAAATCTGTTAGCTGTCATTTGGATGTTTCCCAGCCTCAAGAAACATTGGTCCCACGTGAATTTAATATGCGAATTTTGTTGTGGAGATTTTCGTGGTGGAAAAAATTCTTTCTTTTGACTGGAATACCATAAAAATATGCAGTTGCCCAGATGCACCTTCTGAGACAAAATTTGGAGCTTAGTCATCTGGAGTTTCGAATCTTAGATCTGAGGTCGAGTGACTGAATGTTACTTTCCCCTTCCCAATGTAGTCACGAAACCGTATGGTTTCAATAACAAATTGGTCGATCTCCTTTAATTTTTAACTAGATCAGTTAGACCCGAGAGAAAGTATGCCCTGAGTGAGGTGATTTTTCTCTTCGCCACACTGGCACATAAGAAGGAGAATAAATTCCTTTATATTATCTGAGCCACAGCTCCGGCAAAAAACGTTGAATCTGACGCCCAATCTTTGAAAGTTTTGTCCTTTGAGGTAGTCTCCTGTGAGAACAGCCACAACCAAGCAAACAGCACTGCGGGTTACAAATGAAAGCTGCCTAGAGTGACGCGAACCATGGAGATGCAAGAATTTCTACAACCGCCCAGGGTGATTCTTTAGCGCAGGGCATGCTACCGTCCTCAAGGTATTTTCTTCTAATGGCAAATTGGACATCAAAACTCCGGTAGCATCTTTGCCATTGTTACAGCCCTATATCTTACCAAATCTTTTCACTTCATCAGCCATATATCTGCAACCAATATCTTTTGCCCAACCACCTAAATTAATCACATCTACTTAAGAGATGTAGCACTGTTCAATTATGTTCTAGTCCATACTGAAATGCAATGTAGTGCTACATCAGTAAGATTAAAAGTTGTAGTAAAGGTGGTGCGAAGAGCCCATACCACCAACAGTTCGGTCAATTTTCACGGTTTTTCAAGCACCAGTTGGAAGTTAAACTTGAGAGCAGCCTGCTGCCAAAATGCAACTTCCCATAGTATACGCTCAAAAACTAAACAAAATAGGGCTATGCAACAATGTAAGACCCGAACTCCGATTAGTTCTTACAGTTCTTTTACAGCTGAAAGTCTTATGTCCTCTTTCTACTACGTTTTCGTTTAGAAGTAGCTTCGAGGTGAAAACCAAGCCTAAATATTAGACGTTTTGGCTCAGGTTAATAAAGCCACTGTTCAATTTCATATGTGACGTTAAAATTAAATAAAAATCATGTTTGACGAATACCATAATGGCTAAAATTGAACCCCCACAAAAAAGATGACCATCAATAGAGGTTTTAAAGATTGTCCATGATTCGCTATCCTTTACTTGCTTTGCTTTACTTATCATCGATAGCACGACATCACAACTTTAACTTTGGCATCCACAAGTATCAGCTTTCAGTCGTCTCATCCCTATGAACTGATTTGTCAATTCAGGATCTCGTTAATCCTCTGCGCCAATTGTATCCTTCCATCGTTTCTAAAATCTGCACACTGGATTTTTTTTACCGTCCTCGTCAATGTTTATTAAATATTTTAAGTAACTCATTGTTTCTTCTCTTCTCCGCTCTGTTTCTTCTTTAAAAGAATTGAAAATTTTCTATAGCACTGTGAGTGCAAAAACGTCCACGGGTTTTTGAAACCTTTCGTTAACATGTAGGCTTCACTTCCATAAAACTGCACTAGGTGTAATCAGTGTCTATAGAGGCGATGCCTGTTTAATGTATTATCAGTTCAAGACCTTATTATAGTCTCATTCATCGCAGGTAGTTACCACCAGGTTGTGCCCTTTTCGTGGCTTTTTTTGTTAGAGTAAATGAGTAATTGTCAACATTTTCGAGACCTCATGTTTCGCTATTGAAAGTTTTTGGTCAAATTACTGACCTAAGAATCGTCACCTACGACTCGAAGTTCATCATAGTTACCTTAGTCATAAGGATTATTTTTGTGGAATGCTCAAGTCAAGCATGGTTTGATATGTTGTATTTCCATTTCAATCATTGTGCGCTTCCTTGACGTCTTGGAAGATTTGATGTTTATTGATGCTTTATCCCAGGGACTTTATAAGCATCTGTTGGCTTGAGAATATATGATGTGCTTGTTTATTTATTTATTTATTTATTTTGCTTATTGAATCTGGTTATTTTAGTTTAGTTTATTTATTTACCAAACAAGGCATCATACACAATAGCAAAACGTTTACAATTCACTATAACAATAACAAAATAAATATTGTGTCCAACACATTAAAAAACAAAATGCATCCCAACTTTTATTTAGAGATCCCTGAAGCGTAGTTGCTGCTTATGGAGCTGAATATTCTACAACACCTATTTATGGGCTCGTTATATGCATAGGTAGTGTAGTGATTGTACTTCTTGAGCAGAGTAGCATGCCTAGTGCATCTTAGTAACTTAGTAACCCATCTATTCTTGAGCACTTGAGTACGTCTCTTAATGAATCCGAGCTGTTTAATAGCCCTGGCAAGGATTTTGTCATAGTGGAGGTTGAAGCGCATCTGGTTATCCAATCTACCCCGAGATCTATTATATTATCAAACCTATTCAATATGGTGTTGTTAAGGCAGTAAGAATACTTTTTGATTGTATTCTTACGAGAAAAGCTTATTACATGGCACTTGTTAATGTTAAGATTTAGATTATTCTCACTGCACCACTGTTCGAGAGATTGAAGCTTGGATTGTAGAAAAGTTGCGTCAGATTGGAAGTGTCTCAGAAAGATCAGAAATGAAAATGTTAAAAAGCAGGGGACCTAGACGACTGCATTACGGTACTCCAGAAGATGCGAAAACTCTTTTAGATAAGTGGCTCTGGAATTTAACAAGCTGAGTTCGATCGTGAAGATAAGACTGGAGCTAATTAAGAAGGGACCCTGATATACCAAAGTTGCGAAGCTTGTATACTAGAGTTTGATGGTCAACCCGGTCGAAAGCCTTACTAAAGTCCGTATAGACTGCGTCAATTTGAAACCAGGAGAAACTAGGATCATGAGGTTGGTAGAAGTCGATCTACCCTTACGAAACCCATGTCGCTGCTCATTTTGACGTTATACTAGTCTATACTTCGCAGCTTCGACTAATGTTCTTATGCAATTTTTTCTTTATTCATGCTGTTTTCTCTTGCTTGCCTAGGCAAGAATAGTACGGAGACAGTTCTGTTTTAGCTCTGATGAGTTGATGGTGTGAATTAGAGTATCCACCACGATGAGGACGTAAGGAGTCAAAGTTTGGCCATCATGCGATGCTAACGTACTTTTGTAAATTTCGCGATGAGGAGTGTAAGTTGAATTTACTACTTCTCTACCAATCATGAAATAAATTAGGCTTTGATTTGAGGCAAAATACTCAGATCGCACAAAATTTGCCATGTATTGGTTTGAAGCTCGTGTTTTTTTGGTTCAAATTTGTTGTCAATGATGAATGCTACTTTCAAACCCATATCTGCTCTATTTTACTTTCTCGAAAGCCATTTGTAAACCTGAATTATATTTTGCTGGCTCAGCATTTCGTGAAGTAGCTTTGCTGCCATAAACAATTTTTACGGAATGATTTTCACTCTCTTCTTCGTGAAAATCTTTGCACTTATCAATTAATTGTTGTGCTTTTATAACAGATAGACTCTAAGAGATGATATGTGCTATATCGTAGTGTTAATAGTGTCTTACCCAACTTCAGCTCACCTTTCTACTGCTTCTATCCAAAGAAAACTCGTCGAAGTCATCAGTCCACAGACTCTTTATAACGCTAGGACATACAAATTACCCAAAAGTTCCCGTGGCTTTTATAAAATGACGGGCATACATGGCTTGCTCCATAAAAAGTCATATTTTACTTATATTTTACTCATTTACTCATGTTCTTCGACTCGTGTCTCGGCAAATCATAAGCTTTTTTACTAACATTTCATTAAATTCACCCGCACTTATACAGGACACTTTGATCGAATCGTTGCCGAACAATTTCAAAATAACTCCAATAATTTATATTAACATTACAGTACAGCAGGCAAGAAATAATTGCGTTAGCTTTTATGAAAGAAAACCATAATACTTCATAGTCCAGATCTTGTAATCTATCGATTATATTTCAAAGCTTTGGTGACTCCTTGTCATCCAATCTCCCAACAAGTCCATACCCAAGCCTAGATAACATAAACTAAAAAGAAACTAGATTGTGTTTGTTCAGCCAAATATAAAAGTTCTTTGCCGATTATATCCGTGCTTCATTTCAGTATGAAGAATAACCATGCAATCTCCAATTGAAGAGACAACGACTAAAACAACACAGTACTGACGTTATTCAATATGAAAAGCACATACAAACAGGCAGCAAAACTGCGGAGTACAGAGAGAAAATAGGAAGAAAGCAAATTCATTTCAAGGATAATTGATTTCAACATCGAAAACGTTTGAAATTCTTCCAGAATATCGTTTGCGTCATCATTCTTTTGCTTAGCTTCGGCACAAGAACAACAATATTCGCGGAATTCTGACATGAAACACCTGCATTTTCCGAAAAAAGGACGTCGACAGGGTGGTTTGTGTTTTTATTTAGTTTGATGATTTATTAGATTTCAAGAAAATCCGTCAAATGAAATCTTAAGCGCTACAAGTTGCATGCAAATATTTTCAGAAGTATTAGAATCAAGGTTTATACATCTGCACAGTTCGTTTTTTACAGTTAGGAGTTTAATAAGCATGAAGCGAAAAGAAATCGTTCTCTACACCCTGTTGTTCCAAAATGCTTTCATCCAAGTAAAAGGATAATAAGGATTTACTTTCATCAAACGTGTCTTCCGTGAAAACAAAACGATGCGCCCTAAATAGGGCAAACAAAAAACGAAACTGAAGGATAAAAGGACATGACCTCGATATGCCTTAATGCTTTTCTTCTGACTACCTGCAAAAGTTTATAGAAGTGGTATATCGGTGGCTTTGCTGCACAGGCTTCATTGTCTAGAAATGACACGGACGGCAATAATCATAACAAAAAATAGGACATCTCCACGTCGAAGGACGAGAAGGGCTTCGAATTAGGCTTGTACTTTCTAAAGATATCCTTCCGGATCCACATTAATGATACTCCATCGATCTTGGTCTCTCTGTTCTTTTCGGCCTGAAAAGTGACGGAAACAGGAAAACCTATCATCACGTAGAATATTTATTTTTGTAGCCAAGTACAAAATTCCGTTTGTTTATATGTAGTTGTAGTTTTCATCTAGTTTGCTATAGAATGAGAAAAGGAGAGTTTGAGGCAAAATTCAAAACATTCGTGAACGGGAATTCGGTGGATACGCTTACATTTGCAATAGGTATAATATTGTGCGTTTTGGATTAAAAAAAACAGTATGAAAAATACTGTTGACAGGCGAAGTCATTTGTTTAAGACGAAAATGAACATTATGACTATGACAGCATTGACATGGGTGTAAATAAGGACACTAGTGTCCCAAACACATGTGATTTTCCTCAAACAGAATAACGTTTACAGTGAAAATTTTTAAAGGACTTTTTTTCGAAAGAGAAGAAGAAAGAACTCATAGAAGAAAGAATCTAAAGTGGCTGGATCTAAAAGCATGCGAAAGATACTTCTGTGTCTTTGAAAGAGTAGTAGATCCAGAATTAAGTTCAAGGCTCATTTTGATTTTAAGATTGGTGTTTGCATTGCGGGTAATTGAATTAACAGAAGAGGCTTAGGTACTTAGTACTGTCTTTGATTTCATGTGCAATTTTCACACAAAATTTCACGTGAAATTTGTTTCATATTTAGCTTGAAAATAAGCAAGAGTTGTACTCACTTTTAAGCGCTTCAGCTTTTCACGCTAAGAACTGAGTACAACTCAAGCTAAGTTTTTGCTGAAACAAATTTCACGTAACATTTTATATGAAGATTTCACATGAAATCGAACACAATACCAGCCTGTAGTCTGCATTGCAAAACTCCAGCTAACGTTTCTTTCATAAATCGGACATAGCTTGCAGGGACTCAACTGCGTGATTAGCTGATAATTATCTATTTCCTTCTTTTCTTTATCTCTGATCTTCCGATAAGCACCCTTTTTTCATAAAAAATAAATCTTAGCTAATATTTATTATTTTCCCAACTTCTTAAAATTGTTTCCCGACAATAATCACACCCCAATATTGTTTCAACCGACCTTAAAGTTCGCACAGATCATCATCCCCCTTCGTTATTAGGACCGTGTGCGCTGTCGGTACATTCAAAGATTCTTATCGTCTGTCATTAGATCATTGAAATATGAAATTGGTACCCTGGAGAATCCGCCTGCTTGGGTGAGGATCATTTCCGACATGCGGGTCAACATTCAGAACTTGGTTCGGAAATGAAATAAATTTTTCACGAAACTGCATTTTGACTTCGTGCTGATTGTTGCAAAGAGTGCTGCTGGTATTGTCAATATATTGGAAGTGCATAGAGGAGAGGTCTCGTTTGTGGTGCAGTATTGATGGTAGAGTGTGTGATGTGGGAAAGTCGGAAGAAATTGAAGAGAAAAATATGCTTTCGATCAACAGGGTTCCGTATGTAGATCATTTTCGGGTATCGAATTTGTGGGAATTGAAATTGAATTGAAGAAGTCAGATACGATTCCAAGCGATTTATATTCGGTATTGAATTATTATCAGGGTACAAGGAAAAATATATGCAGGTTGAGGGAAATCTTCAGAAGGTGCTGTTAGTGAAGGTGGGATGCGTGAGAAACGAATTTTTTATTCCCGGTAATGTGAAATGTTGGTGCGGTTTGCTTGGCTTGAAATAGAGAAAATGATGAAGAGTTTACATTTTGAGCGTTAGAGCTTTCTAGTGCTTGCAAAAAAATTGATAAGTGATCAAGATTGGGTTAAAGTTACTAGAAGGCTTACATCAAAATCAATTCGTAGCAGTGCGATGTGTTTTAAATTTGTATGCGACACTAACTCATCTTTCACACTTAGATATCACAAATTAGGTGATACTGTTTAATTTTTTTATGATGGAAAGTATTTTGTTTAAATATTAATTATATGTGTATGAAAGATGATTTATGCAAATTTTTTAATATTTTCTAAGCTTTAAAAAAAATCTATGCGTATCATTGAAGACTTGACATCGTTAAAAATAACTGAAACCTTATATTTTCTGACAAACTGCATTCTGCTGACAAAATTTTGAATTTGGCAGTTACGGTTGTGATGATGGAATTGTGTTATGGTTTTAAGAAACTACCAATGGTTTTTCAATTCATCATCATCATCGTGGCACTACAGCCCGAATCGAGTCTTAGCCTCCTTAATGCTCCGCCTCCATTCGTCCCGGTTCAGTGACCGTGTCCTCCAGTTCGGTACTCCCAAAAGTGACCTGCTGCCAGCATCTATCGAATCCTCCTAGCGCTTATTTGGCTTACCGACTGGCCTGGCTCCGCTTGCTTGCTCCTTGAGCTTGTGAAGTTTCGTATTCCTATGTACGCATCGAGATTTCGAAGTGGGAAGCACCGAAAAGAATGTCTTATTGGCTAATTGAATCCATCGTTTGATTTCGTCGTGCTCATTCCCATCCTTCGAGACGTTCGTCCCTAGGTACACGAAGTTGTGTAGTTGTGTCGCCTTAAATAAAATGTTTCTCTTGTGTCAACGGGGATTTTCCTGATGACATACTCAAGTGCTAAGTTAAAGAGTACAGGAGCTAATCAATCTCCTTGTTTTAGCCCTGTATTCGTTGAAAACGAGTTGGTCATATTATGGTGAATCAGCACTTATGATGTGGAGTCGGTCATTCCGAACTGCAACACGATGTTATGTAATGCAGTTCGGTTGATGCTGTCGTACGTTTTTTCAATGTCGACGAATATTTGATGGACACCAATGTTGAAATCCCAGCATTTTTCCAAAATTTCTTTGACCTTAAATATTTGGTCAGTTGTCGATCTTCCAAGTCTGAAACTGGCTTGATATTCATCGAGAATTTTCTCAGCGTGATGGGAAATCCTTAACTCTAAAATCTTTGTCAAAAGCTTGTATATATGACACTTTTTCGCCATTCATCCGGCATCGTTTTTTATTTCCAGATCCCTGTCACCAATCGATGAATTGCCTTTAAAGAGGAAATCCCGCTTGCCCCGCGGAGTTCCCATCGATGCCCGGTGCTTTGTGGGATATCAATCGGTCCATGGCCTGTCCGACTTCATCTAATGTAGGAGGGTAAGATGAGACACTGACAAGGTATGTGCAAATTAGTGATGGTGATTGGTCCGGTGCAGGGACATTTCCGTTCAGTAATTGCTGGAAATAGGACGCCCATCTCCCCTTCACCTGTTCGGTCTACTTTTTTTTTAATTTTTACTTTTTAATTATTGGCATATATTTTATCTTCACTAAAACTCCAAAAATAATTTTTTGATTGACGCAGGCATTGCGAAATGAAGAGGACTGTCTGTATGTGGTTGGTTTGACGGCACAATTTTATTCATCACGTGGGTGATGAACGGCACTGCTTCGTACCACTTTGCTGCTGATTGCAGCATATATCACACTAGGCTTTGTGGTTCAGTGGTAATACGGTATGCCCCAAAGCAAGGGCCCTCAAAAAACCTGTGCCTTGCAATCTCTTTCGTTGTGTGATAGCTGGGGCACATTGGTGTGTGGTCATGCCCAAATCTATGTACATATTGGTGGGAACAGAAGAAGAAGAAAGTGGGTCAGATAATAATTTAGATCATCACGCTTCCTGTGCACCCATGGAGTAATGTCCACCTGCCTTTCTCACTTGAATCACAGCTGCTACTTGGAGAATGCTACTTTTCGCTGTTCTTTTGATTTGCGTCTCTTTAGCTCTGATTCACAACGTGCCGATGATGTACTTGTTTTATTTCATCGATGATAATATCGATGAGCATCATACCGGCCGCTTATGGTCCTCAGCACACTGAACCGGCGTTCTGATGTTAGCCTCTGCTGGGATGAGCTGCAGTTGCATAAGATCATTGAGTTTGCTAGTTCAGGCAAAAATTTCCGCTTGACCGTCTTAGGCCCACCAATATTTGGCAATTTTTTGACAGGCGATGTTTTTGTGCTTGCATAGGCTATGTGTTCATTGAAGCTAAGTCTATTATCCAAGCCTGTCCCAAAGTATTTGAGTGATGTCTTTGATTTAATCACTTGAGCTTCTCAAGCCTCTGCGCGCTATATGTCAACAGGTATCTCGACAACATTGTAGATGTACATATACTTTTAACTGAACAATAACACTAATCGAAGCAGCCTTAGCTTGGTGGATTTATTGAGCCACTGTTACTATTACTATGTCATCGGCAAAACCGATGATTGTACACTCTAAAATGGGAAAACTTATATTCCGCAAGACTGGGCCCATTATAGAGCCTTGCGGAATGCTCGCGATGATGTCATAAGTCTCTGTTTCCTTGTCTCTTTCGAACATAAGTTTTCTGTCCTGGAAGTAGCACCATATAAGATCCAGCATATAAGTGATAAGAGCTTTTTTAATGTGTTCCCAGTGGGCCGAGTGTAAATCATTCTTCAGATCAGTGTGACCACGCCGCGGTACTCTTTCTTAAAAGCCACGTTTGGAATTCTGTCTGGTCCAGGGGTCTCACAATCACTGATTTTACTGCAAGATTCTTTTAGCTCAATCTCGATTACCGGTGGCGATTTATCAAAAACCGGTGATGCTCTTATGCTGTTGCAGAATGTTGCGAGAAAACTGTCGTTATGGTGTCATGAAGTATTGTCAAACATGATGCTATGAAGCATTGTTGTGTTATCTTAGGTGAAATGCAGGGTGGCCCGTGTTACTGGTCTTATTTGGAATAGCTGCTATGAAGATCTAGATGATGGGAGAGAGTGGGGTCGAATTTTTGCATGGGATGGATGGGTGATATATATTCCCACCTCATTTAATCTCAACAATGCAGTGGATGGTGGGATAATGCTCTTCTTGCGTAGATACTTACTTTTCATACGCTCACTCTATCATTGTAATGCATCGTACTCTCCGTTTACGGTTTTCTTTCCTCCCTCGCGGCTGTGTTTCTCCGCGAAGTTCAATTGTTTCGTACCAAAATTTGTGAATTCAGAACGTTACCGAACTATGATCCAGAAATTTTACCAGTCTGATCTTGAGGCTATGCAATTCAACGAAAAATGGTTTCACCAAGATGGTGCCACAGCGCACAAATCGAGAGTTCCTATTGACCTTCTGAGACAAACTTTGTCCGGACGGCCCATCTCTTTGAGAAGAGACCTTAACTGGCCTTCACACTGTTCAGACTTTGCCCCTGATGGATTTTCCTTGTAAAGCTATCTGAAATTAAAGGTCTATAGCAATCATAAATAAAAATGTTCAAAAGTTCTATTTTAATCGGTTGAACGATATTAACGCCTGAACGGAATACACAGATAAATTCATTTTTGCATACAAGGTCATAAAATATAATTCAGATTTTTTTATCTTTTCAATGCTGCCTACTCTAACCTGCTATTGATCGAGACGCTTTAGCTGACAATCAATCGGATTGTCAATAAAGGTCATGCCACATTTCAACTAAAAACTAAGTTCAATTGGTAAGAACACGCTCAAGACGAGGACAAAACCTCATCAAGAAAGCAAATTCCTACTCTAAGTGCTACAAAGATTATTGCTCAAAAAGAAAATTAGCCTGGATAAATTTGCACCTCTTCTACAGAATTGAAATCACGAAAACCAAATTTAGGCGTTTTTATACTTCTGGGCATCAGATCCACGTGATCAGTAATCATCATGAGCTTGAAGTGCAGCTTCGAAAACTGCTTTGTCTTTCACAACACGATGAAATTTGTGACATGCAAAGCTTTCTGCAACAGGGATTGGTTTCATCCTTATCTTGAAAGTCATATCATCTGTACGGATTGTCAAAATATTAAATCAAGTCTTAAAAAGTATGTACGACAACTTTATTATCTACTTTGGGACTCTTAATTCAGAAAAAGCCAACATTATATCCAAATAACTAGCCCAAACGCAGGCAAACGAAGAATTTCTGGCGGAAATATCGAATCATTTTTTAAATAAAAAAATTATGGTCAGAGCAGCACATTTTATACCCATTTTCAAGATTTTTTTTTAGAAAACTGTTAATAGTTACTTGATTGGGATAAAACCTACAGTAAAGAACAACCTTTGAAGAGTATCCAAAAAAAATTTTATTGAAAAATATCGAAAATTAAGCTCGTGACATGAATTTGACATTTTCGTTCAGGACAAAGAGTTGATTTGCGGTGAGACACATAACTAATGACTGGATCATCGTAAACAAAAAAACCAAAAATAGTTCGTTAGTTTATGAGTTTCTTGAGGTAACGCTGTCGAGTTTTTCCAAATATCTAGATTATTTAATTTTTGGTATAAGTTTGAAGTCAAAAAAACGAAAAAAACGGAAATTTTTTTTTCGAAATTTCTGTTTTCAGTTGTAAAAAATTCCATAAATAAAAAAAAAAGCAAGAAATAAAAAATATCTCGACAGCGTTACCTAGTAAATTGCCTACAGAAATAGTGTGAAAAATTTCAGAAAGATCGGTCGAGTAGTTTTCGAGTTACATGTCTCACCGACTTGAAATATAAAATTCCTCAAAAAACGCGTTTTAAAATTTTAACTGTGTAACAAAAGTGCGTGAAAAATTACGAAACACGTGTACCGTAACTGGTCGATGAAATGAATGTATACTACTACAAATCACTTATATAAGTGTTTTTACTCAAATATAGCACATACAGGTGTGGATAGAGTGGGAAGACTCTACTATTACGTATTTGATAGCTGCGCGCGGCTAATAAAGCAGGAAAGGAACGCGATTTGCGCGAAAATATTAATTTGAGTTATTTGTATTGTTAAGCCGATAACTTCGTTAATTTTGCTCGGATCGACCTGAAATTTTGTATGGACACTCCTGAGTCTATACACTAGTCACTAAACAAAAAAAAAATATCGATTTTCTGAGCATACTACCCCCCCTTCCCCCCCCCCCCCCCCCCCCCCCTTAAGTAATTCAGCGACCAGTACTGAAGGTATAGAACAGGAAAATATTACGCGAAAATGGGAAAATAATACCAAATATTACAGAAAATAATATACATGGTTGGACAAATTAAACTCAACATATTCCAAAATTTATTACAAGAAAGTGCTTGAAATTTAAGTTGATCGATTGTCATATAGTCTCTTGAAGCAGTGACATTGTTTTCTTTTCGATGGGTTTTGTATATCTCATCCGCTGCGTCAATATTACATGATTGAAATTCGAAAAACCAGTAACAAATACTAAGTGAAAAATGAGTAAAACTCCTCAATCAATATCATTTCCAATCCTCTGAATTTTTCTACCATATTTTTCCATTCACCATCAGAACCGCGTCGTTCCACTGCCTCAAATTTTTAACAAACATTTACCTTCCGAAATTGAACTATTAAAACCATGATGAATTACTGATGTCTGATACCTAAATTCTTAGCTTTCATTTGCCTTGCCGATGACAAATTTACTTTCGATACATTCTCTCATTCCGGTATAAATCCAAGGAAACGATATCTTCTTATCCGCATCCTTTTGCTTTCAGCTCATCCACGCGTTGCCGTTCACATCGATATGGTTTTGTTGCAGCCTCTGGAAAATCAACACACATGGGAATGTAAGCGAATATCAATAAAAAATTTTCACGATAAGACTGAAATGTATTCATGGATGGATAAGCCCTAAATAATGGCACAAATTTGTAGTGAGGAGACGATTCCTTAAAATTCATATGCGAGAAATACTGTGATATATAACGCAGATAGATCATTGTGTCAGTAAAATAAACATGGTTTTTTAAGAGACGGGCATACGTATGTACATATGTGCATATGTATGTATTTCTGCGGGTAAGTGAATATCTCCACTTTTGTTTGCGTACATGAATAATGTAAATCGTTTCTTGATTTTTTATCAAGCCAATAAGTAATGAGATTTTTCGGAGAAATTGTCAGATTCGAGCTAGTTACTCTTCTTCAAAATTTGAGACGATCCCTTGTGAACGAAATGTCTACTTAAATATGCATGGTTCGTATTTTTTTATCCAATAGGACAAGTTGAATAATCATCGAAAATCATCAAGGTTTACTGATCGTCAAAACGGCTGAAAGCAGATAACTTTCGAAACAGTATATATGTATGTACATATCTATAAGAAAGTTATTCGTAATTTCTATTCTAAAAAAATAATGAATTGAAGTATCTACATACATACATACATATGTATGTAATAACCTGTCACAAGCACTTGTTTGATGTTTCGAAATGGTGAAATATCATTAAGATTATCACGCATTCATAGTAAGTATAGTATGGATCGTGTTTCATTTGTAGTCTGTCATTTCTCAGGAAAATATACATTTGACCGTTAATTAGGAAGTGACGTCATGCAATAAGTAAAACATTTCCGTGAAAAGATCTTGACATGACCGAATATCTATTATGGATCTTCATACATGCATATGTATGCTGATGCTGAGCTGATGATATGAATACCTACTAGTCATTTATTGTCCGAATGTAACGTATCTCTATGTTATGCACATATGTACGTACATATGTAGTTTGTAAGGCTTAGTTGAGTTTGTCAGTACATATGTACATATATGGTTGTCTGTCTATATTTGAGTAAAAAATGACTGCACACCCATAATTTATACTAGACTGTTCGCAAGCTTCTACGCTTCGCCACTTCAAAAACAATATTTACTAGCAACTATGATGGATGGTTTTCCATGTTTATTATTCAAAAATTTTACGATATAATGGCGACAATTTTTATTGTGACAAAATGTTTCCTATTTTAGTATGTGTATGTACATACATTTGTACAAAGTTCTGTAAATAAGTGAATGCGTTCTATATATTTTTTGGACTGGTGTCAAGCTTGTTTACGAACTATCGGTACATTTATAAGGAAAAATGCGTCTTATAAATAATTTATAAGAATTGCAGTAGAGAAATAGAGAGTGGGTTTATATAGTTTTGAGAAATATAAATAAGACGTACCTTCAACTTTAAGCGATAATTACCAGAGATTTCTTACAACCGGGCTGGAACTTCAGGCGGCACTGGTATTCCTGAGACAAGCGATCCTGGCGATACACAATTCATGAGCTTTCAGTTTTCCAGGTTAAGAGATAGTAGCACTTTATCCAACATGGTAATTGATTATTGTCTTATTTGAGCTCTTAATGAAACGCTTGCTAGGGTCTCAATAGAAATAATAACAATTCGTAAATTTTTGATACATAGAAACTTTGCACACAACTTTACGTTGAAAATGATTTCTTGACTGAACGAAAACCGTTGACAAGCGAGAACAATTTTCATATGTAAGAAGGGAATTCCGAGGGAGTAAATTTATCTGCTCTTCTTGGAAATCCGCAAAAATATTTCCCATCCTCAAAGTCGGAAATTCGTCCTGCGTCTATAATTATCACCTCATTTCCCTTCTATCTTGCTTCAGTAAGCTTCTCGAATGAGTTGTGTACAATAGAGTACATCCCATAATTGAACCTCTTCTCGCTTCTGAGCAACAAAGGTAAGTCAACAGTTTCCAACTTACGTTCGTTCAACAATACTGTTGCCTCCACCAACGACCATCAAAAACATTTGAATGTATTATATACAGACTTTGCCAAGTCTTTTGACTCTGTGAACCATGAAATCCTCCTCTCAAGACACGATGGTTTTAATATTTCGGGTCAGCTTCGTTGGTGGTTTTCCTCGTGTTCTTCTTCACTCTTGTTCTTCTTCCCTCTTCTATCATACTTGTGGTGTTCAGCAAGATTCGATTCTTGGTCCTCTCTTTTTTCTCCTATTTATAAACGATCTTCCTTCCCACTTCAGCTCCCCGTGTCTTTTGTACGCTGACGATCTGAAAATATTCAGGTTGATTGAATCAGCAGATGACTGTTTCCAGCTGCAGAATGAGTGTCTGCTCTGGGCAACTGGTGCTCTGTCAATTGTATTAACCTTAATGTTGCTAAATGCTTCCAGATGTCCTTTACATGTAAATTATCCCACCTCACGTTTTCCTATTCATCGACCATGGTGTTGTATTTGACACTATGTTTTTTTATTTTTGCTATTTTTTCCTCTTTTTACTTCTGTGTAAATTAAGATACTAAAACAAAACATAAAGTAATATTTTTAAATAAAAACAGATAACTGCACTTGTTTTATTTTCTCATTTTTTTTCTGCTATTTATAGTACAATAAGAAAATGAGGATTAAAAAAAACCATAGCCAATATGTCAACAGCATTAATAGTTTCATAAAGTGTAGGTGCAAATTTACTCAAAATTATTATTATATCAAGGGCAGCAAAACCACTGTTGACCCCCCCCCCCCTCCGTTTCGGGTAGAACGGATGATCCGCATACAGGACATTATTTCGAATATATATCCGAGGCTTACTTCTTCAAATTCCCTTGAATTGGTGAAGGAAACGTCCAAGAACATTCCTGTGCTTTCGTTGGAGGCCATCTGTACATGGTAGCTGAAAGAAAGGAAAAAATCGAAAAGAACGTCTAGATAGCTTTAATTGATATTTCAGCAGTCAGGCTGAGTGGACGACCAGAAATCTGTCAATCACAAACTCCTCTCTCTGCAAACAAACTGGTCAACTCTATCCGAAACTTCAGCCACGAATAAAATATCCTCACTGGCTTTGCCTCCTGAAAAACGTGCAGAAATATGGTCTGTTGCTGTAAAAACAGTACTGAAATTGTCTGAAAAAGGCTCACCAATTGTCTGAAAAAGGTTGGAGGTGCGGATTATTTTTCGGCTGATTCTATTGTCATTTCTATACTCGCTTAAACGTTTTGAAGCCTGTACTCGAAGATTTTGTTTAAATGGGCCTATGTTTTGGTCATGATGAGGAAATTGAACGCCCCTACAATGGCCTCAACACGTCTGTACTTATTCATTCTCAAAGACGTTTATTAGGCGATGGTAGATACGAGATAGTTGTTTTTTCAGGGACTTGTCTTGGTTCGCAGGTCAATCTGTAGTTTTGTAGAGATGTCATGTTGGAATGCTTCTCAGTTGTCTTGTTTGTAAGCTATGAAGTATTGAGGCTCACAAGCTAAGAAAAGAAGGCCCAACTGAATGACTCAATTCGATGAGGGACTGTTTATAGGCATCCGTTTATTATTCCGACTTGTCCAGAAAATAATCGAAAGCACTTGTCTCTGCTATAGTTTCTTTCCCTACCGCTAATATATTCTCGTCAATTTATGTTCGATTGTTCAGATAAATGCATCCGGACCCTTTTTGCTATTACAAATGCGCAATGTTACCTCAATACGTGTATGCATGTGACAATGTCCTTTATTGTAGCTATTTTTCTAGTCCTTAATTTTTTTATTTTGCTGTTTAATAGTTCCCTTATCTTATTTTTGAATTTTTTTCCGTCAGTATGTCATCCACCACGCACTTGAATTCAGGGAGATGTCGGAAACGAATACAACAATAAAATGTTTGTATGAATTTTTGTAAGTCGTACTTGAGAGTGCGCGAAGATTGAATGTAAGTTTTTATTTTCGTTGTTACTCCGATGGCGTTTCATATTTATTAAACTCTAAGTTTCAGATATTTATTTTTATTTAAAATAAAGTAAAGATAACCGATTGTTTTCTTTGCCTCAAAAAATAAATATGCTATAAAAATATGATGTACAGTGCTTCAATTGCTCATCCTTTCATATGGTCAATAACCACTTTCACATGCATGTAAGTTTGATAACGAGTTCCCGTTTCAATTTCAACAGGTTTCATTATTTTATCGGGATGTATCTACAAAACGTAAAACCCACCACGCTTTATATTTCTTCGTACCTGCAAACATTACAGATTCTATATTATAGGCTTGCCTTCATATTCCCCAATATTTTTTTCTAAATTAATATGAGAACGAAATGCCGGTAAGCTGTTGAAATGTGTTACAGCATGTGATACTTGAAGGATTATTGGAAGAGAAAAAAAGTGGTTTTGTTATAACATTGCGAGTGGACTTGATGAAAATGAGGAAAAGTTTTTCGATATAATGCTCTCGAAAGTTGAACTATTGGTTTTGTTTCGCTCAATTCTGAATGCGTTATTCGAAAAGTTTCGGATACCTTGTGTCACTCATGGATCACTCACGGATCACTCATGGATTAACGAGTAATAAGTATGTTGGCACAGATTTCGAAATCGAATGCGTTAATTTTAGTTTGAATTTTTTATGCTGAGAAGGAGAGTAGATTCAATACTATTTTCAATGTAGACACAGAATGAGTCAGTAAAAAAAAAATTAAAATACCCATTCGTTTTTTATTGAAATATACAATAGAAGATGACTCTAAAATTATTCCGTTTTTTTTTGCTCTTAAGCTTTTGATATATTCTCACTGAAGTAAATTCTCAAAATCCAAATTCAGAGTGAAATCAAAAATTTTCTATCTTAACCCGATTAAAAAGTTTGCAGAACTATTACTCAAACTTAAATCTTATCGTTTGTTTAAATCTCTTTATTTCATAAAAGGCAGCTACGAAAATGTTTATAGCAGCTTATTTGCAAGCATTTGTCGTAAAAGTTTCTGTATTTGTTAATGAAAGGTCTATAATATACACTTTGTTATATATGCATACTATTTGGCCCACACTGGGCGCATTATTAGTTTAGGTGTTTAATTGAAATTTTCTTCGAAAACAATTGTTTCCAGCTAATCACATGCATCATTTAACACAAACTTTCCGCCACATGCAAATTAAAACTATCGAATCTCACTCAGAAACCACTTTCATTATCATTCCAACTGAGAAATGCGGCATTCAATTAGACCAATTAGCCCCATTTAATTGCAAACCGAGATTGCAACCAATATAATCAACACTTGTAATATTACTTTCGGCTGCCGTGCCGTCTGGTTAATTTCCAATTATCGAATTAATGGAAAAAAAATTCAATACTTTGCCATCAAATCGCCGGCTCTGTGCTGCTGGTCAATTGTTGTTATCCTATAGTAATTGTAGCTGTGTCTTCTTTCATTGACATAATCTGATCCACTTTTCTCGTCGTTAACAATGTAATCGGCAATCAGTGATTTGGGCAATTGCATTACACAATCTACTTACGAAAACCCCGCAAATCATCCCATTCGCCAATTGCACTGGCTCTGAGCCTGTTTGCGCTGTGCTGCAATAGCCACTTCTGCTAACACTATTTCCAACATCACTACGTTGGTCGTCTAGCAAGCTACCCGATATTGCAGCGTAGCAAGCTGTTTCGTAGAGTCAACTCATTGTTTGTTTCACTTCGTTAAAAATAAATTAGTAGTTTATTAGGACTTCATTAAAATGAAATATCGTTTGGACCCATTGCATTGTAGTGGACTGTAGATATTTGATATTTCGACCAGTAGTAAACAGTGTGCACGGGCTCTAGTTCAGCAAAAGTGATTCAAGGAAAAACTTTAGTTGCATCAAAGCGATATAATATTATTCCAAACTCAGATTCAAAGAGAACCTTCGAAGTTTTTGCTTGACAGACTTTTCTCAAAGAATTCACTCAGCCACCCCCTCGTTTTCATAGAAGCAAAATTCTAGCCACCCTTCACATAATCCTCTTGCAGACACAGCTTAGTAATTCGACCATCGGTCATACACCAGCCTGATGATTGCCTTTAATTGTTGGTGTCATATTTAAAACGTTAAAACGGAATTTCAGCTGTGATTTCAATTTTTAATTAAAATTAATTTACAGAGTTACTGCTGGGAAAGGAGGCAGGCAAGCAGGCAAGCAGACTAGATGGCCAAAAGCTTAACTACAGCAAGCACGTTTCCAATAACGGCACATCGCTTAGTCGGCAGTCCGGGGATTTTCATAATGGCTATTTAATCTTCACATTTTCCAGCTTAATTATGTAGCAGTGGGAGTGTTGTCGATTGGGTCCGAATCGATGTGAATGCGGTAGGAATATCGATGCATAATTCAAATTGTAATTTCGTCGTGGAGAATTATTGATTTCTGTCTTCCAATTAAAAGTGTTCCGGAAGTTTGAACAACGGTCGGTGGTAGCGTAAATCGTCATTTTTTTGCTCCAGGAATAATTCAGTTTCGATTTCGGGGATCGTAAATTTAATGATAATTTGCATTTCTGTAATTGAGGTTTTTAAATTTTGATAGTAGTTGTGGCAATGTTAAAATGAACTGCTTAAGGATGACAAGACACGAACTGAAAGACATTTATTGCCAGTAATAATTTAAAACAGAAATAATTTGAAAACAATTATGTATATCAGAGTAATCTACGATTAAAATTATGATGTGTAAAACTGTGAGACGAGTGATTACTGGAGAGATTTCATTTAGAATATGAGTGGGTTTTACTGTTTTGGGCTTTTGTTTTTGTCCATAAGAGTTGAAATATGTTTGGAAATTTTAGGAGATCATTTTTGCAGTGCCTAAGCACCCAGAAGACTTTTGAATACTTAAACTATTTGGAATTGGCAATGATTTTTTTGTGAGTTTCTTCTGTGTTCCCGTGGCAATTTCAGATAGCTCTTTGTTTTCCATATTCTCATTTTATGTTTAAATCTGCTTACTTTTTACTTTCCCTCACAAAAATTCCTAGCGGAAGATGAAGTGTAGGAACTATCTAGGAACTTCTAAGCATTTATTCCAATAAAATAATACATGCATTTCGCTGTTCAGCTATCAGTAAAAAATAGAGGAAAAAAGAGCTTCAATTTACATTTTTTTTTAAATATTTCAAGTGGCAACAAATGTTCAAGTTAAACGAAGAAACGAATTAAAGTATTTTTCGAGAATTTTGTTTTACGTAAAACATTTTCTTCATTTTGAAATGCGCCGAAGAACTGCAAGCTGCGATCCCAATTACTCGCTATTGACAGATACCTAGAGCGCCTCATCCTTCGGGAGCTATTGCGAGCCAAACGGTTGTGCCGACCAATAAATTGTCAGAGCTCTCTCGGGATATGAGGGACCCACTTTAACATCAACCATTACCAGGACACAGATCGTAGGTTAAGTTTTTTTTAATCAATTTTGATTACTTTTTTTATGCTTAGTTAGATTACTTAGAGTTTTTGATAAGTGTAAGTTTTTTAATGTTACGGTCAGGTCTTTTTTAAATTTGTTAAGTTGTTAGGTTTAGCCTGCGGTATCATCATAATCACCTATTTTCAAAGTACCTGGCAGCCTTTGGTAAGACGCAATAATGGTTTCACGTTAGGTTAGGTTAGTGAAGAGGGCTGCCGGGAACGCGGCCAGCATTAGGCCACCAGTTTGGGCCCATTTGCCACCCTTATGGACAATCACACGCGTTCACACTTACAGCCATGGCACTGGCGGGATTGGAACCCGCAGGAACCGTAGGACGCCGCTTTTTGGCCTGATACCTTAGCGAGCAGAGCTACTGGGCCCCCATGGTTTCACGTTAGGATTAAGTATCAAAGCTAGCTGGGTTTGGTATCTCTGGTGCCCTTTTTTGTTGGTTCTCTTCCTACGTTTGTGATCGCTCTTGTGTCGTTACTGTTAACTCTTGTTCTTCTACACCTTTTTTTCCTACCGCAGGAGTTCCGCAAGGATCCATTCTTGGCCCTTTATTGTTTCTTTTGTTTATTAATGACCTTCCTTCCCTCTTTAATTCTCCCTGCCTTTTGTACGCTGATGATCTTAAAATTTTCAGAGTGATAGAATCCGCTAGTGACTGTACCATATTGCAGTGCGATTTGGATACTTTGGCTAACTGGTGCACTGCTAATTCCCTCACTTTGAATGTTGCGAAGTGTCATCAAATGTCTTTCACCCACAAAATATCTCCTTTGCTCTTCTCCTATTGTGTCCTTGGCTCTCCTCTCAATGCTGTTTCTAATATCAAAGACCTTGGCGTGATTTTTGACTCCAAATTAAAGTTCGACTTGCATATTCTTCACGTCACTGCCAAGGCTTCTCGTTTTTCCGGCTTCATCATCAGATCCTCTAAACGTTTTGTTAATCTTTCCACTTCTCTTTATCTGTTTTTTTCCTTTGTCCGTAGTGTTCTTGAATACTGTTGCCAAATTTGGTGTCCACATTATAGATACTTGATCGATGCGGTTGAATCCGTGCAACGCCGATTCACCCGCTCGTTGTTCTATAAGTACAGTATTCCGTATTGTGATTACAGTATGCGCCTCTCCATCCTTCAAATTCCTTCCCTTGAGTCACGCAGAGTGTTCCTCGACGAGTGCCTCCTTTTTAAACTTTTTAAAGGCAGTATATTGGTTGACCCCAGCATTCAACTTTCAGTTAGGGAACCGGGCCGTCTTAATAGAACATTATTTGCCTTTAATGTTGCATTTGCCCGTACCGACACCTATTTCTTTTCCCCCCCTCTTACGTTTGCCTCGTCAACACAATAGCCTTAACCTTGGTCCTCTGCCTCAAACGTTATCTGTGTTTAAAAATAATTTAAAAAATAACGTTATCTCTTATAATCGTAATATGTCCTAACCAAAATGGTAATTGGTTAGATCTTGTTTTCACAAATGCTTATGACGAAGTAGTGGTTAGTCCAACTAGTGACGCAGAGCATCTTTTTTGCAATAGTTTACACCATACAGCACTGTCAGTCGAACTTTCCACTCCAGATTCCACTTGCTTGAAAACTTACAATAACTCAATTGTATTTGACTTCCGTAATGCTGATTATGATAGCATTAAACATGTTCTTGATACTACTGATTGGTCGACTACTCTTTCAACACAAGATCTCGAGACAGCCATTTCCTCTTTTTACAACAAAATATTTGACGCCGTTGAAAGATATGTTCCAAAGATAAAAAAAAAGAATAAATTGTCTGAGCCATGGCTTGATAGGGACCTTAGGCATATGCGAAATCGTAGGAACAAACTTTATAAGCTTATTAAAGAAAATACCGATGTTATTCCTGCTATTCAGGAAGAATATAATGAAGTTGCTAAGCAATTTTTAGCAAAGTCTCATGAGGCTTATGACACTTACATTAGAACAACCGGCGAAAATATAGTCCGGGACCCGAAAAAATTCTTTGATTTTGTTAATGTGAAGCGAAAAACTACTGGCTATCCATCGTCCATGTTTCTTAATAATATAACGTCTTCCTCTCCTAAAGAGATATGTGACCTATTTGCTGATAGTTTCCAAGAAATTTTCAATGCACCAGACCCATCAAACTCACACCTTTCTTCTGCTGATTCAGCTTCAACAGCTTTTGTGAACCATTTAGAAATTTCCCGTGATGAAATACGTAAAGCTATTTTGGATCTCGACTGCAACAAAGGCCCTGGGCCTGATTTTCTTCCTCCGATCTTCTTGCGCAAGTGTGTAGAGCAGCTTATAGATCCCTTGCATATTTTCTTTAATAGATCACTTTCGTCGGGAATTTTCCCATTCTGTTGGAAGCTTTCGTATGTCACACCCATATTCAAAAATGGTGATCGACGCTGTATCCGAAATTATAGGGGCATTGCCATTTTGTCTTCGATTCCGAAACTTTTCGAAAAGGTGGTATACGATAAACTTTCTCCGCTTGTTGATTCCCGTTTGAACGAGCAACAACATGGCTTTAGAAAAGGTCGCTCAACTACCACGAATTTGACAATTCTAATCTCTGACGTTCTATGCAAAATGGAAAAAGGATACCAAATTGACGCAGTCTACACTGACTTCAGTAAGGCGTTTGACAGAGTTGACCATTCTACCTTGATTCTAAAGCTTCAGAAATTTGGTATTGCCGGGTCTTTACTCAGCTGGCTGACCTCCTACCTTCGCGATCGCACACAATGTGTAAAATTTCAAGGATTTTTATCGAAAAACGTTAGTGCTACCTCTGGTGTACCCCAAGGTAGCCATCTTGGCCCACTTCTTTTTAATATATTTATTTCTGACTTATCTGACGTCCTAGCAGGCATACCTCATTTACTCTATGCAGACGATCTCAAACTTTATCAGACTATTGAATCGAAATCGGATGCCCCCTTTCTCCAATCCAAGCTTAATTCACTTGATCAGTGGTGCAATATAAACAAGCTCTCTCTCAATATCAGCAAATGCCAAGTTATTAGTTTTTCCAGGAAATGCACGGTCACACACAATACGTACTTTCTCGGCAATAATATGCTAACCCGAGTTGATAACATTGCTGACCTCGGTGTTATCTTAGATGAAAAACTCCGCTTCACCTTACACTTTGATAAAATGCTTTCTCGTGCGAACAAACAGCTAGGTTTCATCAAAAGACGTGCCAAAGAATTCCGTAGTCTGTGGGTCACAAGATCCTTATACACTTCACTTGTACGTCCTATTCTCGAATACGCTTGCATTAGCTGGAATCCCGCTTTTGGAACCTACAGTGACAGACTCGAGTCAATACAAAAACAATTTCTACTTTTCGCCTTGAGAGAACTGTACAACCCTTATGATTTTAATAGCTTACCCCCTTATGAGTTTCGACTGGGTCATTTAAACCTATCGACACTAGCCTCCAGAAGAATAATGATATCGGCCTGCTTCACATTCGATGTCATTAGAGGCACTATTAATGTAGAATTCCTGAATAGTAAAATTTCGATAAATATCCCTGTGAGGAACACCAGGTCCAATCGTTTCCTAAAAGAATATTCACATTCGACGACATATGCAGCAAATGAGCCTATAAATAGATGCTGCAGAATATTCAACAGCATAAGTCACTTATATTCCCCTACGATTTCCAAATCATCCTTCAAATCCTCCCTTTTGCATGCCATCCATACCCCTAAACCTTAAGCCATAGCTTATATGTCAATGTTTTTATTTATTGATTGTTATTTATTAATCTTTTTGTTACTTTTTTCATTTGTTTGTTACTTATTTAACTTGTTTGTTTTTACTTTTTACTTCACTTTACTTTTCCATTTTATTTTTATTTTGTTATTTTATATAAGATTTTGTACCTTGTTTGGTGAATTAATAAATAATAAATAATTTTACTCATTTTGTTTGGTTCTTTTCCGATCGATTTGCTTTTTATTCTTTTTTGTATTATTACTTCATTCTGAATTTATTAATTTTCTTGGTTTCATGATGTTTTCTTATTAATTTTCTTGGTTTTCATATTATTTTCTTTTTCTTACATATTTTATATACTTGTATTTATTTTTATTTTTTCTTCTTGTCTAATCAATAATTGGATTTGTTCTGTGGATCTAGACAATAAATAAATAAATAAATAAATAAGTTTGTTTTAGGCGATGTTGCTATCTTTTTTCAAAGCTAAGCTAGCGTCACAGCTTGGAAAATACGTAATGGACAGGTTAGTTTAGTTTTGGAATTGTTAAATTTCAGACGGCACAATAATTACGCTTAGAGTTCATACTTATGATAATGCCAAAGCTCAGGGGATTACCCTTTGAAGCTAATGTTTAGCTATGGTGGTAGGAAGATACATATGAGGGAAGCCGATTACAATTAATTTCACTATCATTTTTTAAAAATTATGATGTGATACTTAATTAGAAGTATTATGCCCAGTCGCCAGCTATTAAGACAACACAAGACGAAGAAATAGAGCTCTGCGCACACAGCGGGATTTGAGCCCGCGGCCAGCAGATCGCTGCTTTGATCTGGCTCATTAGCGAGCAATTCATTTAGTTAGTGTTTGTAATTTTTGTTTGGAATTTTGACGAAATACAATGGAGTAAAACAACTTCTTTGAATAATAATTCCTCCACGGAATCCTTCTGTCCGTTCCTTCCTCCATTTGTGAGATTGTGTGTGTTCTTTTGAAAAAATCTTCAGCCGATACGACCTTGAGCTTTAAATGCATTAAATGATTTTCCTAAAAATGATTATGCTGCACTGATGACGGCTCGGCAGAGCTAAGTAAGTCGCAGCAAAGTCTGTCCAATTTTCCAAAAAAAAATCTACACTGTGACATGATTGGATACAGGCATTATTTATTTTCCATTGACGAAAAATAAAGTAATCCCATGACAACCCTCGTACGGGTCTAGGAGTTGAAGCTGGTCGAGGGCTTCATCACTAGTTTAGTCGCACGACTCATTTTACCCCTGATTAATTCAGCTACCTATTTAGAGCTAGGTGAACTCAAAGCTCGGTGCGCGGTTCCCCGTCTGAGCTTGGATTCGAACCATTGACCCCACACACAAGAAGCCATTGCCACAGCGTAAGAGGTTAGTTCCTAATCAGCGTGTCAACTCGGTATCTGTATGCGGACCAAAAATCCAGTGAACCGGCCTGAGATTGTATTGTTGATCAGCCTGGAAAGTTGGAAGAAATCGCATGGAACAGAGAGAGATGTAAGATAAGATTGGACAACTACACGGAGAGAAAAGTGTAATGAAATTATACAAAACTTGCAATTAATTTTATTGCAATAGTAGTAAATTTTTACACCATTACCTTTGTAATCAATTGCACTACACATTTTACTACTTTGTTGTGAATTGTGTATAAATGAATGTCTTTACTACAGTGCACCGAACATGAGTGAGTTGTAATATGTAATGGAATTAACTATTATTTGCAGGAAAATAGTAAATTTTCATCAAATTTGTAATAACATTCATGTTTTCATATGGAATTTTCGGAATAGTAAATTATATTATCCACTCTAGTAAAAACCACTGCCGAAATTTCTCTCCGTGTACATACTCAGGCTAGATTTTTCGTTGCTCACATACAGCTCCCTCTCGCGAAAAGTACCAACACATTTTCAGGCTGCTTTGACAGATAATGCATTGCGTAAATGGAGGCGCCATTTCAAGGTCAAAATGTTTTTTTTTGTTGGAAAATGGAAGAAGTTGACTCATTTATCTTTCTCTAGACAAAGTGTATAGAATGATAAGTGGGTGAACTCCTTCCATCTTCCAGAAAAAAACACTTCGACCTTGAAATTGCGCCTCCATTTACGCAATGCATTAGCTGTCCAAGCAACCTGAGAGTGTGCTGGTATTTTTTGGGAGAGTGAGTCGTATGTGAGCAACGAAAAATCTAGCCTGAGTATGTAGTTGTCGAATCTTATCTTGCACCTCTTTCTGTTCCATGTGATTTCTTCCAATTTTCCAGGCTGATCAACAATACAATCTCAGGCTAGTTCACTGGAAGTTTTGGACCGTATACATATACGGAGTCCGCACGCTGGTGAGGAACTAACTCTTTACGCTGTGCTCTAGACTTTGCCGTTGCTCTATCCAATCAGCTACTCAAGCAATTGGCTACTAGTGGTAGATTAAGAGATTAGAAACAACTTTGTCTCATCAACAGCAAAGAACTGGCAAAAGCTAATTAGAACAACATTAAATATAACTAAATAAAAAATCGTGTTTGGAGAATCAATTACATATCTATATATACTGGCTATACCTCAATGCTTTTGATCATGGATATTAAAGTTGAAAGTTCTTTTTTAATTACCCAACATTATCAGGAACCATCGCCAACAATTAATTTTATTTGTGACCAGGTATTTGTTAGCAGCTCTCATGCAATCGTCGCCAGTTTTGAAGTGATTTTTTACGTGGTTGTTATGTTGTTCGAGTGGAAATAGTTTTTTTCTTTTCAACTAAAATGTAATTATTTGTTGATAAAAACTCTTTGGAACTATCTATGCCAATTCAAATGACAATCCTCCTAAATATTTTTTGTTGTTGTCAAAACACACTTTTTATTAAAATAAATTGACACAAATCATAGTATTGTTTCTGCAAAATGTATATTAATATACATTTCACAGGATATGTATATTAATAAAATATTAATATCCATAAAGCAGTAACACTGGCACACTCGTTCTCTGATATACCTGCGGATACGAATGGAATAGTTGAAAATCAAATGTTGAAAATCGTGTGGATAGCTTTAATTTTGAAAGCTTATTCAACACTCGGATGTTACAGTTTTAATTGAATATTTACATAGGTCCATGTTCACGCATATAGATATGTATTTTTGATAACCTAGCCTATAATTTTACTATTTTCTACCAAGTCCACAATTGCTGGCCATATCATTTATCCATCAACATGTGTATGTACACATATGAAAAGCTATTAATTCTCTAGATTGAATTCACAATTATTTCAATCGATTTATGTTCGCGATTAGATTTCAATCTAATTTTGTTGTTTGGATGGATGAGAGGACAATGTTGAATGAGTTTCTAGGCTATAAATTTCAGGGTCGATATTGAAATGGTCTTTACAGTTTGTTTCAGCATATTTCAGGGTCGATATTGAAATGGTCTTTATTAGCTTGAAAACATTATTATTTCCTAAAATTTTGGGTTAATTTAATTCGATATCCTGTCATTATTAGTTCATAGAAGTTTATTTACAGGCCCTTAAAGTATATGTTTTTAGATTTTTTATTTGATTTCTTTAATTTATCTTTTATATAAAAGTAAAGTCGACAAGAAAAGTCATAAACTTTGCTTCAATGTTTAAACCTTTGAACCTTGTTTCGATTATTGTATTTACAGTGATTCTTTTTTAATCGATGCTTTTGCCTCCATTACACTGTATTCATTCTAATCATCATGTTCACAAGAGAAGTCTTTTGCAAGCGTGAATCATCTCTTTTCATCACATTTCAAACGCTGTCTCTTATTTTCGCCGAAATTATAAAACTCATTTTAAATTTGTTTTATAAAAACCCTACTGAAACAATTACAAAAAAAATATGTCAAACTTTTAGACTTTTATATCAAAGAGCTTTTAGCTAGTCATCTCCAGCTATCTTATCGAATTTGACTTTCACGCTTCTGATGAAAACATTTTTTTCTATGGAAATCAAACAAGAATTTAAGTTAAGGATAAAAGTTTTCCGTAATTTTCCTTCTACAATTTTTTCTTGTCTGCTGCTATTTTTGTGTCGTTTTGTGGAATAAACCAAGTACATCGTTTCGTTCGATTCAAATTGAATTTTGTATGTTGTTATATCACACGATGGCAACAAGGATGGTGTTGCTGGTTTTTCCCGGGAAAAAGTAGCGATAGAGGATGTTTGAGCGATCAGAGCTAACTTTTGTGGAAACGGAATAGGTCAACATCAGTCGTCGTTATTCCATAACTCACGTGCTATTCTAGGTTGTCTTTCATCAGACATTTTTCTAGACTTGGAAACATAGTTTGGTTTTTATTTCGTTGGTTTCTTCTTTGTTTTTCGTTCGTTACGTTTTTGCGGACGAGAATATAAAAATCATAGTAGGTATTTGTACGTGACCTGGCTCAAGTTGTTCGAAGCTATTTGTTTTTTCGTGGTATTTTATGTTTAGGAGATTCTTGCCCTATGCATTGCATTTAGGTTTATTTGGAGCAATAGTAGGAAAGTATTACATTAGACGTTTTGTTTGAGCTTTCGTTGCCATATCCTGCGGCTATTTTATACCGAGAATGCTCATGCTGTCTAAAAAAAAACAGTGCGTGGAGTGCTCTCGCTCGTTTTTGAATCTTTGTAGTGAAGACGAGGATGAAGTATTGCTACTGAAGACGAGACTTGCATTCGTCATTATGAAAAACTCTATGCAGTGACAGAAAACTGGCACACCAGCACCGACGAAGCTCAAGGTGTCACAGTCTGCTGGAAAAGTAATGGAGATTGTTTGTTGAGACTCAGAAACGATCCTGTTGGTCGATTTCAAAAATAAAGGTATCTCCATAACTGGAAAGTACTGCGCTTCAATTCTAAAGCGTTTCAAAGAAGCCATCAAAGAAAAAATGCAAAATTTACCAAAGGTGTCCTGCTTCTGTGCGACGACGTGTGTTTAGAGTCGTTTTGCGTTGAATCGTTTGGCGTTGGCTGCCCTGCATGAGGGAGACTCAGATATTTTAGATGACCTACCCTACAGCCCTGAGGGTGGGTTTTCCCCGAAATTCTTACCCAGCGACAATTATCTTTTTCCGAAATTGAGAAAGTAACTTCGTGGGAAGGATTTTTCATACGATATAGAAGTAAACGACGCAGTTTCTGCTTACTATTTCAATAAAAACAAAACATTTTTTTAGAAAGCATACATAAACTTATTGAAAGACCCAAAAAATTATTAGAGTAGACAAACATATAAATAACTTAAAAAATTATAGTTAAAAAACTTACTAAAACCAGGAAAAGAATCATTTTTATGAAAAGAAAATAAACCTGCATTTTTATTTGCACTTTTTACTTTTATTCCGTGAGCTTAGTGATCCTTATGATCCAGTCCTTAATAATAGTTGGACGTTTATTTGCTTTAGGTTTGTTATAGATGAAGATTTGTAAGAGTTGCTTTGTCTAAATCCATCTACAAGTTCAAGGTATACTTGAAGTCTTACATCAAAAACACCAATCCTTAATGAAGAAGATACCAGAATTTTTTGTAGACTTTTCTCTGGACACATGTCAATGAGAACAACGATTATAATAACGATTGTATCTTCCCTTATACCAATTTTCAATTGTCTGGGAAGTACTAGGACGATATGTTTGATGATACACACGGACCGTGCATACTGATTGAGTGATGGAGAGAGTGGAAGGAAGCAAGCAAAAAAAATAAATAAATAAAAGAACGATGAGTCCTTTCGATCATTTAAGTTGTGACTTCCTTTTTTTGGGGAAATACAAACTTCCGTGCCATTTAGTGATCTGCAACATTAACCCCCGCTAGACACACCTGGGTCTGTGGTGTCCGGCCGTTTTTGAAAACCGTCAGGGCGCACAGGTACGTCAATATTTCGGGTTCTAGCTTCCACTTAAAAAAATGTACCTGGGTCGAGAACTGGCGTAATGAACGTCGCGCCCGGTCCTCCATTCTTCGTGAATTGCTGAGCTGTCAAAGTTGGCTGCGGACACCACAGACCCATGTGTGTCTACGGAAGCATAAAAGTGTGAATTTGTTTTCTCAAAAAGTGTATTATAGTTACATTGTAGAGCGACACTTCGCTGGCCAATGAGGCTCTTCTTCGGTATACTGGATCAAGCGGTAGTTAATTGTAACATTTTGTACAATTTTAATGAAGCGAACACTGCATTGGGCAGATATAAATTTATTGAAACGTTAGCACTTAGTTTAAGGAGCGACGAAAAGAAAAGGAGATTGGAAAAACCATCCTTGCGCAAAATTAAACGTTCTTCAATATGCTCCGTTTTGAATATCGCTGATCTGGGTTACTGTCATTATTTAACTGACAGATTGGAGAAGAGAAAAAGGTGTCATTTTTGCCCCAGCGGTAAGGACAGGAAAACTAGATTTTGCTGCTGTAAGTGTAAAAAAGCCATTTGCGAAGAACACAAGCTTCATGTATGCAATGAATGCATTTTATAATTTTGTTCAGTTACTTTATTTATTTTAATAAGAATAAGTGTAAGTAATAATAAATAAAAAAAAAACGTATAAAACTTTGAGTTACATTATTTTCAAACCAAAAATTGTGATTTCAAACGAATTTTCGACCCAAAAAATTGTACTTTTTCTGTTGTCATAATAATTATACTTTTTTCAAAGTTTCATTATGTCCTTTTGTTTCTTTTCATCTACTATATGTCAAGAAATATTTTGTACAGTAGAATTTTCTTAAACTTATTTAATAAAAAGCTATGATGTTTTAAGTGAATACGTGTATTTCTCGTGTTTTTTGTCGATTTCCATTAAATAACAATAATAAAAATTCATATATATCCATCATCCAATGCACGCTCTTTTTCTATAGATATCGATCTACTCTCGTGAATTTTTTCAGATTTTAAAACGATTCGAAGTATGGTAAAAAAGCGGCAGGACTCCGTAGACCCAGGTGTGTCTAGGGAGGTGCTCCAATTGTAGTGTGTCTGGGGAGGGTTAAAAACGTCTCTCTTGAAGTAGTTCCACCTTCTTTTGCTGAAACAAACAAACAGAGTTCTCCGTACTGAACATTCTATTGGTAGGATTCTTCTCGCAAGAAACATTTTTACAACTAGTTTAAATAATGCCCATCGGCATGCTGCGCCGTGCCATGCCTACTGTGAACAGTAGTAAAATATGCACTGCAAATTGAGTTACGAACTGTGAAATGATATAAGCATAGCCATGGATCAAGTACTAAAGGTTGCGACATTAGCGTGGCCACACCTACTTATGACGAAATAAGATGCAAACACGCCTAGAAATCATCCGGAATTAACTGGTTTTTAGGTGAATGAAGAGTACTGTTTTCGGTTGTGTCCAAATGTTTCTGTTAATGAGTTTATTGGATGTTGCAAATCTAGGCAGACGGGCACTTAAATTGCTGATTTAAAATGGAGCAATTGAAACTGCTTGAAGTGTATGTTGCCTCTTTTATGCTGTAATTCATTAAATTAGAGCATTAAATATATTAGAGCATTAAATTATATTGCGATGTTGCAGCAAAAAAAAAATTTTTAGGAGTCGAATGTATTTCAGAATTCGTAAATTAAACAACGAAACACAGGAATATGATAAGTCCAAAAAACGAAAATTTAAAAAAAAAATGTTAAACTGAAACATTTTTTATATTTTATTAATCAGTTATGACTTTTTTAATTGTAATATAAACAAAATTTTAATAAATATTTCTTGACAATACTTCTGCGGATTATATTAATATGCACCTGTAATTATAAATGAATACTTAAGTTCCTATCTGTGATTAAGTTTGTCTTACATCTAAATTATACCGTAACTATTCATTTTGTCAAGAATTTAAAGTAAAACAAAAAAAAAAATATTCTCTAACTTTGTCTTTTACATATCTTATACAATGAAAAGAAAAATTCAATAAAATTCAGACACTCGATTATTTTTCCCTGATTCGCCGGTCTCCGCTACGTGACGAAATAAGATGCAGCGCCGAACAGCGAAAACCTATTGTCGTAATCTTATTTCCTTGATTCATGAAGCATAGCAGTGTCTACTTTGATTACTGTACGGTATTGAAAAACTGTGCGGTGTGCTCTGCGAGAAGAGAGTTGCGAAACCCGAAGGCAGCCGAGCCGCCGTCAGTTCAAAATTTTAATTAAAGTCGGATTCGGTTCAGTCCCGCGTGCCAAATCTGCCAGCTAGCTCAGTCCGAGGTGGGTTTTTTTAGGACGAACCCAACCTTCGTGCTGCGGCACGCAGACAATACAACATTTAACACATAGTACAATCAACAGGGAAAGGAAGAAAAATCGCAGGAAACAATATAAGGCTACCAATTTATTCACAATTCATGGTATTTATTTAAATCCTCAAAATTTAACAAAAACAGTAAATAAGGAGAAAATTATAACTAAAGAAATTTCAGCAAAATTTAAACATTTAAAATGAACAGACTATTTTATATACTAAAATTAAGAGATCGAAATAAAAAAATTATGAACAATTTAAGTATGAAGAATAAATCATACGAAATTAAACAGGATTCGTTCCTATTTTATCACCCAAATTAAATTTGTAACGGAAAATGAAAAACTTAAAAAAAAATAAGTGCGTACAAGTTTGGGTGAGTCAATTTTCGACCCAATCCCGGCCGGGATCAGTTTACACCGATAATCACAATTCATATAGTACCTCAAGTAAACCGGATAATAACTAATTAATCAACTTATACAATGACCAAATTAAAAATTTTAGAAATATTTATGAAAACTATGCAATTAATGGCCTAATCAAAATTGTAAAAATAAATATAATAATGGCCAAATCTTTATGCAACATAAAATATAATTGACATAAAATATAATTACGTAAAATATAAAAAACTTAAACTAATCGAAAATCTATGATTTTTTCAAAATTCAAAATATCTTGCATTCAATTCTTTAATTATTTTAAAAATTGTATTTCTAATGTTAGCGCAACGTCTGCTAATCGAAAGGAAAATTAAAAAAAAAAGTACTTACCTAGAGCTTCAACCAACAATCGGAATTTTCATTCAACTCAACTCGGTTCTTCTTTTTCTTCATTCGCTAGCCCACCATCGAACAATTTTTCCGCAGTCTTCCTTCTTCAAGACTTCTTTTAGTTTTATGGAATATATATTTTTTTGGATTACACACACCAAGCGTTGGAGTTCATCTGGCTTATCCAAATCACCCGTCTCCTTTGGTTTTCTTTCTGAATGTTTTTAACTTTCACTTTGTCTTTTCAGGAACCATGCTTCACACACCTTTCTTCTTGTCAATGCAAAATTCGAGTCATCTATTTCATTTCACGGTCTCTTTCTTCTTTCTTCACGTTTTCTTTTTACTCAAGTTAATTTTACTTTACTGAAATTCTATTACATTATGTTCCGTTGCACTTTTCAATTCACAATAATCTTCTTTATTCCTTCGTTTTTAAATCTAAATTTCCGCTATCTTTTTGTATTCATATAAACAGTCAATGTTTTGAAGTACTTATATTATTTCCACAATGTTCAGCACGTCGTAGATATCCGTATATATCTTTGTTCCCAAACGATCAAACTTTCCGAATCTTGTTCAACACCTCATCAATCAGATCGATTTAAAAAAAATTCCGCACCGAAATAGCCACATCTATCGTTCACCTTTTTCAAAACCCAACCACCAATCGCCTCTCGGAAAGATACCACCAAAAATATCGCGCAATCAGAACCAATTCATTTTCTTAGAAACTCGCACAATTTTTATTTTCCATAACTTTCGGTGCTTCCGAAGTTGTCTCTTTTACGGCGACAGCCACCGCTGCCGCCGCAAACTCAATCCCAACTCCCTAGCTAATAACAATACCTGAAAATTCACTAAAACGCCTGCCGCCACCAAAGGGTTAAATATATCTTAATTTTAGCAAATCATGGACCTACCTACAATATATGCGTACATCTATGCCCTTCGAAAATTTCAGCTCAATCGGATCGGTCACTCTAGAGATTATCTCCCTTAATCATTTTGCTTAAAATGCATTAAAAAAATGTTATAAAACGAAGGGTCCAAGGTGACGAGATTGATAATGAAAGACGAATCTATGGCACTTCTGCCAGTGTTCCGTAGGACTCGGTATCTCTGGTAAGACTCTTGTGGAACACCATGCACGATGGCATTATGTACGATTGCAATTTAAATGTTCTTGCAGCGGATCCCTGCAATCGAGAAATGTATATTTTTTTCATGGTTAGCGAGAATCAAACAAATTGTTGAAAAATGCAGAGCGTTGTTAAAACTGATCCTTAAGGACCCCGTTATCCTCGATATTTTGATAGTACAGTTTGAAATGTGATATATGAGTTGTTTCATTGTCTTCGTTTATCCGGAATACGGATGTTGTGGGTGTTTGGAAAATAATTTAAGTAACTTTTATCTCAGCTTACAGTAGCTACCTCACAGATCATCAATGTATCCTAAAAGCTACTTTTAATAACCAATGCGTCTCAAACTGGGTTGCTTTAGTTAATTTAAATGGGCATGCTGGACAGCTTTTCTCATTAATTAATCTTTCAGCGAAATATTTAAGGCAAAGTATAGCCGACTTTAGTTTGATGATGTTCAAAACTTTCTTTTAATTTGAACATAAGATGAAAATTTTAAAGTGAAGTTAAAAATACATTACTTTCAAAAATTTACATATTTATTTAATTCAGACCAGAAAATTTGGTCTTGGCATTCTGCCAGCTTAGCAATCAAACAATTAATATCCTGAGATAGTAAATTGGACTAGAGTCAACAAGTTTATTATAAACCATCTTTCATGGTGCGCTTTGAGAATGTAATTGATTCTAGCCAAGTATTTAATCCTAGTTTTCAATTTTTCCCTACTTTCCATACATATACATACTATACGTACTTTATCTGCATGCAGAGTGAATAATTGTACAGGCTAATCCACCTGCGGCATTTACATCCGGCTGATTGGCATCCGGTCAACCACAAATTGAAAATATGTTTCGATTGTGAACGTTTAAAATGAAAACTACATGCATTGCGAATATTGTAGCTCAGATACGTACAACATACATGCATTGTTGCTTATGATTTGCATAGTGATTTCATTAGATAATGCTTTTGCGGTTTATCGATTTGGATTTGTGGTCAGGATGAACAGGTCTGATTATTGCTATTGGAAATAATTCAAAATTGTTTTTTGAATTGCATTCGCTTCAATGTAGCTTGTGGATAGATTCAGCGGAAAAGTGTTTATTGAATCGTCAGGAGTCCGGATCAGGTTAAAAGTTAAAATTGTTGTAAATGTATGTCAGAGTTCATGTGCACATACGTGTGTTTTGATCAACAGCAGCATATCGGAAATTACTCGGGATAACATAGCTAATACTGTCTCGTTTACATTGATTATTCTGTTTCCTGGACATAATAAGGATTTGCCACTATACACTGACTCATGGATATTATGAATGAGGATGTTTGTTCATTATGATATGACAATGACTTTGGTGTCTACCTAGGGATCAAAAAATCGAAACCAGCATGTGAAAATATATTTTGATATGAAAATATGAAAAGCGCTCGGAACTATCCTTTGAACTTGATAAATTTTTATAATCCACGTTTGAAAACAAGATAAACTAAAAATCTTATCTTTCCAGTTCATTCATGTAGACTGGAAATGAATTATCCGTATTTAACCTGCACTATCCAGCATTTGCCAATTAAACTTTGCATACCTATCATTCATAGCACGAGTCTTTTTACGACCTCAGCGGCTATTCAACATACTCTTTGGCGGTGTAGATAAAAAGCGAAAAATTCAAACGGACCAAAAATCTGAATGATATTCAACACGACTGTGATGCCCGATTAGATTTCAGCGAACAGTTCCGCGTACGCTAGTTGAAAATATAAAATCGCAATGTATTTTACGGCAACGAAAACAGAAAATCCACTGAAATCCCCAAATAAACGGGAAAAACTGTAGCCAAAAATGAAGAAAAAAGTGCATACATTCAAAAACGAGGTAATTAAAAATTACAGATCCCCAGACTTTATGAAAAACTTCAGCACTCGCTGAAAAGCCACAGGCCAAGAGCCACAGATCCTGAGCGAATATTGCGCTAATCTAGGTCTTCTCGCGAAACTCCTTTTATTTGTGCCTGTATATGAATGTAATGTGGATACAAAGCCATGAAGGCGAACAAGCATAGCGTTCATATTACATTCATTCATATTTGTAAATCGCTAGTGTGTCCCAGGAATCGACCGAGAGAGGATCATCTGCTTTGAATAAAATTTTGCTATTTCAAAAGCAGTTCTTTGCCCAGGATTGCAAATAGCCGTTGGTGAAACTGAAAAAAATCTTTTATTTATTTTTTCTTTCTCGGTCGCTAGTAATGTGTCCTTGGTTGTTCTTTCTATAGAAATGGGTTTGCTGTTTTCCTTTTGGATTGAGTATTTGAAGTCACGGTCCTTTGTTTCAGTTGTTTAGTTAATTTTTTATATTATTTTTCGCTTGCTTTCGTTGCTTGCAATTTCGCAAAAAAGTGGTTGCTGCAGTTTTTTTTTGTAGATTGTTTGGTGATAGATGTATTATTTATCTGTCTGGGAATGGAACAGGAAATAAATTTTGGTTACATATTATATGTCAATAATAAGAAGTACATCCCAAAATAATCAGCATGACCTTTGCTTCAAAGCTCAAATGATATTGAGCTAAATAGGATGATTCAAATAGTTGAGATAGCTCAAAAAATCATGAAGAATACAAGTAGTGGTTAGAAAAAAAATTTACTGACTAAATAAATGTTTTTATTTAAATAGTTTCATGTTGGGAATGCTGCCTTCTTTATATATTTCTTCCTCTACACTTTCATGTTTGTTATTTCTTTCAAGGTGTCTGTCATTTTTTGGTTTTAGGCTATCTTACAACCGGAACTAAGCTCTTCGAGTACAGAATTGAGTGGAAAACATGAAAAGTCGTATGGAGCTAAAATGAGTAGAGACAATGGAAATTCCATCCCTCTATGAAATTTTATATGCCCTGGTTTGCATTTGGACGCAGCTTTCTGGAAAGTCACATTCATTGGTATGCTGTTGAGAAGGCAACATTATCTAGAGACTCCATTACTTCCATTAAAGTTGACTGTTTGGTGTAGAATAAACGTCAACGGAATCATTGGCCCTTATTTCTTTCGAAATGAGGAAGGAGCTACGGTTACGGTTAATGGTGTGCGACATCGACACATGCTCAATACATTTTTGCTTCTAAAAATCCAAGAGCTGATCATCAACAGCCTATAGTTCCAAAAGGATGGCGATACATGCCACTCAGCCAACGAAATCATTGATTTATTGAAAAGACAATTTGATTAAAAGATTATTTCAAGAAATGGTCCCGTCAATTGGCCTCCAAGACCGTGTGATTTGACGCCTCCTGATTATTTTCTTTGAGAGTATGTTAAGTCCCTGATTTATGCTGACAGACCAACAACTCTGGCAGCATTGGAGGACAATATTGAGCGAGTAATTGGTGAGATAAGGCCACAATTATAGGAAAAAGTGGTAAAAAATGGACTGATCGGATGAGCTTCGTAACGAATAGTCATGGTGATCACTTGCCAGAAATCATTTTCAAATCATAAATGGCATTGAATTTACTTTCAAAATATATTCATAAACAAAACATTTCATCTATTTTTTAATGTTTTCTTTCAATTTGAAGTTCTCAAGCTCCTAAAAAACACCCTATACCAACATGCGAACAACGTTATAGAAGCTCAGAAACAATACCGGACATAAAGTCACAAAAGCTACTGCCGTTATGTGTGGAAGAGCTGTGAAAAATTAGCTCCGAAGAATCCATCGCTGCAAACGTATATTTAAATACTAAATTGCTATGTCCTTGTTGAAAACCTTAGATGAATTATTAGAGCATTTAGCTTTAACATTGTGAGGGCTAGAAATTCCTGCCGTTTAACTGTCAGGAACATTGGCGCTTTGATCTTCTTAGCTACAGCTAAATTACTGATTAGGAAGAATTTTAAGAGTGACTCAAGTAGAGGGGCAACATTGATATGATGCACGTACGCCTGTAGACATCTCAATCTTGGGAATCGCTGTGATCTGGTTTTGCCTCCATATTGGCTTCATTGGCGTTAGGTGGAAATAGACCACTTTCTCTGGTACCAATCTTTTTACTTCCGGGTCAACTATTTTTGTTCACTGCAGTTATTCTGAAGGCTGAGGCTTGGTCCGCTTCTATATGTAATATAGGGCAATTGCCTCTTTCAATAACGTTCGCCAGAACTTGTTATTGAGGTCATTATTTTGCAATGTAAAGAATGTGGCACAGTTTCAACAAAACTCACTTTTCTTCAATTACGTTAAGTCTTTGATATCATTGACCGTGAGTGCACATTTTTAAATCTGATATGTGGATACACAAGTAAGCTATAAAATTAGTGATATTATTGAGAACAGCGTCCTGGTACGAGAATTGAGATTTTCGAGAAATGGGTTAAGCAGAAATAAATAGTTCCTGAATTTAAAATTAAATCAACAGTTCCAAAGTTTACCTGGATTACGGTTCCGCTTTGGGTAAAAACCATTCCCACCCTGCACACAACCCCATTCAAATGATATCATATTACAGTATTAAAAGACCTATCGATTGTCCAGAAAACAAATTTCTATCGATAGAATGTAATCAAATTGATCCATTTCAAACGAAACCAAAACAATGAAGCCAGCACCCAACAATGTCAGCATTCTTATAAATATTCCATGAGCACCCAGAGCTTTATGTTGAACATTTGCATAGAAAATGCATTTTTTCCCTCCAGCAACAAACCTAGAATGGTTTGCGGTTGCAGCTCTACTCTCGGTATGCATAAGCCAATTTCGTGCCCGATTAGTATGATGCTTCTTTCCAAGTGTTTGAAATTAAATTTTATTTACTCATGTAGCGCTATCATGGTCCGTGGTTTTGCGAGTGGTTAGAAGCACACTGGCCACCACATCCTGCAGCATAATATTATATGTTGAAAAGCACTCATACCGGGAATGCTTTGCTATGCGGTTTGAAGCACGAAAACTGTCAATATTGGACATGGAGAGGAGAGTGTGGTACGATTGGTCATTGATTGGTTTTAAGGTCTGTCTTATTCTGCAAACATTTGACTAGGTTAATCTGTCGTCCAAAAAGTAGTTTCCCAGTTGTACTTTCAAGAAGCCAATGTGAGTACTATTTCGAATGTCTGGCAATCACCCCGGATAATTATCGCAGGGAACATTGGGTCCAGCTTTGCGATACCACATTTCAATATCCTGCAACGGATACGAGATAGCTATCATGGCTTAAATATGTTTTATTTTTGTACCATAGAAAAACAATAGCTTAGAGGAGGAGAATGTAAAAAGCGGACGATAGAGTGGCATGATGATGCTTCTGTAAACACTTTGGTCATACAGAGTTTCATACGTCCCAGTAGCTGTGCATGCAAGAAAATGATTGAAGTGCATGCAAATATATTTGAGTAGATATTTCATTTTAGTTTTATTGAGTTCCCAGGAAATTGTTGTGTCCTGAAGCGTAGTCGAGTATAAACCACCAGGTCGAATTAATTTTGCCAATGGTATTTCATCATATTCACTCTCAGAATCAATGATAATCTCACTTGTAAAATATTATATTTTGTGGATACCTATGCTAGCTAGGTATATTTTCTTTTAGCAAGAGGAATTAATATTTTTTGCTGGTATACAGTATCTGAATCATAATTTAAGTCAACAAAATCTATCTCCAAATCGAAAATGCTACACAATTCTTCTGGAACTATAGCATTTAAAAGTCAATAACGTGCTTTTTTACTTGTGAAAAATTTAAATTGGAGCTTGCTTTGATATGAAGCTTTAATCTATTGCTTAATGTTACTAATTTAGCCGTTTGATTGAAAATAAAAAGATTGATTTGAGCTAGTGCTCAATATCATAGACGAATGAATTCATTCACCTATGCAAAATTAAATTCTAGTTGTTTTATCCCCAAAGATCGCTGCTGCTACAAACAATTTCAGCATTAACGAGAAAAGCCTAACCATTATCCTCAGTCTATCCCCCGACGAATGAAATTCCGCTTCATGCGTGAGAAGCATGACCACGCCGAAAAATCTACTTTGAATATTCAAATAGAATAAAAATCCCAGCTCTGGTTACCGCGTCGTAGCGTCGTGCTTCCGAGTAAGAGAAATGTAAAATTGCTGAATATTCGAAAGGAAATGCTTTCGCCGTTACCCAGAAAACCCTTTAAAAATGTTTTTCTTAGTACCGTCATTGTTGTTTGCTTTCAGATCCAGTAAAAGCAGAGCAAGTCCTGAGATGGTATTTAAGTTCATGTTATTCGTCGCAATGTACAAGCAAAGAGTGTGATTCTGTTTTGTTTTCTAACAGCTACGAAACGTAATTTTGGTAACTGATCTTTCTAATGGAAAGCACAAAACGCAGAAATAAAGCTCAATAGGCTGCGCAATTTCCGGAAATTTATTTTTGATTCGAACAATATTTACGTTGAGATGTTTATTTTGTATTTTTAAGTGCTTGATGGTTGATTTAATTTTTTTACTGTGGATAATTTTTTTTTAGAGTGTAGCAGTTAATAGGTGCATTAAATTATCTTTAAAATTTGAAGTGCCATGTGCTGGCTACATTTGGAAGAAAGTTCCAAAGTTCGTTGTCTTTGACTTAGCTCGATGAAGTCGTTGTCAGTCCATTGTTGTTTTTTTATTTCACGATTACGTTATTAGAGTTAGAGAGATGGATTTAATCACATTAATGTAAAATGATTAATGTAATATAGATTGGTTTATTGTACACATACGCTTTGCGGAAAAAGCCTGCATACATAAACTAAAATGTTTGACTTATTAAGAAAAGAATACAAATAAATTTTTAAAGGAACATACATTTTTTTATTGAACTAAAAAAATTGTTTTATTAATTTTATTATAACTTAACGTAACGTATGTGGCAATAAATTTATCAAACAAATTATAAAAAAAAGAAAATCAAGAGACAAGAATCAAGAAAGAAAAACAAAATTTTGTAATAACTATAAAGTCTGCGTACAAAAATATTTAGTTAGTTGCAATTACTTTGGAAACTGACTTAATTTGAACTTCACTTTTATAACTTCCACAAGCCATTTTCGCATCGAATTCACGAGTTTAACAGTTATATCACTGCTAGTTTTCACCCATTCTTCAGCGATTACTTTATTTTAAAAGTATTTTTGGTAGTTATGGTGTGTTCCTGGATTTTGTGCTGCAAAAAATCCCACAAGCGTTCAATGAGATTTTTGTCGTGGGATCGTAGAACCGTTTTAAGCTGGTTACATTCAAAAGCAACCAGAGTTTAACTACATCTGCCATATGTATGTTTAAAGTTGTTGTCCTGCTGGATAAAAAAATATCATAAACTATTTTATTCATTATATATTCAATGAACTGCATTTTCTAAATTGTTCTTGTTGGAAGCAATCCCCGATTTTCGCCAATTCGCAATCTTCCGCCGTTTGGTGCCAAAAATGCAAAACTTGCTTTCGTCTTGTTCACGTTTTCATTGTTCACGTTTTCCTATGCGAACACCAGTCGCTCAGTTCTATTCACTCTGGAGACAAGTAGCTGGTAGTCAATTTTTTTTCAATATTTTGCGAACAAAATCGACGGAAACATAGCTGTGAAGCTTTGGTCCAATGTAATTTTGCAGTGCCTATGTGGTTGCGCGAGGGTAAGCTATCACAGATTGGATCATTTTACGCGTTTATTTATTTATTTACAGAACAAATCCAATTATAGAATAGCCAAGAGTATATACATATATGTAAAGTAACACATACGGTATTGTAGTGTATGCATTACTTTAGTTTGCTGACTTTGCATCTCGACCGAAAATTTTAATGAAGTAGGCATCGACCGAATGACTAAACGTCACTGAATTCCATAAAGTCGATGCGTCGCCATAAAACGACAGGAGGTGTGAGTTGCAAATCAGAACTCAATGGAGAAAGACATATAAGAAAGAATTATTGTGCGTTAGAAAATACACTGTGGACAAATAACAGTAAATGTTGTTTCTTTGTTTACAGGTAAGATTTGTATAATTAATATTAAGTTAGATATTAAAATTATTTGTATTTGATTAAATAACTAATAAAATACTTTGTTTACAGAGAAACGCAATTTTGTAATTTGATACAGTAATATAAAGATACGCATTATAAAACAACATTTTAGTTATAAAAATGGAAAAATTACAATTTAAAATTGAAGTGAAAGCATCGACGGATCCAAAAACGAATATTATATGTTTAACTGAAATCGGAACACCAGATGGAAGAATTTATCAAGTTCCAATTGAATATCAACCTTTAGCAGATCATAAAGTATTATTGAAGAATAGTATTGTGAAAAATGTGATCAAAAATTTGAAATTGAGAAATCACTATAGGATAATATGGATTAATGTAACGGCAGATTTACGATGTTTTCTGGATGACAGTGATAATCTAGTTATAGGTGATTATTATCCAGAAGAAATTATCACTAAAAATATAGAAGAACAACCAATTAGATCTAGAAATGAAGAAACAAACAGAAATTTGAAGAAGATAACGGATAATTTTGTCATCGAAAAATTTTCAAGTAAGAACTGTAATGCATTGCAATGGATAGATACTTTTGAAAAAGAATGCAATCGTTTACAAATTAACAAAGACGAAGAGATAATTGAAGTGTTAAGATTATTTCTAGAAGGTTCAGTATTAGATTGGTACAATTCAATGCTTATTAGGAATACATTAACATCAGAATGGAAAATTTGGAAAGAAAATTTTATCGAAACATATGCTAACAAAGGTTGGTCTTCAATCAGATATGCTATTCTCTTTAAATATGTGAATGGATCACTATTAGACTATGCTTTGAAAAAAGAAAGAATTTTATTGGGAATGAACGAAAATATCGATGACTGCACTATGATCAACCTTATTGCAGTAGGTTTGCCAGAATTTATAATGGACAGAATCAACAGAAAGAACTTGAAAAAACCCAGAGATTTATTTACCGAATTGGGAAGTTTAGAACATCTAATGAAGAAAAAGAAAATAAGCAGAAACGTGAAAGATGATGCAGAAAAAGAACAACAAAAACGTCCGTGCAAAATATGTGAAAAGAAAGGTAAGCTGAATCGTTTTCATCCTGAAGCTTCATGTTGGTATAAAATAAATGAGAAAGACTCGAGAGATAAGAATCAAATAAAATGCGTTAACAATGTAGAGATAGAAACTGAGTTGTTTGAAAATATTCCAAAAAACTAGTAACTCCACCATTAATCAAAATTAAAATCTTAGTTGAAGATACTATTGAAATTTTTGGATTATATGATTCAGGTTCCAATATATCATTGATACATTCAAAACTTTTGAACATAAAAAATCAGAAATTAGTAAACATATGGAAAACAAAATTTGAAACGATTAATGGTGCAAAGAGAACTAAAGGAATGATATCTGTAAATATAAAAATATTCGATATAGAAAAGATAATGAACGTTTTTGTAATAGATGGAGATAATATTCAATATGATTTTCTTATTGGATTAGATATGATTAAGGAATTCAAACTTATTCAAGATGAAAATTTAAAAATTAGACAAAAAAAAACTTGATATTTCAAAGGAAAATATTTTGAATATTAATTCTATAAATTTTAATGAGAATATGAATAGATCAGATTTTTATGTTTCTGTAAATCATTTGAACTACCAAGAAAGATTTGAGATAGATAAGTTAATAAAAAGATACAGTGACATTTTTGCAAAAGATAAATATGATGTAGGTACAGTAAAAGATTATGAAGCACGTATTGATCTACTAATAGATAAATATTGTAGTAAAAGACCATATAGATGTAATGTCGAAGATAAAAAAGAGATAGAAATGCAAATTGCTAAACTATTAGAAAACAATCTTATTGAAGAATCTTATAGCCCATTTGCGGCACCGGTAACACTGGTATATAAGAAAGAAGAAGGTAGAAAAACAAGATTGTGTATTGATTTTCGTGGTTTGAATAAACTTGTAATACCACAATCGCAGCCTTTCCCGTTGATAGAAGACTTAATGACAAAAACACGAAATTGCAAATACTTTTCAACATTAGATATAAATTCTGCATTTTGGTCAATTCCTTTACGAATAGAAGATAGAAAGAAGACAGCTTTTGTTACACAAGAAGGACAATTTCAATGGACATGTCTTCCATTTGGATTAAAGACATCTCCAGCAATTTTTCAAAGAATTTTGAGTAATATAATCAGAAAACATAAACTATCAGATTTTACAGTAAATTATATAGATGATATATTGATATTTTCTGAATCATTCAATGTACATATGAAACACATAGAACAATTATTAGAAGCAATAAGAAAAGAAGGTTTCAGATTAAAATTTACAAAATGCAAGTTTGCAGAAAGTTCAGTCAAATATCTAGGTCATGTAATAAGCAATAATTCGATATGTCCACTCAAAGACAATTTGATTTCGATAAGGAATTTCCCAATACCAAAAACTCAAAAAAATATTAGACAATTCTTAGGAAAGATAAATTTTTACAACAAATATATACCAAATATTGCTATAACTTTGGATCCACTACATAACTTATTGAGAAAAGGACAAAAATTTATTTGGATAAAAGAATGTCAAAATGCATTTGAGAAAATAAAAGATATGCTATGCTCAAAACCAATCTTAGAAATATATGATCCAAATTTGCCAATATACATTTATACAGATGCAAGCATATTGGGTATAGGAGCTGTTTTGAAACAAAAACAACCAAACGGAGAAGAAAAACCAGTAGCTTATTTTTCAAAAAAACTAAATAATAGTCAAAAGAAAAAGAAAGCGATATACTTAGAGTGTTTAGCCATAAAAGAGGCTATTAAATATTGGCAATACTGGCTGATAGGAAAAATATTCACAGTTTTTTCAGATCACAAACCTTTAGAGAATTTGAACATAAAATCTAGAACAGATGAAGAACTAGGTGATCTTACATATTACCTTTCACAATATGATTTTAAAATAAAATATTCTCCAGGAAAGATTAACTTAGAAGCTGATTGTTTAAGCAGAAATCCTGTACTAGAATCCAATGAAAATGAAGACGAACAATTGAAAATTGTATATTTTATAAAACTACAAGATATTATTGAAGATCAACGAAACAATGAGTATATCCAAGATAGAAAGAACAAAATGATAAATAAAGATAGAATATATTACAAAAAATCAAAAAATAAAGAAAAAATAATCTTATCTGAGAAAATGAGTAGAAAACTTATCAAACAAATTCATGAAGATTACTGTCATATAGGGGTGAAACAACTACAAAATAAAATTGCGCCATTTTATACAGCAAATCGATTGGTAGAGAATATACAGAAAATTTGCAAAAATTGTGAAATATGCATAAAGAATAAAACTAGAGGTCAACATAAATTCGGTTTAATGTCACATTTAGGACCAGCAGAAAGACCTTTTGAGATAATGTCAATTGATACTATTGGAGGATTTGGTGGGTCTAGATCCACAAAAACATATTTACATCTTTTAGTTGACCATTTCACTAGATATGCATTTATTTTAACCTCCAAAACTCAAAATGCAAATGATTTCATAAAATTGATAGAAAATGCTACAGATATCGATAGAATTGGTTTAATTTTAGCCGATCAATATACAGGAATAAATTCAAAAGAATTTAAGAAGTTTTTAAATGACAAACAGATTCAACTGATTTTCACTTCTGTTAATACACCATTCTCTAATGGTCTAAATGAGAGATTGAATCAAACAATTGTTAACAAGATAAGATGTAGAATTAATGAAAATAAAAATAAAATAGCATGGACAACAGTAGCACATGAATGCATACAAAAATACAATGAAACAGAACACACAGTAACTGGATTTACACCCAAGTATCTATTATTTGGAATAGATATTACAACTCTACCTAAAGAATTAAAACAAGTTAAGAATTGTAATAATCTAATAAGAGATAGAAAAATAGCTTTAGAAAATACAAAAAGATCACATGATTACAACAAAGCTATCTTTGATAAGAATCGAAAATATGTAACATTTAACAGTGGAGACATGGTATATGTTGAAAATGGCAATAAACTAAATAGAAAAAAATTAGATGAGATAAGAATAGGTCCTTTTAAGATAATTGAAAAAATATCAAACTCAATTTATAAAGTAGATACAGGATATAAAAAAGCGGAATCGAATTTGTTTCACATTACGAAACTCATTCCAGCTCCTAAAATTAAATAATATATAGAGGGGAATTAGATTTTGGTTGAAATGAAATGTTAGATGATAATACTAGCTTAAGAATATGATTGTGAAAAAATTTTATAAGTAAAATTTTCTTTGAGGGAGGGAGATGTAAAGTAACACATACGGTATTGTAGTGTATGCATTACTTTAGTTTGCTGACTTTGCATCTCGACCGAAAATTTTAATGAAGTAGGCATCGACCGAATGACTAAACGTCACTGAATTCCATAAAGTCGATGCGTCGCCATAAAACGACAGGAGGTGTGAGTTGCAAATCAGAACTCAATGGAGAAAGACATATAAGAAAGAATTATTGTGCGTTAGAAAATACACTGTGGACAAATAACAGTAAATGTTGTTTCTTTGTTTACAGGTAAGATTTGTATAATTAATATTAAGTTAGATATTAAAATTATTTGTATTTGATTAAATAACTAATAAAATACTTTGTTTACAGAGAAACGCAATTTTGTAATTTGATACAGTAATATAAAGATACGCATTATTATATATATATATATATATATATATATATATATATTTATATATATATATATATATATATATATATATATATATAAATCAGGTAGTTTCATACCAAATGTCGGATTTCCTGACAGTCTTAAAAGTGATCCCATGGTGAACAGAGTTGTTTGGTAAAATTCAAAATAAGTTTTGTGTTTGAAAATAGAGGTGAATACCTTTCTTTTAGTGCCTAATTTATTACCCGTGGGGTTTCCTATATCTGTCCTTTTCGCTCTTATAGACATGTTTACAGTAAGAGATATTCGGGTCCTTTACCTGTTTATGTTTAAAAAAGGACAAAATGCAGCTGCAGCGACGAAAGAAATTAATCAGGTGTTAGGACCAGATACCTGCGACGAACGCACAGTGCAACGATGGTTTGCCAATTTCCGAGAAGGAAATTTTGGCTTGGACAACGAACCACGTGTTCAACAAGGTAGCAGTGTTAATGATGACGAACTGCGAGCAGAAGTTGAGAGGAATACATAGACAACTTTACAGTGCCTTGCTCAGACCTTCAATGTATCGAAATCAACCATTAGTCGCTGTCTCAAAAATATTGGAAAAGTGAAAAAACTCAATCAATAGGTCCCACACAAATTGTCTGAAAGGAACAAAATGCTGAGAGTTGAAGTAGCCTCTTCACTGCTGATGCGACATAAAAAAGGACAATTTTCGAAGAGGATTGTGACTTGCGATGAAAAATGGATTCTCTATGATAATAGGAAGCGTTCATGACAATGGTTGGATCGCGGAGAAGCTCCTAGCCACCAAGCAAAAGCGGGACTGTACCCTAAGAAGGTCATGGTTACAGTTTGGTGGACTTCAGAAGGCGTCGTTCACTATTCGTTCTAGAATCCTGGTGAAACGATAACTGCAGAGACCTACTGTGCACAATTGGACGAAATGCACGCGCAACTGCGTTTAAAACAGCCTTCTCTGGTGAATAGGCATGGACCAATTCTGTTACACGATAACGCACGATCGCATGTATCCCGTTTGACCATGCAAAAACTACAGGAGTTGCAGTACGAAGTTTTAGCTCACCCTCCATATTCTCCAGACCTGTCACCAACAGACTATCATCTTTTCCGGAGCCTGGAAACTATTTACAAGAAAAGCGCTACTCCAACCAAAACGCTGTAATTGCGTCCTTTGAAGAGTTTTTGGGGCAAAAAAATATTAATTTTATCAAAAAAGGAATTTTTGATTTGCCAACACGTTGGCAACAAACTATAGACTCCAACGGTGAATATTTTGAGGAATAAAATCATTTCCTTTGAAAATAATCGAGTTTTTCTTAACCCTTCAAAATCCGACATTTGGTATGAAACTACCTGATATATATATATATATATATATATATATATATATATATATATATATATATATATATATATATATATATATATACAGGGTGTTTGGTACTCGGTGGACACTATTGTAAGGAGGCATTCCTTGATACAGTTAAAATTTAGAATGTTCATCAAATTAAAGGCAATTTGATTCTATAAAAAAACAAGCTATAAAACTATGCGTTATGATTATTAGTTTTCAAGATATAATGATTTAAGTGAGTCAGGGTACAGGTCCGAAACAGTTTTATTGGCCACCCTCTAACTCCGTAGATTTTGAAAACCGGACCACCCTGTAGAACAATTTTTTGCTTAAAATATATCAAGGAATACCTCCTTACAATAGTGTCCACCGAGTACCAAACACCCTGTATATATATATATGTATATATATATATATATATATACATATATATATATATATATATATATATATATATATATATATATATATATATAAACACAATAACATGAAAATTTCAAAAAAAAAGAAAAAGAAAATTAGTAAATTCAGAAAGGAAAAGTAATACAAAAAGGAATTACAACCTTAATCGACCGAAAAAAAACAAACAATTGACTAAATCAAAACATATTTCGAATTATTTTCTAAAGTATTTTTAAACACAGCTAACGTTCGAGTCAAAGGACCAAGGTAAAGGATATTGTGCTGAAAGAAGTAGGTGCCGGTACGGGCAAATGCAACATTAAAGTTGAATAATGTTCTATTAGGACGGCCCGATTCTCTAACAGAAAGGTGAATGCTGGGATTAACCAGTATATATATAAAAAAGAAGCACTTGCCGAGGAACACTCTACGTGACTCAAGGGAAGGAATTTGAAGAATGGAGAGGCGCATACTGTAATCAAAATACGGAACACTGTACTTTTAGAACAACGAACGGGTGAATCGGCATTGCACGGATTCAACCGCATCGATCAGGTATCCGTAATATGGACACCAAATTCGGCAACAGTATTCAAGAACACTACGAATGAAGGAAATAAAAATATAGAGAAGTGGACAGATTAACAAAACGTTTAGAGGATCTGATGAAGAAACCGGAAAAACGAGAAGCCTTGGTATTGATGTGTAAAATATGTAAGTCAACCTTCAACTTGGAATCAAAAATCACGCCAAGGTCCTTGAAACTAGCAACAGCATAAGGTTAGGTTAAGTTAGCGAAGAGGGCTGCTGGGAACGCGGCCAGCATTAGGCCACCAGTTTGGGTCCATTAGCCACCCTCATAGACAATCACACGCATTCACACTTCCAGCCATGGTACTGGCGGGATTCGAACCCGCAGGCCCCATAGCACGCCGCTTTTCGGTCTGATGCCTTAGTGAGCAGAGCTACCGGGCCCCCTAAAGCCACAGTATTAAGAAGAGAGCCAAGGACAGAGTAGAAGAAGAGCAAAGGGGATGTTTGATGACACAGAAATATTGCTTGAAGACAAAATACTTGAAAAAGTATCATCCCAATCTAGCGATGGCATATTAAAGTCACCACATAAAAGTAAGGAAGCAGAAAGGAGGTAGCCATTTAGGTAGGACGAGAGTTCCGCAAAGAAAAGTTCATATATCAGTACGGGGCTACTACAAGGGATGGAGATTGAGGAAACAAGCAGCACTGAAGATGGTGCAGGAGAAATACGGACAATCTCACATTCAACCGGGGCAGAGAGAATGCAGTCACTGCAGAGTGTTCCATTCAGAGATTTGTGTATACCAATTAAAACACCAACTTCCAATGAACGATTACATACAGATCGATTCCGATCCCTACGAAAAACAGTGTGAAGGGGCAAAATTTCACTGCTATATATATCCCCAGACAACCAGGTTTCTGTTAGGCAGACAATGTCATCAGACGCGATTACCGAGGAGATGTACATAAGATCTTTACATAAGATCTTTACAACGTTCTGGTAATAAATTTGCAGAGGTCGGTTCAAGCTCTGCTTGTTGATGAGTCTAGTTTCGAAAGCTCCACGAACTCCTTAATTGAGGTGACAAGGGGGCAGAAATTGGTTTGGAGAGCCTTTTCCGAGCCAGGAAGCAAAGTAATTCCAAACGAAGTGATGTATGATTGTCCTTTGTCAACTTCGCACACGTAAGAAGCGAAGAAACATGGCTCAGCCTTGCCAAAACATACGATTTAATGTCTTCAGCCGTTGCGAACTACAGCAAATATAGCAGCCTTAGCGAATGAACAGAACAGCTGGTTCTGGATCGTTTTTTCTGGATCGTGTTTTCTGCACCGGAGCAAAAAGACGCACCTAGTGATCGAAAAAACTAAGGGGTTGATGTTGGCGGAGTCAGAATTGGTGACAAGAAGCTAGAAACATTGAGGCATGAAATATCCCATTGATGGAGAAGTCGATTGCAGGAATTCAGATGGGTAACGATAAAATGAATTGCAACGATAGTTAGCAAGGATTTTTCGGAAATATGATAAGTGTTATTGTAAGACCTATTCAAAGTCAGATTGGCTCATTATTCCATTCAAAGTCATACAAAATATTCAAAGTCATACAAAAGCAGAAACAATCGAGCAACATTTTTCAGTTTTTTATTTTCATATTTTTTGTTGCTGTTGGCCCGCAATTTCATTTCGTGTCACATGTTATATAATTTAGGTCGTTATATACTTCTAATTTTTCGTAAGTATGTCTGAGTAGCCAGCACGAAAAGTTTAGGGTTTAATGTATTTTTCATTAGATTTAAGTTATAACTCACTTAATTCCAGTTCACGTTAATTCCATTGAGAAATCCTCGTAGCACTGGAGTCATTTCACAGGCCAGGAATTACATAATTACGCTGAAAATTCGCAAAATATCCTGTGTTTTAGTTTATTTAGCATCCAAAATACGTAGCATATCTGCTAATCCTTTGTGTGATATTGTCGAGAGCGAAGATTGAACCAGGGTAGAATTTGGGATTTACGAGACTGAAAGCGCTCGTTTGTCGCACTGCAATGTAAAAAGTGTTGCTAATTGGAAACTTTGGAAAAAAACCAAAAAAAAAACATGAAACTGGGGAATAATATGGTGAACAATAGCATACATATTTCCATTATGAGTTCATAGTACCTAAGTACGTATGCATGTTCATATATACATATTTACGTATGAGACGCAATAGTACCTTTAATGGATTTTATGATTGCATGAGACTGGTATTTACATTTTGTTGGAAGGCTTTTTTTTCGCCCGTCTGGCGGTAAAACATGTCCTGGTACTTACATGCATAATTATGTCCAGGGGATTAGCACAGCGTAAGAGCAACCAGTGGATAATAATATGACCATGGATGGGTAGTGGTAGTAATTTGCACGGTAAGCCTAATTGATGCCGTTAATCAGGACTTGTATATTAAATGGTGGATTTTGTTTTGGTTACATAATGAAAGGACAGAGATTATTTTGTCAAACAAGCGCTTAAATTAGGTTAAGAATAAAAATAATGAGATTCATATGAAATAAAAAACAATGGATCGTGTTGCTTTCAAAGGGTCATGACAGTCTTTCACAGGATTGTGAAAAAATGCTGTGCACAGAATGATGAAAATGACATTGTTGGCCTTTTGTTTGCAACTTTGAGGACACTGGATAGACAATGAAAAATAATTATGATGTAAATTTTGAATAAAACACTCTATTAGGCTGCATTTCATTTTTTTTTTGTCAAACTTAGGCTATACACTGAAAAAACACATAGCGCCATGTACATAGTCGATTTGGGGATTGTGATAAAATAAAGCGCCACACGCCATAATACATGACGAAAAGTACATAGGAGAAGGCGCTATGGTTATAGCCCTCCACGCCATGTACTATAGTCCTCCACGCCATGTACTATCCACGCCATGTAACATAGTCCTCCACGCCATGCAGATGGCGTGGAGGACTATAGTACATGGCGTGGAGGACTATAATACATGGCGTGGAGGACTCTAGTATATGGCGTGGATGGCTATAAGCATAGCGTCTATCGCGTCTATATTTTATCACAAATCGACCGAAATCGACTATGTACATGGCGCCAGAAGTCTATAAATTATGGCGTCTGGCGCTATGAGTTTTTTCAGTAGTCCTTTAATATTGAAGTAAAATGATAGTAAACGCACGACAATCCTTATCGGGTAGATAATTTGAAATTGGTAGAAAGCTTTATTTAACTTTATTTAACTCTTAGCTCGATCCGTAGTCCTTCATCTAAACCTGAATACGAACTACGGACCCCAAGCATTACATTACAAGCCTTGCTTACCCACTAAACATTCAAAAACTACACGCCAGAAGTCTTTTAACTATGGCGTCTAGCGCTAAGTGGTTTTTCAGCTCACTTTTATCAACGATATTCAAGAGTCACTTGCTGACATTTATACATCTCCTCACACAGTATGGCTGCAAGTTATAATTGGAGTGCCATGAGCCATATTCCATGGCTCATGGCGCTATGTAATATGGCGTGTGGGGCCATAATTTCTGCGCCATGTAATTATGGCCCTGGGAGCCATACTGCATAGCTCAGGGTTCTATGTACATAGCGTGTGGGACCATAAATGCTGCACCATGTTACATAGGACCACGCGCTATGTAGATTCTGACATTATGGCGCGGGAAGCCATATTGCATAGCTCAGAGTACTATGTACATAGCATATGAGGCCATAAATAATGCGCTATGTTACATAGCTCCGGGCGCCATGTGGATTTTTTTCAGTGTACATGCTTTGAAATTTTCAAATAATAGTTGGCAAGGACAATGTAAGTACTACTGCATGCTTGCTTAGTTTAATATTCACATTTATTCAGAAGGAAATTTGCAATCAATAACGAAGGATTGTGAAAATGTCCAAAAAAAATCGAATCCCAACAGAACAATCGAAATACGGAAATGAAACACCTCTTCATTGCGCGCTGAATGGTGATCGGTAACAGTCAAAGAAATCATGATGTTTTATTTTGACTTTTCTCGCATCCATCACAATCTGTGCTCACAAAAAAACATTCTTCATGGCACCTAGCTTTAACACCTCGGTTCGCGTCGAAAGCGAGAGAAAAAAGAAATCAATATTCAATTTCCGTCTTAAGTATGACGAAAAGCACAGTCAGTCGGTAAGTCAGATACCGAAAAGTGCCAATCATTTTAATATTTCATATAATCTTCTTTTATATTTTTCGAAAAGTGCCAGTATCTGCCAGCATCTGATAAAATCTTCGCATTCAATTTTGATACACGACAACAACGATAGTGGCAGTATGGCTGCTCTGCTGGTTGCAATACAAAAATTGCCGGCTTCGTTGAAAAGAGAAGTCCTTGGGAATGAGAAGGGGAAGACGACAAGCGGCAAACGAAACTCGTGTTCTTTGTCGACGACCATAAAAATGACTCCAAGCATATTTTCCAATTCAACGCTGACAGCTCCCTACGAAAACTCCTCTCCAGTCAAGTAGGCATTCAACTTCAGTAGCAGCGGGAGTCGCCGCCCTTCATCCTTTTTTTTCGAGGCTGCCACATCGCATCGCGTCACGTTATCGTATCGTTTGTGTTTTCATTCGGTTCGGCATCGCTTTTGAAATGAGATTTCAGAACGGAGGGAGTGTAGATTAATTCTTCCATCCGGACAATTTCACAAAATATCCCGTTTGTAGGGAAGCATCAGTAGCGACAATGGCAGTGGCAGCGGTACAAGCAATGATGACGGTTAGGAGGTACTGAGTAAAAAAGTCTTGGAAAATTTTCAAGGTTCCGCTTTCATTATAAGAACCCTCTGGAGACTTTCGGTTTTATCCCTTTCTTAGTGAATTATTAGCACTTCATTTTATATCCTTGTGTCTGAAATTGTCTTGAGTGTTTTTGTTTATGTCATAAACAAACATTCCCCCATATCGCAACACTTAAGACTGTGAAGATGATGATGATGATATGGTGCCTGATTTAGGCCGGAATAGCGAGTCTTCAAGATAATTTCCCGCCGCTTTAAGCAGCTTTGTGTTAAATGTATGAGTAGAAAGAGTGGGTGGGTGATATCTAGCCTCCACATCCAGGCATTCAAGAAGTGTTAATTGTTCGAGTGCTGCTAAGATTGAGGCAGTTTAAAACAATAACACGTGAGATTCAATTAGGGAAATTTACTTAATTTAAGAGTTTTAAGAATAATGGATGATTTGTTGGTGTGATTCGTATCAAAGACTTGGTAGATGATCTTCTGTTTCCGGGTCAACATTTTGGCGATAAACGATGTTAGGGTGATTTAATATAAGCTTTAAGCAGATGCTATTTAATTTAATTATACATATATTCGACTCGAAAAACGCAGACAAACCTAGGCTATTTTGCTCGGACAACTTTCCACCTTCGAACTGTAAAACTAATTTCAGGACTTTTGATTTCATCGGCTCTTTGCCTAAGAAATTTTTTGGTAATCGAAGCGGTACTGGGCTTTATATAGTCACAACGTTATACGAGATAGTCGATCATGGCTGTGTTGTGTTTCCTTGAGAGCACACAATTTCTTGGTCAAATTGAAAGTTTATTTTGCAAATGTATTTGGGTGTTACATCTCCTTCTACTCCACATGAATTATGTGAACTTTATGCCTCTTACTTTTCCTCCTTTTATTTATTTATTTATTTATTTCATACCAAACAAGGAGTATACATAAAAAATTACAATTTGCATTTTTCTTAAGGTCAAATAAAATAAAATAGCTTAAACGAACAAGGTAACATGTCCCAGACTTTTGAGGAGGAGATTGCAAGGAGTGGAAATAAATTTTGCTAAACGAATTCAGCGCAATAATTGAAGCACTTTTGAACCTGAATTCAGAGATAGACGGGGAATAGTAGTTGGAAAATTTGTTGCGTATTTTACAACATCTATTTATCGGTCCTCTGTCATCATAAACAGTGTGATGCTGGTGCTCATTGAGGAGACGTGTGTGCCGAGTCCGTCTTACAGAATTATTGGCCTTTATGTTATTGCAAATATATTCAACGTTAGCCAAGCTCCTAATCGCATCAAAAATGAAACATGAGCATAGCAACGTTCTCTTTAAAGAAAGTCTTGTCAAATGTAAAAGACTTAACCTGTAACTATAAGATGGAAGGCTTTCAAAATCACGTGGATGGTATAGATCTCTCAGGCCAAAAAGAACAAACTGCTTTTGGATAGATTCCAGTTTATCGCTTTGAATATTGAAAGTAGGGCTCCAAACGATGCACCCATATTCGAGTAAAGGACGAACTAAAGATATGTACAGAGTTTTTGTGACCCATATGTTTTTGAATTCTTTTGCGTGCCTCTTAATAAATCTCAGCTGCTTGCTGGCTCTTGAAAGTACTTTGCTGTATTGAAAATTGAAGCGAAGCCTCTTAACCAGAATAACATCGAGATCCATAACACGATCTCTCTAAAATTTACAGCAGAGGTCTTACGGGAAAAGCTTATGGCATGGCAATGTTAAGACGTTTAATTCAGCCACACCATTGCTCAAGCGGTAAGAGTTTTAACTGATCAGATTCCGATTGACATCTTGTGAATGTCCACTTAAAAAAATATATGAAATGTCTGATAACACGTCCGATAGATCCGAAATGAAAATATTAAACAGTAGCGGCCCTAGGTGGCTGTCTTGTGGTACCCCAGGTAACTATTCAACAAATTTAGCACGTTTCCTGAAATACCAAATTTTTGCTGCTTAAATTTTAAAACATCATCAAGCCTTGCTGAAATCAGTGTATATAGTTTCAATCTGACGTCCTTTTTCCATATTGCTAAGCACATTTGAAACCATTATGATAAGGTTGGTGGTTGGTGGACCTACCTTTTTTGTTGCTCATTTAGAAGAGGATCAACAATAATTGCAATTTTTTCACAAACAATTTTTTCAAACAGATTTGGGATAGCAGACAAAATAGCGATGCCTCTATAATTCTCAACTGATCATTTGTTGCCACTTTTAAGAATCGGCGTAAGATGGGAAAACTTCTAAAAACGAGGAAATATACCGCAATTCAGCAATTTGTTGAAAAAGATCTGAAGGGCTGAAATAATCGTTACTGCACACTTAATTATGAAGCTTGGAGGAAAAAAATTTGGTCCAGAACATTTTTTCATGTCAAGCTCTCTTATAGCTTTAGTAATGTGCTCTCTAGTTCAATTTATTCCATCAGCGATAGACAGCTGATGTGTTTGGGGAATTGGCATGTTAGGTGAGCCGCTGAGTGAACAAAAACTTACTGAAAATTGGCGGCAAACAAGTCACATATATTATGTGGGTCAGAAAAAACGGAGTTTTTGCATCGATTTGTGATAACCAGAATCTTTTTGCTTGGTGATCACAAAGTCAAAAAAAAAATTCTTAAATTCGGATTTTCTTACAACAATGTCCTCCTCCTTCCCACTACCTTCCAATATCTACATCTTCTCCTGAATTACAATCGTGTCAAGCAAACCACAGCTTCTGATGAACGATATTGATGCCAATACCGGTAGTGGCTCTGACGTTATTCCAAATATCCTGGCTAAATCTCTTTCATCATCAATGTGCGTCTCTGTTTTCATCTTGTTCAACATAAGTATAGCTTCTAATTCTTCCTCTTTACTCAAGCATCTTCTTCAATTGCCAGCATCTTCTTAATACAAAAAATCAGCTATCGTACACGCATCTCAAACTACCATCTCCTTTCTCTTTTTCTTTGGTTTCGCAAGATCCTTGAGAAAAAATTTTAGAGGAGAGTTTACTCTTTAACCACCTTAACCTAGTTTATGAACAGCATGGTTTGTCAAAGATGAATTCACTTTAACCAACTTTTCCTTAATTTTCTTCTTCAAAAGCTGAAGATCGATGACAAAGATGGTCCTTTTTTTCTGTGGTCGTACCAGTATTGTAGCTGTTAATTTTTACTCTTCAATTTCCTTTTATCCAGTATAGCATCAGGTGTTTCGCAAGGATCTATTATTGGTCCTCTTCTCTTTCTTTTATTCATAAACGATCTGCCTCCTTTAATCTTACCTTCATGACATTGATATGCCGATGATTTCAAGATGTTTTGAGTGACAGTTTTTGACAGTCACATAACTTTTAACTTTTACAAAATGAACTAGATAGCTTACAGATTTAATATGCTGCCAATGTCAAACAATGTTTTTTACTGGTACAACTTTGATGTTCTCCTATTTTTAATAATGCTGCTTCTTTTGGAGTTTTTGGGGTAATATTTGATCCAAAGCTTTAATTCGATAAGCATATTTCATACACTACTGGCTAGGTCTTTAAAATAAGTAGATCCTAAAGTTTCGCAAAGATTTCCACCTGTGTACACCTTTTTCTTTCCTTTGTGCGTAGTGTCTTTGAATATTTCTGTCAAGTTGATTGTCCTTATTATGCTTATTCAATTAATTTGTTGGAGTTGGTTCAACACAGATTTAGTCGTACCTTATTCATTAAATTTCAACTTCCTTACCGTCCTTACAATGATCGTCTTTCTTTTGTACATCTTCCTTCCTTCTAGCCACGGAGACTTTTCCTGGTTGAGTGTCTCCTCTTTAAGTTATTTTATAGCATGATTAAATGTGACTTTAGTAGTCACGTTTCCGTCCGCCTAACAGTGTATGGTATGCGTTCTTCTTTTGTGTTTAGTGTGCCATTTGGGCGCATTTACGCCTATTTTTCTTCTACGCTGTCGCGTTTACTTAGGCAGCACGAAGGTCTAAAGTTTCTTCCTCTATCGCCAACACTACACGCTTTCAAAACTTTTCATAAAAACAATGCTCTATATATTAAAATTTTGACGTCGATTTTTTCTCTCTCTTTTTATTTTGAATTTGCACTTGTTTACCTTGATTTTATTTTTTTTTAAATTTGTTTATATTCATCTTGATTTCATTTCTTATTATTTTTTAGTAATTGATTTTTATCTGTTGAATATGATAAATAAATAAATAAATCAAACCAAACAGCGACAAAAGAAAACTTTGTAAATTTCGCTATCCATCTAAGTATCAGAGATTTTAAGCTATTCGCAATAAGACCAAAAGCTTAGTTTAAAAACGTTGACTTTTAAAAATCCTTTAGGAGATTTCCTACTGGCCATACTTTTTATTTAACAAAAAGTGGTTTTTTTTTACAGAGGACGGATTTTCAGTGTCACTCAAGCGTGGTCCGTTTTTTGAACGAATTGCGATTTTAATTATGGCTCCATAGTCCACTATTGCGAAATATTTGGACCATATTTGACAAAATCATGAGTAATATGACATCGACAAAATAATGTTTCCTGTCAATATTACATTCACGTACTGTATTGGGTCCATAGTATTCATGATAAGCTTAATAGTGATATTTAGCGAACAGATTGAATTGATTTGGTCATCTATCTCAAAAGGTGGTCATCGAGATAAGAAAAGAACACAAATTACAGTAGTAATAAAAGAAGTGGCGAACATAAATGACATTCGCGTCACATAAAGGTCGTGGTCAATATATTTGACTCTGTTCTTTTAATATCCATGCCAACTGTATTTATAAAAACAAACAATTTTAAAAGATGCTAGTCAAAAATTCAGTTCCACGCTATGAAAGAATTATCTAAAACAGAACCCCAAACTATGCGTGGGCGAAAATGCCGAATATTTTCAGCAAGAGGGTCAAACATAATTAAAGCCATATAACGAAACGGGTACTGGCCAAACAAGTAAAGTATATTGCATATAAGTATACTGCAATGGTATTTATCACTATCTGCATAGAATATACGAGTATCATGTTTTGCTTAAAACTTGAAATGATCGGGGGGTAAATGTGTTTAGTGACTAAAAATCAGCTCCTTTAATTTGATTATTGGCAGTAATTTTTTCATGTTCATTTTTCGCATGATATTAATAATAATTAATGTTTGTACGTGTCGTTCTATTTCATCTGATTACAATCTAACAAAATCTTTAAAGTAACTGAATTCAAATCTCGGTTCGTTCCGCACAACTGACGCAATTTTTCCTAATGTTAAGCGTTAGGACAGCTGTGCCGTCACTACGTTCCATATCTATACATTTCTGTACATGATTCTAAATTGAGTATGTATATATGTTCACAATAGTAATGAAATAAAATCGGGAAACGTTAGTGTATTCTGACGATGACCATAGTGGGATTTTAAAATCGCAGACTTAATTGAAAAACGACCAGTGACGGCTGGATCAGCAACGAAGTGAAAAGATTGTCAGACAAATAAAACAAACTTCAACGTCAGAATAAAAAACAGTGTTGAAAATATTTAAAACAAAACCGACATATTCTACTGGATGCGCCTGTATGTCGCATAGGCCTGAAAAATGTGACAGAGCACAAATAACATTGCCGTCAACACGAACGAGGCCATAATGTTTCTCTCGTACTTTGAAATGCTCGCGGTGAAGAGGTTGACTGGTCGACTAGCTGATATGGCTCCGGGCAAAAATATGCGGGACTGTAAATTGATTTTAACGAGGCTTAATTGGTTGTTTCTGTAGTGGTGCGTTCACATGTATCTTTCACTATACTGCACCTAGACCGCGTACTGTAATGATATTCCATCTTTCATCCGTCCAGATCGATGTTGTAAACGCACAGAGAGACGTCTACTTGGTAGGCACGAAAACTGAACAACGTCAGTATGAGGCACCATAGAAGCCTTCGTTTGGCTTAACGAAATTTCAGCCTTATCCGTTTCCCGGACGGGAGCAGAAGTCAGAAAAGTCGTGTTTGGAAATTCTTCAAAGTTGTTGTGGATGTCATCATCAGATTCACCGTCGTCGTTCTCGTCAGCAGCAGCAGCATCTTTTCAACACAAAGTTACCGTGACGAGAATTCAACTCTTAGCCTCGTAGATGTATAAATTCGATGGAAACTTGGGAATCCAGGTCTAATGTCCTTGTTGGCTAGTTGTCTAAGGGTGTGATAAATGTTTTGCATATTGATAAGCTGCTCATGATAGAGAAGTCATAAAAACATCATTGATGCATTGTTCAGGTGACGGTGGTAATAAAAGTTCCATAATAAATGTGATATGGTTATCTTGCAGTTCCAAACGATTGCTGATTATTTTATTGAAAAGTTGTGAATCTTACTGCAGGGCTTAAATGTTTTTAATTAAGTTTAGAAGCATAGGATTTAAAGCTTTAAAACTGACTGATTGGAACGTCTAAATTTAGGTTATCGAATATCTCATTTATTAAGCTATAGGTCATTTTCCAAATTAATAACAGTTTATCATTAGGTATAAAATTAAAATGGAGCTCGATTGGATTTGATATGCTTGGTATTTTATATCAAAGATAGTTCAATCCAAAAACCAAACCCAAACTGCATTGCATGTGGCATAAAACCTATATTACGTAAGTGCGCCCAGTGTGGGTATTCAATACTATCAAATTCAATTTTTCACATTCTGCATTGTTCAAACTGAAAAATGCAAGATAAAAATACACTACCAAAATGTAAAAACTGCTAATTTACGACCTGAGTATTTCGATACTAAGATGAAACTTTGTTTTTACGTTAAATAAATCACAGTACACAAAAACCAAAAACAACCGAAAAAGAAACGATCTTTCCAATAGAATTTCCCAATCCTATTACAATTCTATTTGCTAACCTAATGAATCCACTTTCATCCCGTGAAGTATTACCGATTTTCTGCTTTTAATTAGGTAAACCGAAAAGAGGTCAGCAGGAAAGCATAATCAGAAAATTGAAATCCTATGAAAATTTGATTATTACCGCAAACCATCTCGTAACGAGATTTGTTGGTAAATTTGTTGTTGCTGGTGGTGGTGATTGGAAAAGGCATCATCAAATGTTTCGTTTTGAAATTAAATTAAAAATGGTGTCTGATTTTCTTTATTGAACAAAAGATTTTCAACAGAGCTCAGTATAATTTATGATACTTCGTTTTAGGCAAATCGAATTAAACAGAGAAAGATACTGGATTTTAGAAACGTATCAATTTTTGGATAAAAATGAATTGTGCCGTTTGATAGCATGTTACAAAAAATTACTAATGAATATATTTTATTTAAATTTTGCTTAAAGTTTCGAGTTTGTTTTGAAATCTGTTCATCCAGGGACAAATAAAGTCGCCACCCCTGCTCATTTACAGCGCATATCTTTTTCAATTATAATCAACCGCATCAATTAGTAGTTGCATTTGCTCAATTTCAATCTTTCTACGAATTGCTTAATTAATATCGGTTGGTGCCTCTAATCTGCCAAATCGAACACCCTCAAACATTATGTTTTAGACCCGATCGACATGTTTTCTGTTTTCTAATTACAGTATCCCGGAAAACCTTGAAAAGTTTTCTCTGACCGAAAACAGTTGGCAAACAGAAAAGTTGTAATCATTTATTTAACTTAATTCGAGAAAATCTTGTGAAGTGTCAATTAAAGTGCCGTTCACTTTACCAAAAATTAATCAAATCAGGATTTCGGATTTGGTAGAATGAGCTTGTGCTGGTATCGAAGGCGACGAGATTTTGTCTGGAGAGAGCTGGCGATGAGAGCTTACGTTCTGGCAAGGAATGTTGCACGTTGGTCGCTCGGTTGAGCCAAAAACGAAAATAAGCGTTTAAATTTTTAAAGTACACACGAGTGCTTTTCAATCGGAAATTGAAAATACACTGGTTGTGTTCAATGTTCGTTTCGAACCGTTCTGGCTGTTAGGTTATTTTGGTCACTGCTTTGAAACGATAACCTTCAAATCAATATTTCATGTTGGTTTGGGTCAGTTTGTGTTTCTGATATTTGGGGATGTAGCTTGATTATAGGGAAATGTTGAGAGTATTTTGTGCAGCTATGAGCATTAGGGAAGAATCATTTTTGTTGATTGTATCAGGTTATATTTGGGCATGGTTAGCCTTTGCCTCATTAGATAATCTGCAGGCGGACCAGGAGTGCAATCATTAATCAAATGCAAGATAGAGCAGTGGAATATGTTCGTATATCGAGATTTTAGTGAAAATAATAGTAAGTTAGTGTATGGCTCACATAAGAGGTAAAATTAGTTTTGGAAAATAAATGCTGTTTTCTTAGGGAAAAGGTTTTTAGTTTTTATTCCATTGCAAAAGATACGTTCAAGTAACTTGAAAAAGAAAAAAAAAATTGAATGTAGTTGTCAATAAAGTGATCGTTTCTTGTCTTTCAAATTGGGTATTATTAATCATTCTCCAGCTAGAAGGAATAGTGCTTATGGGCAATTCGTAATTTAATAAAAGGAATAAGAAAGCATGGACAAATAATGACAAAGACGATGCGAAACATTGAGAATACAATCCGGCCTCTCTGTTCCGAGTAGCACCTTACAAGGATAATAAGATTTCTACTACAAGGGAATAAATTCATCGCAAAATTAATTTCAAGACACCAAATTGAGTTTGTGTCTCAAGTAGAAGACAAGAATAAATAAAAAAATAAACTTAAAAATTGAAAAAAACAATTGAAAACGTTTGGATGAGTAAAAGCTGTGGATCTTTGGAAAATAAAAGATCCAGAAAATTATTTGTCTGCTTTGTGGCAAGTAACGTAGGACAAAAAAGAATAAGAATAGTTGCAAACAAGAGATATTTTAAAAACAAACTTCGAAATTATTATATTTAAAACCAAAAAAAGGTATGCCTTGAAAAATATTGAAGTAGTATTGAATATAAGGTTTCTGGAGATAGTAAAAATGCAAAGAGCTTCATTGAGCTTAAGTTCGCGCATACATGAGAGCCAAATGATAGCTATGAGCCTAGCGCTAACATTATTATTGTTAAAATTAAAAATAGTTTAACTGAGCTCACTGTGTAAGCCAGAAAGTCTAAAAATTTTCTCATATTCTTTTCAAAGAAGCGCGAATTTAATCACAAAGCAATCGCCACAAAATGTTTGTGTTACAATGACCGAAAGAATTTGATTGTTGATTTGTTCATGGAATTTTGGAGAGTTGTATGTGAGGAGATCCATTGAATGAAAAATTAGGCACGAGGTTGTACTGTCATCTATTCTTTATTTGTCAACTATTTTCAATGTTTATTAATCTTTGAATTGCAAGGTGAGACCCCATATATTCGATAACTTTTTCAAACGAAGATTTCGCATAAAGTATAAATTATGCCAGTCAACTATTCTATTGAAGAGATGATACCTATAGCTAGAACTGGTTGATCCACGACAGTGAATAAATTAAAGTCTTCTGCAAGTTAGCCGCTATAAAATTCCAAGATGAAAATGCTAAGAGCGTTATAAGGTTGGGCAGTGTATCTCCGTGGCTTGAACCAAAGGAAAGAGAGCGCAAGCAATCAACTAAAGGTGACACCCAATCTCTTAAGTATCGGGGTCTCAATCCTCGGGAAAAATTAAAGCGTGAAAAAAGAAATTCGAACTACTTCTCCAGCTTAATGGGGTAGACGAGAAAACATATGAGTTGAATGGAACTATTAATTTTTACTTTGGCAATGAAGCTTCGGTCTGTACTATTAAGCGATAGGTGGCTATTGAAATGAAATATATCGATGAAATAACGACCAAAGAAGGTGTCTGTCAGGTTATAAAGCGCATCAGTTTCGGACCAGAAGAAGTTATTAGTTTGCGAAGAGCTTGTAGTGAAACGCAAATAGCATATATCAGCGTCTCATGAAAAAGGGCTAACCTTCTTTTTAAATACAGGAGGGTAAATATAGGCTAAATGAAAAATGTGACCAAACAGTAGGACAGAAAACTCAGAAGACACTTAACATATAGTTGATAGCAGTATATGTCCAATGCTAAGAAAAGTGCTTAGTTTACAAGATGGCGAATAAAAGTGATCTCAAATAACCTGAAACATTGCTAGACTGCCTAAGATATGCGTGCACATACAAAGAAAAGGACGCCTAACTTGCTCTCATAAGTGAGAGGTACAAAACCCGAAAAAGCAGCACCCGGGTATGTGACCAAACTATAAAAGTGATATAATGGACTTGTGGAGCTTTGGCATTTCAAAAAGTATGCACTCTGCCAGGGAGATCCGTTGGAGACAAAGTAATCGGTGTGTTTTTTACACGTGTTACATGCTAAATGGTCTTGTGGAAGATACGCGCGGAGAGTTTGCTGTCATAATTTGTGGTTACGTCAACGCATGAGTAGCTGAGTGGGATCGAGGGGCCGAAATTTGCTGGAAACCTTTGCACTTCTCAATGTGGTGTTTCTTAACGATGTTAGGAAAACTACTTTCAGAAAATTCCATAGAGCATCAATTATTGGCATACCGTTTATAAACCCATGATATGACCGCGTCACTTCATGGCGAATGAGCAAACACTACAGCCACAGTGATCATTAAGTGGTGATACTTGACATCAAGCATCATTACGACAGCAGAAAAATGCTCTGGTCCCAGGTAGAAAGAAAACAAGCATACTCCTTTACTGTAAGATCTATGGAGCAAAAAACACATGCAATCTCTGTGCTGTGATGATAGCAGTGTGTGATACTTCCATGTCTAATTGAGCAGAAAGTAGCCAAACAGGATGTAGCCCAAAAGTAGACTACACTCCAATGACAGGCTGACCGAGCTCAGGATTCTTTGTCACTCATTAAAAAGTGCAATCAAAAATTTCAAAAACCTTTGTTGGGGGGCCGGATCGACTGTGTGGCGAAGCCGACACCAAGTGGCACAGAGAAGAAAAAAAAAACAGAGGGCTATAACTCACTTCAAATAATTAGCTGAAAGAACTTTGCAATAATATCGGTGATTAGACGGAATTCCAAACATGACTCTGACCTGGAGCGGAAAGAGCGTTCCTAGCAATAAGATTTTCGAAAAACACACACAAAAATCGATGCAACCAAGGATATCGTAGAAATTACCGCTGATGACATTGCTGGTAAGAGATGGAGATAAGGAAAAAGAGTACTGCGTTGTGGTCACACTTGACGTGAAGAGCGCCTTCAACTAGGCCAACTGTGAGGACATCCAGGAAGCTCTTAGGACTAAGCAGGCCTAAAGCTACATTCTAGACCTTATATTGAGCTACTTCTAGGACAGTTTGAAAGTGATAGTGGAACGGAAACCAATAACATCATCGCGGTTACTCCACAAAGCTCTGTAATGAGTCCGCTCCTGTGGGACACTATATACAACAATATGTTTACAATACAACATATAATAATATAATGTACAACAACGTGTTGTAGACCCATCAATTTCTCTGACTACTCAGCACTAGTGACAGTGGATAAATATATTCATCAAGTTGAGGCTGATGTGAAGGCTGCTATTGCTAAAGTACAAATATGGCTAGAATCCACCTACCTGGATCTTGCCGAGCAGAAATCAAAAGCGATACTGATAGCTAGCCGGAACAATAATAAATTAATAAACAAGCCAAAGACATACCTCAAATACTTTGGAGTTATCTGGGATTACAGACTGAGCTTTAAGGAACACAGAGGCTATGCACTTGTAAAAGCAGCAAAAATACAAGTTTCACTTGTCAGAATATTGCTAAACAGTGTTTGGCCTAAAATGGTCAGGTGGAACATTTTACTTGCAATGCAAGTGCAAGTAGTAGATTTGATGATCCTCTACGATTTACTGTAAGCTCATTACAGCAGCAGCTGAATAGTTTCCTAAGGGAGCGAATAGTGTCCTTTTTTAAGTGGTAGCTGCGCTATGACTCGAATGAGAAAAGAAGGTGGACGTATCATTTGATACCAAAAATTATTCCTTAGGTGCGGAGGAAGCATGGTGATTTAAATTAATATATAGGGCTTCTACTAGTATCTGCATAGATTTGGGCATGAAGACAAACCAACGTGCCCAAATTATCATAAAACCGAAGACGATGCAACACTCGTGATTTCTTAGTACTCTCGCGTTGGGGATACCGCACCACCACCGAATCACAAACTATAATCAACAGTGAATAGGGACCAAGAAGAGGTGCTTTCTCAGCAGAGACGAGCGCTCCAAGAATGGAGCTGAGCCTTTTCAATAAAAGATCCTAGACGAAAGTATTTACTGCTAAGAACTTCACACAGTAATACCGAAAGGCAGTTCCGGGGAAAGAATGTTGAAGGAAATGGTGTATAACTTAGTATGTAAGTGCTTCGTCAAATCGTGAATCGAGCTACGGTACCTATGAAGATCTCACACTATTCAGTGGCCCCTACTGCAAAAAAAACTTCTCATTTTGTTTCGATTCGATGACCGTGCTGGAAGTTTCAGAGGAAGAAATATTTTTAGGGATACCAGCCGTACAAATTTCAAAGTCTTACTAATTCAAACATTTGTTGTACATTTATAGTAGAGGGCTATCATTTGAACATATTTGAAATGGCCACAATTACCACAGCTGACGAGTCTTATCTTAATTTTGGAACCAAATTTGGCTCACAATAAAGTCAGTCTGCTATGTGAATTTGGTTTGAATTTGATTACTGTATCGGAAGTTATAGGGTATAAAACCATAACTTTTTTTACGATTTTGTGAGATAGCACCACTACCTGAGGGTTGAAAGCGTACTCATCAAACTTCTATCAGACCTGGTCCTACTAGATGACCGGATCGGGAGTTCGAAAAATTGGTATTTTTGAGAGGGGCTATCATTCTTGTGCTATGAGGAATTTCAAAAATTTCAATTTGAATCTGTAAACAAGGCATTAAATTGACAGACTGTAAGCTTCTTTTTACATAGAAGCGTCTATGATTTGAAGTATTGTGTTTGCGTAACTGCCGTAACTACAAGCTGCCTGTGTACTCATTCGAAACCCCAGAAGCATATTTATTATGCCCATTTTTGTATTATGACAATTCCGTAATGATTTGGCAACTCTGGCAATTTTACAAACTTTTATTGTCCCTTTTAAGTCCTAAGCACCTATTTATGGTTAAAAAATGTACCAGATCTAATTTTGAAACACGTTCCTAATTCAGTTCGAATGCTTATTTTCCTCGAAATTTATTTGTTGATTGAATTATAAGGGTGTTTAAAATATGTCCGTTGAAGAGACAAAAGGTTAAAGATAACTGAGCTTTGCTGAAACTTGGATCTATTCGATCTATACATCGATGCATTTGAAAATTTTAACACAATCAGATGATGCAATAGTCCCTGAATTTTCTTCAGCATAGTTTTGCATATACATATGTAGATATGAGTACATGTATACATTTTTGAGTGAATTGGTTCTATTACTAAATTCTATGAATATCAGGAATAAGGTTTGTATTTGATGCAGTTCATATCTTAAAAACGAAATTTCACATCTGAGAGGACTAGTAGCTTATAATACTTTGATAAAAATACATATAACGTTTCAAACAGAGCAGGTTCAACTTTTTCAACTTATAATTACCAGAATATAATATTGAGATTCGACATATCGTGACCTATTTTTTACTGCCAACACAATCTTGCAGAATATTAAATTCATGTAGGTACTATGGGAACGATGAGCTTCAGGAGGGTTTCTATAAATTCGATTCTCCGGAAAAATAAATACAAACGCATGTGTGTAATATGCTTTGTATGCTGTTTACCAGTAAATCATCTCTTATAAAATTTTGTTGAATCGCATGCTCCAAGCACGGCATCCATATGTATCTTCCACATGAATTCGTTGATAAAATACCCTTCCATTACACTCGGAAATTTCAGAATGAATACGCTCCGAAATCTTTATACATTTTTTGAATAATAATATCTTTATGTGTGTATATCTAGATATGAAATCATATAAGAGATGTGCACATGACAATCCGAAGATTCATCTTTTGTCACTGAAACGCAACTTGATGTGTCAGTAGTGAATTTGTGAGTTCATCGTAATGCATGCTTTTATAGCATTTTCGATACGACATTCAGGCCAGGCCAGTCGAGGACAGGCCGACTAGCTAGTTTGCCGGGCCCGCAGCACAGCAACAAAGTGCCCCATTAAACAATTAAAGCCAATTGAAATCAATTAAGGGAAAAGAGCGCTCAAGTATAAAAGTCAGCCAGAAGTAGCCGGTAGCTATTGTCATCAACGCAGCCGTTTGCGTTCACTGTAACATTGTAGGCGAACGCTGCTGGTCTGTCGACGAGCTCCGTAGGATTATTTCCATCGCCCCGTGGACCGACACTGATGTTCCCGACATATTATCATTTTTTATTTGAGAAAATAATAGCGTATCAGCGGGTTTTTTTCCCTGACGACGGTGCCAGCCAACAATGAAGCACGGCATTCAGAAATACACACGACAATAAAACACAAAATGCAGAAAAACAACAACAACAACAACAACAGCAACAACAAACTACCCCAAGACTCCACGCCTGCGGGACTTTATCTTGCTGGCGCGACACAAACACACTTGACGACGAGTGATACAACCGCATCGCATTCTAAATTCAGAGCGAATTTCTAACTTCTGAATTGAATTCAATTTTCTTTTGAGAAACACTTGTTGCCTATTGTTATCGGATCATAGAGCGCAGTATACAGTTTGCATCTGTATCTTGTTCGAGCGGCAGGAATTCGTATCTGGGCCTGTACAATCCCAACTTCGAACGTTAGCTCCCAGTGTGGCCTCGAATATCGCGAACAAAAAATCATGCCTACTTCTTCCGCTAAATTTGAATCGATGAAGAAGCAACCGAACATCCGAAGATGAAGAGTTTCTTGTCGTCGTGGAAGTTTTGCGAATGACGAAAGTTTGACAGGGTAGGGCCGGAGCGAATACGATTCGGCATAACAGTCGAATCAGAGAATAAGAGCTCAATTCAAGCAAACAAAGCAATTGCGAATTTCTTCAAGTAGTCTTTTCAAAAAAGGCAAACACAGATCGTTTCAAGAAACCGATTTACGTACGTATGTATGTTTGTAGTAACCACGTACGAAAATCACATCGGATGTATGACATTTGCTGGGGCAGATAGGTACATACTTGTAGCCACGTACGTAAATCGAAGATAAAATTTCAGTTTGTCGTCTTCGAAGGCGACATTTATTGAAATGTATGATTTGAGTGCGAAGGAAAATCGAGTGAAGAAGCACTTTGCATAAATCGTGACTTCGATCAAAACCGTATGCTTCGAATGAATTCCTGGAAAATTGTTTCAAGATATTCGTCCTTGAAATGGAGCAGAAAGCGTATTACAATCATATTATGTCTCAAGCTTGAAATGTAAAAGTTTTTTTTCTTCATCTCTCAGTCTCACAGCTAAAATTGCGTTGTTGAATTATGCAGAAGATTTCAACAGAGTCTTAAGATATTATTTTGGTAGAAATGGGTTTTTGAATCATAATCGATTTCAAATGTTCAGTGCAATGTATTCTTCATATCAGACAACACTTAGTGAAACTATAAAATATAGTTACTTGTTGATGTGTTCGCAAATAAGGGTATTTAAAAAAAGTGGGGATAATTAGCAGGGCCATTTTAAGGCATGGGCACACTGGACTAGTGCCAAGGGCCCGGGATTCATGGGGCCCCATATTTCCAGATCATCAACTGATGAATATATTTATTTTGTGAAAATTAAACAATAGTTACCTGACTATACTTAATAATTATCTATCTGCTTTTATAGTAATCTCATGAACCAGGGGACTTACACTGGCAATTCTATTTGCTTACTAGTAGCTTTTAAGCCTTTATATATGTATATAATCCTACTTGTAACGAGTATATTATCAATCTTACGTGTTTTTACTTTAGCTTTAAAACAAATGCACATTTTGGGTTGTGTGAATTTGAACATCACTGGAATAAACATAAGGTCTGTTCAAGAACTTTCAGTCACTGAATTTTCCTGAATTTTACTCAATCACGTGGTGGGGGAAATTCATGAAAAGTACGAAAACGCTCTCATTGCATTTCCTAAAAATTGACAAACAAAAGTGTCAGTTGTCGGTTTTTGGGAGAACAATAGTGATTATAAAGTCATCCTAAGCGGTTATAAATTATCGCCATAAAAATATTCGTCCTTCATAATGACATTACGCCAAAAACCGTTTGACAGTTTTCAGTATTTTTCAGTAGCTCAGACCCTCAGACCCTACTGAAATTAACTGAAAGACAGAAAATTTTCAGTTTTCAGTAAAACGGAGTACAAAAACGGCTTCATTGCAATTAATTGCAATTAATCGTAGTACGCGAGCAGACCTATAAACTAATCAATCTGTGTACCCATTCGATTTGTGAGGAGGGCATTTTAATTTCTGCTGTTCCTATTTGAAAAGCACGGTCGGGATGGCATTTCAATCAAATTATTTCAATCTGAAAATCAAATCATTTCACTTAAGATTGAACTTGCAAACGGTGTGTTTTATCTCGTGATTGCGATTGTTGTCAGTGCAATAAAATTAAGTAATAAGTATTGAATACTATATCTAGTGGCTCAGAAAAAAGTAAAAAAAAACTGCACATCAGAAAGAATAAATTAATAAATTACCAAAATTACCATCATATTTTACATCAGGAGATTCTGTGAGTAGTAACCAAATAATAAACCATCCACATAACGAACCATATCCACAACAGATTGCGGAAACTCAGGGAACTTCACTATCTACTTGTTTTTCGCTAAGTCTTACCACTTCACAAATTGAATCATATTGTACAGAAGGAGTCCATCCCGACGTAAAAAATGCAATAACTTCACCAACCACTGTTTTAATGGAGCAAAAACAGGAGAGACCTTGCCAATTATTTAAACGAAAATTATTTGGAAATGAACCGCGCAATTTGGATTCGTAAAGGGCCCACATATTTTCAAAATAAAGATTGTAACTTTTCCGAAGTGTCTAGAAAGACAAAAACTATGGCTAATCAGTGATAAATTTTTCAATAAAGCATTATATTATAGTAAATTAAAGAACAATGAAAGTGTTGAAAGAAAATGGTCGCTGAATGCGCCTTCGAGAAAATCTGTATTTTGTTTTTCATCCTGCTTATTTAACCCTTCTAGTATAAACCTATGCTCTCCGGGTAGATGCATTGATCGGAAGCACATAAGTTACATAATTTTACATCACGAAAATAGCCCTGGACATGGGCAGTCTTTGATGACTTATCTGCCACGAAGTAAAGTAGTTGGTAGAGTAGATACAGGCTTATTAAAAATAAGTAGATTGCTGGAAAAGTTCGCTTTAACGGGTTGTCACAGTTGTAAAATGTTTGGCATCGAGAAGTTTTTATTTAGAATGTGTGGAGCTATTAAGTGAATCTGATAAACTACTTACAGGTCACCTAAAAAAAATTATGAATCCTTTTCTGCGAATTTTTGTAATGAGTTTATTGGTGTAATGGGAAAACAGGTCCTAAAAAAATTATAAACGAAGTTAAATTAGCTAAATATCTTTCGATTAGCATTTATAGCACGCCCGATCTGTCTCATACTGACCAGTTAATCTTTGATTTATTGCATTTATCTCTATCCCTAATACCAGAATAATTATTAAAACATCGGAAAAATTCAAAAACCAAAATAAAATTGTTTCTGATAGATTTTGTTTGAGAAAATCCGTAAATCCATATACAACGCCATTGAGCTAGCTGTGCAGACGTGCGTCGCAATTTTCTAGTGTTATTAACAATTCCGCGAATATCTTTCACCATGAAGATGAATCAGAAATCGCACGAGAAGAGCGCTCCGTTAGTACCCAACGAGAAAAGTAATTCGTAAACATACTCTCCATAAGTATCCCGTATAATGTGTGGAAGCATTAAAGATACTCAGTTTATTTCCTTTTAACATTGGATGTCCTAGGCTGGCAAGGTATATACAAGAGGAATTTTGAACTTTCAGCTTTATAGCTGAGAACTTTTTGCAAAGCCCGACATTTTATTCTTGCATTTCCCTCATCTATGGGGACTGCGTATTGAAGCTTCGACCGGCGGCCGATCATATCTCTGCATGACCTGGAATGTGTAGATAATGCGCTCTGAGTGATTGCAACTTTCATTGGAAATTCCAACAGCGTATTCTTGCATTAAGCTTAGTACTGTGTTCGATTTCACGTGAAATTTTCATATAAAATTTCACGTGAAATCTGTTTCGGCGAAAATTTAGCTTGAAAATAAGCAAGAGTGGTACTCTGTTCTTAGCATGAAAAGTTGCTTCGAAGTTGTTTTCGCTTTGAAAATATAGATGGCATTGACAAATGTCTCCAATCATTTCGTGCCAATTAAGTTTGTGCAGTTCATTCTTTCGAGCTAAAAAGTGACATTTGGTGTTTGAATTTGAAAATTGAATTGGGCAAATGTCTTTCCAATAAGAAAATCGATCGAAAATTGAAATTCTTGATATTTTGTCCGTCAGGAATAAGCAGTGTCTTTGCTTTTCTCCATTGCCAACATTTTCGCTCGAAAGAATGACCAGATAATGGAGACATGTCAAAATGCAAATTCACGATTCACTCAGTACCAGCCTTTACACGTTACAAGGGGGTATTTGTGCTGCTGCTTGGACCGGAGGCATGCATGACTCTTAGTGAATAGTATCCTATACATTTTTCTTACCTGTGATGATTTGAAATGCTCTAAAATTTTCATCGTTTCGTTTTATATGGCAAACAATACCGAAGCTAATGTATGCTCGAAAGTTCTTTTCCCCTTAATTTTACGAGTAATATTCATAAGTAAATGATGGATTTTTTGGAAAACAGCTTTCATGTGTTACATATGCATTGCTGAGAATGTTTGCTTTACGTATGCTGCGAGAATGCTTTGAAGCGATTTCATTGGGTATGGCCCAACTTTGTCATTCACAAATACAATAGCAAAGAGTGACAGTTGTTCGCCAACGGCTCAGTTGGCAATGAGAAATCGTTGAGCTTGTCGTATTTTCATTGCACAAGAAGAAATACATTTTTTTATACCACAAAGTAATGCAGTGAAGGTAATCGGCCCAAGTGGAGTTCATACAGCAAATAGTTTAACATAAAGTAGTGCAATTATGTTGCGCAAATCACTTTGATTCGCTTCAATCAAACAAATGCCTTGCTGCCGCGTGAATTACATTCATTTCATTGTAATTAAAATACTTTTCATTTTCATTTTTCATTTTGATCTTAATAAAAAACCGAATTTAATTTTGCTAATAAGTTAAAACAATATTTATTGATTCTGAGGCTGTGCGAAGTTCGCCGAGTCAACTAGTAGATAAATATACATATCTATAATTTTGCTAGGCTTCTCCTGTTCTTTTCTATTGCCTGTTAATAATAATTCTCTGTCTTAGGGGCCACATATATCCTAAAGTATCCAGGGCCCCAAATTGATCTCAGGTGGCTCTGATCATTAGACTATTTCAAAGACGCAGAGAATCTGTTAGATTACCTATAATTATCGGGTTGAATATATTCTGCTATTATCCGTAATTTTTTCAACATTCTTATTCTTCTATCATCCCCAATTAAAAAGTCCTCCTGCTCACTTAACTCAATCGTTTTTTGAACGATGTGCATTCGAAGTAATCCCTTTCTGCAGACTATCACCTAAAATACAAAGCAATTATCTCGTTACACATTCCGACTTTCCAATAATTCCATTTCGCTTCAATTAGTTGCTCTCCTTGCAGCAAAAGTCCAAACAGCATGTCATTGTTCCAACTAATCTGGTTGAATAGAGAGAAGAAAACAAGATTTCCAAATGATGCACATAAAACCCTCTTTCCTCGACCAGATTCTGTAAAACATCAAAGATTGCACCGAAGGATTCCTGAGAAACTACAACTTTGCTTGAACGCCATGAAGCCATAAAAGCAGATGAAAACGTACTACGATACAACAATTGATTCATAAAACAGATAAATAAGAATAATTTATCAAGGTATTAAGTGCTAAACAGGAGCGGACTTCACCGTCGTCGTCACTAGATAAAAACGTTCTCTGTTCAGTCTTTCGCCTCGACAAATTTTTTCTTCAGCAGACTCACTTTTTATGGCTTTCGATAAAAACGCTGTCGTGCAAGGATGCGAGCGCCAGAGCAAGAATAGGAAAACCAGAAGCCAAGTGACTTGTTCTTGTTCGCATTTGCATCGACTTGAGACATTTCAAGGAACAGTAGGAGAAATTCCAACAGCTGTAGTGTGACTAGTGTAGCAATGACTTGACAAGGAAACAAACGAACCGGACTCATTGTTACAAGCGGGGTCATTAAAGCCACCGTTGGACCATATAGCAATGGAAGCGAGCATAAGCAAATGGTAATACACCTTTTGGTCTAGCTGACTTAAGCTCGGCCTAACGGCTCAGTGAGTCCTGCATTGTTTCGGAAATGTTGTGTTCGGAGCTAAGTTGGGGCACGACAACAATTGCATTTGAGTGTTGGATGATAACGAGAAAGTGTTGCCAGATGGTCATCGGATTAGATTACATTAAAGTGCAATTTGCGAGTTTCCATGCTATTTTTACGAGCTTCTCACAGATGTTTGATGCCATTAATCACTACGAAACTTTAGATGGGTGGCAGGATTTTGATGATAAAAAAGAGTTCCGAGGAAGTTGGTTTTAGGAAGAACAGTTGCCATGATGGCATCGATTGAGATTTAACTTAGTTTCGAAAGAGTTTATTTTCTTCTATTGTAGACAAAATGTGACTTGAACAAATATACTAAGCAAAAAAAATTTTTTCAAAGAAGAAGGAACATATTTTAAAATAATTAAAATCGGATAGAAAAGTCAAAATAGTTTTGATTTTGATTTGAATTTTGATACTGCTGGGCGTGTATTTTTTGAGGTGGTTTTTTCCAGAGCTTTTGAACCTTTATGATTTATATTTTGATATAACACATCTTGCGATAAAAATTATCGTAGATCAATTTAACTTTCCCCTTATCAAGGATGATTTTGGCGTTTTACTTGAGATTATCCTCACTAATAGATTGGTGCTTATACTCAGAAAAATACTTCTACTCTTTGAGCAAAAAATAATTGAAATGAAGAAATTAAACAATGAAATAAAATTTACTCATTTCAAACAATTGATATTGAACTTGCCCTGAGTAAAATTTGGAATAGTTTCAAGGGAATGTTGTCATAAATCACAGACAATTTTCTATTGTTCATTGATATTTTTCTTCGAAACAAGCAAATATTTTCCACTTGCTAAAGCTGTATGTTTTGACCTCAGATAAATACTGAACTAACTATGAGTAAAATTTATTTTGTTTCAAGGAAATCTTGACAGAAGTGTTAAAAACTATCCATATTTTCGTCGACAATTTCCTTGGAATCAAACACACATGTTCCATATACCAAAGCAATATGGTTTGACCCTAAACAAATATTTTACTTGATTTTTATATAATTTGTTCAAATTAAAGAAGTAAATTTTATTTTGAAAAAATTCGCTTCAAATTTCCATTCGAAGAATATCGCTCTATTAATCGGAAAAGTTTGTTCTTTAGTAATTTCAGATTGTTCTTTGATGTCTGCAAAAGTGCGAAATCATATAATTGGGTAAAATTATTTTTCGCCAAGATTAATGCGCTTTCAATCTGGCGTTGGCCTTTCTTTGATTAAAATTTCAAAAGAAACGAAAAAGCTGTCTATTCCAACTGATTTGAAGGACAGATCTTTTCAATTTTAATAAGAAAGATTGTAATTTTTCTGAGAATCGAAAATGGATAATGTTGAAGCAAGTAAAATCGTTTTAGCGTTGTAGACATAATTTACTACATTTGAGGAAAATTACTTGCTTGTAATAAGCTATAGTAAAAATCGTATTCTGTTGAATGGAAGAAACTTTTAGACGATATTTATTCAGAGAACTGAAATCCAATAAAGGTCGATTTGATTTATAGAAGATTGCACATCTTGTAGACAAGTAAATATTTTCTTCGATTGTCGGAAAGATATTTCTCTGAACCAAGTCACTAAGCTAGGCTAAGGCGCATGGTTGTCAATTAAGTAATAACTTCTTGAAATGAAATTCTAGAATGCCCAAACTTTGTTCTATTCCATCCCATATATAAGTCGCATTTCGTCATAAATGTCTCATGCAGCTCATCCAAAGTTGCGATAGTTGACAAAATGAAGAAATTTAAATCTGTTTTTGGCGCGGATAAAGTAACAAATAAACTTTAATAAAATCCCTCCAAAAAAGTGAAAGTATTATTAAACTAGTATTATTCAACTGTTATCTTATGCTTACAGTTCCCCAAAGCTTGAACAAATTCCCTCATTATCATTCAGTCAAATCAGATGGGATGCCAAAACCTTTCGAGAGTTCTAACGTCCAAACAGTCACTTTCACTAGGCAAATCATTTGGTAATCTAATCGTGGCTTGCCTGCAGCAGAAACTAAATAATAGCTTAATAGTGGGCGCGTTTTTTGCCTCCCTCTACCAATAACAGAACAATGCTATCTAGTACAGACGCATTGGAAACAACGCTTGGACTGAACTTTCTTTCTCCTGGTCCACTTATCTGGCATCACTATGGATCATATAGGTCTATGTGTGGCCTTGTGCCAACCAGTTTAACCGAACCTAACCTAGTCGGTACAGTCTGCCGGTCGATGCTCCTCAATGTTTGGTCCTCAGCCCGACTTTGTTATATGTCTACATATAATCCGTAAACTTGCAATTTTCCGCCTGCAAATATTCTTTCGTTGATTTTCTTCAAGGATAGAAAAATGTTTACAGTTATGAATTTTTGAAAATACACCGATCTTTATAAGTGTATGAATTTGAATGGCCCCCAAAAAGTTATTCATTACTCCCTGGAGGGGGTTGTAACGGGAATAGGGATTCCAATCCCGAACCATATTTTCAATCCCGGGATTACGGGATTAAAAAATCTCAAATCCCGGGATCCCGGGATCCCGGGATTTGAAATTCAAAATACAACACAACAAAATAAGTCAAGTTTCTAGTAAACAGATTATATAATTTGCCATCATTTCAAAACTACAACAATAAGTGAGCTCAACACTGTATAAAAAATTGCATTATTACTAATTTATATTATTGATGCAAATAAAAACAATAATTTTAATTATCCAAAACGTTGATAGTATGAAGACAGATATTAAAAATTACATCTATTACAAATTACAACAAAAAATCACGACCAAAAACCACAACAACAAAACACAACTCTTAGAATTGAGATACATAATAAAGTAACATATAAAAAACTCGGCCAAAGTTCATTAGGTTTTTCGGAAGTAACATTAAAGCAATAGCAAAGCATCTAAGGTATCGTCTCCAAACCTGCTTCTAAATTTATTCCCGATGTTGGACACCGCGGAAACGGTCGAGAAATATTGGTACGCCTGCTCCAAACTATGCAAGTGCCACCACTTTCGAAAAGATTCATTTCTTTTGCAATGGTTTTAATTAGATTAGTTTCTTGCGGCATTTCATGATTGATTATTTCATACTTTTGCAGCTCTTCTTGAAGCGTTAATTGACGACTACCTTGTTCTGATCAATATGGGTATCTACTGGGTTCTCTTCATTTCTTTGGCTACCAAGCATAGGGTTCAGCATCTAGATCATTGAAGTATTTATTTTAATATTTCGTTGCTCCGTTTCAAAAATAGAGATTTTATTTCACTTGGTAAATTTTCGCTGGTACAATGTGGATTCTGGACATAGCTTAGCATACCAGATAGCTCGGTACACTGACGCTCTTTTATTCGGTCCAATATTGCATTTTTCATAGCATTCAGAAGAATGGACCGTTTTTCTCCTAACAGCCTAAATACAAATCTTGATGAAGTATTAACAGTGCATAAATTTGCAAGTCTGCGGCTAAAGGCCGCCACAGCCACTTTTACAGGGAGTAAAACTTCAATAATTTTCTGAATCGAATCAAACTCTGATGCTTCTAATTGCTCTGAATATTGCAGGCCTATTAATGTATACTATTTTTCAAAATGGGAAACCATTCGAGCATTGTCAAGAGACTATTTCATCTTGTTTTACAATCCATTTAAAGGAGACAGTTAAATGCCTTGCTCGGATCCGACATAGTTTTAAAGATCGTTATTATTTTTCGTTGGAGCTTTTTTAAAATATAAAACTACCTAACGAACTTTCTTTATGCATGCGCTGATGTCCTTCGTCTGATCTAGCGTGTCTTGCAGGCGACCGGTTTCAACGTAGTTAGCTGATTCAGGACCATCCAAATCTTCGTGGTCGTCGTTCAGACTATCAGCTGCTTCATCAACTCTTTAATCTGGAATGGACCTCATATTATAGTGAATATCGCAAACTGCCAAGTGGATGCTATGCGCCAAACAAATATGTTGCTCTGTACCAGCTAGTCTGCCTACTTTTCGCATTTCGTTTGACCCATCAGTTACGGTGGTAACAATGTCTTTTCCTAGAAAAACATTAAACTCATATCTAGGTATTTTCCAGCTGTCATTGATATTCTTACTCCCACCAAGCTCCAGTAAGAATTCACTAAGTAGATGTTTATATTTATATAGCGCCTATTTGCAGTCAAGGTCCATTAATCAAACATCAAACTGAACCGTTCACCTGAGATACTAGTCTGTTATATCTTATTTTTTATTATTTTCTTTATCCTGCTTGCATAGCCAACAACCTTTTTTTGATTGTTGTTAAGGATTTTGGTAAATCTGTGTGTGCATTCGCTAGTATTAATTTCCTCAAATCATTCGATGTAACGAATGCACTAAATGCGAAACAGTCCATACTTATTTATTTACAAACCCCTTTGTATTCTCTTGTTAGCTGTTACATCGGTTTGTTTTGCTCTATTCTTTACGCATTTTGATGTGAGCTAATTGTTTTCTCATAAATATGGATTCTATTTGCACTTTCCGAGCCTTGCTGTCACTTGATTGCCGATAATGCTTGATTCCCAGCCCCGAAATCCCAGCCAATTTCTGATCCCGAAAATCCCGGGATTAGAAGTCATCAATCCCGGGATTTTCGGGACCAGAAATTGGCCGGGATCCCGGGATCCGGGATCCCGGGATTGGATTCGCTAAACGGGAATCATCTCGATTATCATTCAAAGTGATTGCTTCAAATCATTCAAATTTGTTAGTTTTTTTCTGTAAACTTCTAGTTCGCAATAGCCCCATAAGAAAAAATCAGGTGCAATATGGTCTGGTCAGGAGACACTGGGCACCAACGGAAAGTGGAGTTCCTGGAAATCCCTTTATTGAGGAATTTTCGCAGCAATTCTGTCAAAACAGCCCCGGTTATGTGGGAAGTTGCACCATCTTGTTGAAACCACATAAAGTTGCCGGGGATTCTCTTTTGGCGTAGTAATGGAGGAAAAAACTGTTTCAACGTCTTAAAGTCACGTTTCCATTGGCCGTAACCGTAAAATTATTTTCTTTGGTAAAGTAAAGCCCGGCAATGTAGCTTGGTGAAACTGCACACCACACTGCGACTCAAAGTGGATACAATTCCGTCTGGTGTAGTATCTGTGAGTTAAAGTCACTCCATATTCGAGAATTTTGTTTGTTAACATTGCCTGTTAGATCGAAATGGGTCTCGTTAGACATAAAAATGCAGTTCAAGAAGTTTTCGTTCTCTTCCACCATTTGTATTAAAGTTCAAAGAGAATCAGCAAGTCTGTCTTCGATTTGCTTGTTAGTTGAATTTGATAAGAAAATTAGTGTAAATCTTTATGCCAAACTGTCTTCAGTGACTGTCTGCTGATTCCCGTCTGAGCAGATAACCTCCTTGTGGAAACTCAAATATGGCTTGTTTGGAAACAGCTGCAGCAGCAATAGTTTCGTGCGTCTGAATTGAGAAATTTCGATGATAAGGCCTTTTTGTGAATTTTTCACGCTCGGAAAACCTGTGTTCGAGCCTTATTATAGTCCATTTGTTCGGAGGAGAGACGGCAAACGTCTCTTTGGACGAATATTACAGGCTCCAATACTTTAATACTTTTATTTCATTATCCCAATCGCCAATTTTTGTTGAATTTAAAGAGCAATCTGTAAAATAACATAAACGGAACCGATTAATTAGCCATAATAAAAGTTATTACATTTTTTTTCGTGGCGTCTTTGCTGTGGTTTATTTTGGTAGCGTCATTGCAGCGGTTTATTCTACTAAAGTTATATGCGGCCAAACTAGATGTTATAGCTCGTACTCTGGCTCTCAGACAATAAAAGAAATAGATTTTTAGAGCATGAATAAGCAGCGGGTTGGATGTACCCCAAAACTTATTTGAAAAAAATCTAAATACAGGTCCCAAACTTGAAAACCAAACTGTCCCAAACAGCTGAGTTACCTTTTTTGAGTTCTAGAAATTCGTTTAGCTACGGAGGCAGCAAACTTCATGAAATTTACCAAAGAATCAGAGCTGCCAATAAAGCAATTTATGGGATGTTTGTTATGATGAAGTCGAAAACGGAACAGAAAAATTATTACATGACTGTTTGAAATATATCATTGCCTGCATTGCATCTAAATTGTTACTTATTCCTTCTAGAAAATTTCTCCATATATTTGAGTGCTGAGAGGCAGAAATTAAGAGAATTGCAATACGCGGATGCCCCATAAGTAGAGGGAAGACTCTGTCGATGCAGTGCTACGAATTGCTATCCGCAGAGAATTTTTAGCCCTTTTATCCCTAACTGGGAGAAAAAGGAGCAATTTCCAAGGAGTGTCGCTCATGAAAACAGGGTGGGTAGGCACTAGTCACTCCAAGACAATACACCGAAGCTGCCACAAGTCACTCAGAAGCAAATAGTACAAACAGCTTCCAGCTTATCACACAGAGCAGTTTAGCCCCCGGTTGAAAATAAGAAAAAGAGCATAATTGATAATGCTATGATTACTTTAAAAAACGTTTACTATTAAAACGATTACTATTACAATGAAAAACTGTCATATATCATTACTTTGTACGTCGTACAAGCTCTTGACAAAGATTTTATAGTTAAGGATTTCCCATCACGCTGAGAAAATTCTTGGTGAATATCAAGGTGGTTTCAGACGTGGAAGATCGACAACTGAACACATATTTACGGTCAAACAAATTTTAGAAAAATGCTGGGAATTCAACATTGACGTCCATCAAATATTCGTCGACTTCAAACAAGCGTACGACAGCATCAACCGAACTGCATTATATAACATCATGCTGCAGTTCGGAACCCCAGCAAAGTAGAGATGGGCAAAATGCCTCATGACACATGAGGCATAGCTCTTGCTTACAGTGCAGCGCCTGAAAAAAGCACAGCATAGTCTGTGAGCGAAAGCTTTCGTTTGAATAAACTTAATGAAAAGCGAAGCGAACAGTGTACTGAGAGTACGGCGCAATACTGTAAAATACTCTAAAAAAGAGCGATCAGTGGTGTGTCATGAGGCATTTTGCCCATCTCTACAGCAAAGTTGGTACGACTGGTGAAAATGACCATGACCCAGTCCACGTCACAAGTGCTAATTCAGAATAATATGACCAACTCGTTTTCGACGAATACAGGACGAAAACAAGGGGATGGATTAGCTCCTGTACTCTTTAACTTAGCGCTTGAGTATGCCATCAGAAAAATCCCCGCGGTTACTCTATTATTTAAGTTGACACAGCTAGTAGCTTAAGCTGATAACATCAACATTATGTCACGTTCGTTCAACGACGCCAAGGAAGTATTTGTAGCTCTAGACGAAACCACCAAGGAAGTTGGTCTTCAAATTAAAGAAACAAAAAACAAAAGTTATGACTCAATGAAGAAAAAGGACGCCAATAAGACAAAACATAACGATAGGTGACTATAACCTTGAAAACGTAGACAACTTCGTGTACCTAGGGACGAACCTCTCGAAAGATGGTAATGAGGTTGACAAAATCAAACGACGGATTCAATTAGCCAATAAGACACTCTTTTCGGTGCTTCTCACTTTGAAATCTCGATGCGTACATAGGAATACGAAGTTTCGCATCTCTAAAACAATTATTAGACCTGTGCTATGCTACAGAAGCGAAACCTGGACGCTGACCCAGGCATCTGAAAATCCTTGAACACGTTTGAGAAAAGGGTATTGCGAAGGATCCTTGGTCCAATACGGGAAGAAGATGGATGGCGAATCCGATATAACAACGAGCTGTATACCATCTATGACGAGCCGGAAGTCTTTACCATCATACGACTCCAAAAACTACAATGGACTGGCCAGGTCGAACGAATGAGCGACAATCGAATCTCCAAACTATCTCTCAAGCGGCGAGCGAGCGGGAGGATTCGATAGATGCTGACAGCAGGTCACTTTTGGGAGCCCCGAACTGGAGGACACAGTGACTGAACCAAGACAAATGGAGGCGAAGCATTAAGGAGGCTAAGGCTTGATTCGGGCTGCAGTGCTCCCATGATGACGAACTGTCTATCCGCAGTTCAATTGACAACTTCCTTACTTAATATTTAAAAAACGAAAAAAAAATCAATAAAATTACTGAATCCTTCGTTATTTCGTCGTCGTTAATCGTCAATGGCGATTTTCAATAAGTGCACACAAAAATTCGGCTCTCTTCAAAAATTCGAAAAAATTCTGCTTCACAGCCAATCTTCATCAAATTACTTTTCAGTACATTTTCTCCCCTGTTTTTCTAGTTTCCGAACTGTTTGTCCAATCTCCACACTGGAGCTTGAAATCCTAAAACCAAAGAAAAAATATGTCAATTAGCGAGCCTCGGTTAAAATTGTCAGCATTTTTGCCAGTGCAAAAGTCAAAAGAACGATTTTTTCCTTATTTTGTACTGTCGAAAGGATACTTTTCGTAATGCATCGGACTTTCCAAATCTATTAGGTTCGGTTACCTCAATACATTTTCATCGGATACAGAATAATGTGTTGTTGCTTTCATTGTGACTTGTTCCATTGGTAACTTTGCGCAACAATGTTGTGTTGCTTTCATATCAGCTCGGGCCTAAAGCATTAGCTGTCAGCTCTATTCGACCAAACCGATCCACTTCGGGACAAATTTCCCTTCATCACGATTCCAAAGTTCCTGTCGGCTGCCGTCCAACAGTTTGTCAGATGACAGTTTGCTACATCGCTTATCTGGCTTTTAAACCATCTTTGATTTCTGAATCGATATTTATGACTTCTGAAACACTATCGTGAATTATACACCTGTCAATGTAAACGTTCAATATGATGCAAACGAAAACAAACGATTTTGTGTAGCAAGGAAACTATGCTACCAACTCTGTGTCGCACTTAGAACCAACGCACTTTTTGCACGACAATAACTATCACTAGCAGTGTTAAGTTTTGAAGTGAATTTTTTTTCAAACCGCAAGTTGCGGTACTTTATAGTTAATGTTAGTTATTACAATAAAAGTGTCTCTAATCTTACCAAATTCTGCCAGAATACTAGACTATATTGTCTGACTGGCAACCCGCACCCCCAACAAAACACAATGATATTTACTAGGTGGACTAAGAAATACTCTAACACTGAACCCGAATACGAGGTCGGTCGACTTATTCACGGTCCATAAACTAATTCCGGGACTTTAATTAACAGTCGAGTCCCAATGCAAATTTCGTGGTTCGCATAACGGTCCGGTAATGAGGTGAACCTTTCGACCTCGTTCGCTCATGCATTTACTCCGGCGATACCGAACTACCACCGAGCGCCTGGTGCAGGTCCCCAGGTTAATCCTATCGTCGCGTCGTGGTATGATCCTTGCAGATACAGGAAGCAATGATGGCTAGTTCGGTTGGTAAGTTTCAAGCGATAGCAAGAAATAAATATTTCAAGCGGCACCGACTCGAAATAGGTATCTGCGGTATACCGAGCTCACCTGAAATTGTTCCATACTGAACGCGTGTATTTACGTGTAAAAGTGTTTAGAAACGAGCGCATAGTGCTAACTGAGCAAGTACACTAGTTGCATAGAGTTTGAGTTGAACCCTTCGATTAGACTAGCTGATAAAATTCAATAAAAATATGGGTTGTGTATGTACATAAAACATCCTACGTAAAACTTTCGCGAGTAGATAGTTTCTGCCAGAATAGATTAACGCTTGTTGCCACGCGATGATTATAGTTGCGAAAGTGGTCCTGTGGTTTGATTGGTTCTGTTTCATTTCGAAGAGGGTTATTTACAAACTTGCTAGCGCTGATATTAAGGTTTCGTGTATAGCACATATTTATCTTCGGAGGGTCTACTTAAAAATACACACTTGTGATAGCGAATCTCGGTCGACGAGCGTTGAATTAAAATTTGAGTGGGCTCCCTGAGAAACAAAACAATTGCTGGTGATAAAATATGCTGTAGTTTGAAAATGTAAATTGGAGAAACGGTTGTTTAATGATTGGACGAAACCATAAAGTGTTGGCTGAAGTACTAGCAATCGAGGAAGAGCATTCCAATTGCATTCAGTAGAATTATTGGTGAAATATAAGCTATATATAGTTTCAAGTTATATATAGTGTTTTTTTTTTAAATTTAAACTTCAAAAATATTCCTTAAGCCTGTTCACCGCTTTATTTATTTATTTAATTATTTGTAATTTTTTTATTTATTTAACTATTTGTTTTCAGGCTAATGCCCATTTAAAAAAATAGAAATACTTAAAACAACTAGAAAGAAAGTAAGGCAATTAACATGGCATAGAATTGAAAATATACATATAAAAATAATTAAAGGAACACATAAAAGATACTATAGCAGAAACTTATAATAATAAAAATAATCAAGCATAAGCAACTTTAAGAATTCAATCTTTGATTTTAGATTTAAATTGAGAGAACTATATCCACAGTAAGGGATGTTGAATTTAAATAACAGTCAGTGAGTAAGCCTGCGCTGAACGTATTCTTCCGCATCATTGAGATATTTACTGTGGGGAGACCATCCTTGACGACAATATTCTAGGATGCTACGAAAGAACATTTCACGATCCTTAAAGTTGTCAACAGCCGTAACAGAAGATCTGTAAATAGAGTGCAAATATATAAGGGTTGGAATTTTATACGTACAAGACATTTGATGACATTTGAATATGTTCGAAGAAAGTGAACTTTCAGAGCACCAGTCGCACAGACTACAAAGATAATTTTTGAGTTAAAGGTAGTCGTCAATAAACTTATTTACTCTGAAAACCTTGAAAATATCAGTACACAAGAAGTAAGCAGAACGAATAAAAGAAGGGAGATTATTGCAAAAAACTAGGAATACTAATGGACCCAGAATCAAGCTCTGAAGAACTCCGGAAAGTGGACAGAATAGAAGGGGAAGAGGTGGTGGAATGCACAGTTAAAGCACAGGTATGAACAAAAACATAGGATGAAAATCAAGACAAAGCCAGAACCTCCAATACCATAGCCTCCAAGCTTTGCAAGAAACATTTTCGTAAGTCCTGAAAAATAAATTTTTTAAACAACTAGTTCATGTTTGGATTCCATCGCAATCCATTATCTAAATAATACTGATACAAATCATATTTTTTGATCAATAGACACTGAAGAAGAGGGCAGATTACCCTCGAAATATCGATATATGTCGAATCAAATAAATAAATCTAGCTTCAAATAGGAAAAAATTGATTTAAATTAAAATATTGATAACGGGACTTTTTTTTGTGAAACTATGAGAAAGAAAAGTTTTCGTTTCATATTTAAACAATAAATCACTTTTGTATTCGAATTTATAGGACACCGAGCAATTAGGTTAGAAAATGCAGTAAGGTTAGAAGTGGAGGATCTACCTTTGATGAAACCATTTTAAGAGCAAGGACATAGTCGAGCAGAGGAACGAACCTGTTAAGAAAAACTCTTTCAAGAACTTTGAGTACGCAAGGAAGAAGAAAAATGGAGTTGGAAATGAAGCTTGTCTCGTCAGACTTGTGGATGGGGAAAATATAAGTGGATTTCCAATTAGTTAGGAAGGAGCTGGAGGAAAAGCTGAGCCTAAATATAATAGACAAAGGAACACACATGGACTATGAAAGTGACTACGCGAACAGGTGCGAGATATCATTAGGACAACAGCAACATTGACATAAAGAAACTCAAAGATGGATTCAATTTCTAGAGGATTGGAGTGAGTGGAACATTGGGAACCTCACAAGGTGAGATTGGATTGCTTTGAAGAAGGAACGAAGAAAAGTATTTTGCAATGATGTATATTTTTATCATATCAAGGAACATGGAATCTGGGAAACGATGCGAAGTTTTTGGCAAACAAACATAAGACCAGAAGGGTTTTTGTTGATAAGAGATAATAGAAGATTTGATGCTTGCAAAGTAACTACGGATAGCCTGATTGGTGGCAATTGCGGCAGCAAAACGTAGCCTCAAAGTATTGATGAGGTCACATTAGTGCTTTCAATTCTAAACCTAGCGCGAGCTGCATCTTTAGCATTGAGGCCAAATGCCACAACACGTCGAAACCACGGAGTGTCATTGTTCTTGCGAGGGTGGCTGCACGGAGTGAAGCGGGAGATTAAGTTGAAGAGGAAGTTGTGAAATTTGACGACAATTTCATTAACAGTCCGGCTACGAAAAAAGAAGAACCAGTTGCTCAAGTTCATTTCAATTGTCATACCAGCAAAGTCTGCTATATGGGTAGTTAAAGCGTATGGCTGAGAAGTAGCTCGACTGGTGTAAAAATCAGCATAAAGTGCCACTGATAGAGGATGGTGATGCAAGTCAGCTTGGGGGGAGCAGTGTGAACATTGATATTATGGGAAGTAATATTAGATAAGACGATTATAATGGGAACAGAGTTGAATTTAGATAGAGAGAGCACACTGAAAGAAAGGACGAGGTTATCAACGAAATATTGTTGGATGTAATTAGTGAAGAAAAGTTATAATTCCATACTAGGTTCGGTATAACTAGCTTGATTCTATACTAGGCTAAATAGCTCGTCGAAAAGTTTGCCACAAACCGCAACTGAGGAATTAAAAGGAACATAAACTAAGGCAGCAATGAGAATTTTGGAGAAAGCAATGGTGACTTGAAGAATAATACATTTAATAGGAGGAGAAGGGAAGAAGTCCCTAGGGAGAGAAAGATCACGGCGGTAGACTGTGTAAAGAGAAAAGAGTTCGATATCGTATATATCCTCAGTCAGCTATGATTTGGTTAAGCAAATGATATGGTAAAATGAAAGATTCAAGGAGAGATTCAGCGTGCTTAACTTAATCCTAATCTTATGAAGGTTCTCGTAGTATATTTAGTTTTGGTTAAATTTATTAACTGCGTAAATTCTGCAATGTTTTTGAGCGACTGATCTTCCGAGGTTTCAGAACAAATTCTCTTACTAAGGTGCCAGGGGACCAAAAATCATGTTGTAGGACTTTGCCGAAGCCAGGAGAAATAGTAATTTGGAATGAGGTAAGGCGATCCTTGTAACTTATTTACATGTTAAGAAAGTTATTGTAGCCTTGCCGCAAAATACGATGCAATGTCCCCTGCTGACGTACTGTAGGCTTAGATGACGGAATGAAGTGTGGAGCATTAATTGCAAATGAAGGCATTGCTGGTGTAGCAGTAGGATTCGGCATAGCCATTAGCTGGACTGTACGCTATGAAAACGTTTAGCTAATGAACTGCTGAGAATACTGCAAGCCTGGACCAGATGATGAGTTAGGTTTAGTGGTGCTTTGATTTTAAGAGTTGAAATGATTTCCATGATCTTGCAATTGCTGATGATTAGGTGATTGTTGATGATTAGGAGTTAAAATATGTCGCTATAAGTTTAACTGAAGTTGAGACTGTTGGTTGATTTGTTTTGAAAGCAATTATTCCTGATCAACACAATTCTTAAATGTAATCCGCTTCTCATTTAAACACACAACACAATTTTTAACATAAAACTTTCTTCGTGCCATCGCTCTTGAAAAAATAAATTTACCAACGGAAACCTATTCACTTACCAGAATCGCACTCAGAAAAAGTTTAATTGCATATCAATCTTATATTGAACCAAATTATAACAGCCTGTAATCTCTCACTAAGGCCACATTGAATAATCGCATCCGCAAACTCTTTTGTGCACCAAGTTCGATCGTCTTTTTTCCCAAGTCACTCCTGAAAACAAGACAAGCTGCGAGCTGCATTCAAGAGAATCCAAGACTTGATTCTCACGAAATATGTTTCCTTCCTCGCGCGCTATCTTAATCTGTATCCTTGAGATAATCGGGACAAGCAAACGGTGCTAAGTTCAACTGTATACACTTCCACACTATGATAAATGGAAAATTGATGTTGTGCCAAACTTGATGCTAGTACACACTCTTCCTTTGCCGGGCAGGAGCTCTGTTAGGATGGGAAGTCCCGGAACTAACCAAATGCAGGGTGGATACTCAGTCATATATCGGTTGTTGTTATGTGTATGTACTTTGTGAATGTGGTACAATTGTGTGATGATGTGACATACAAACGAAGACGATGGTGGCCAGAGTAAAGAAAAGTAGTTTATCTTGGAGCGCGACGCTAAAGCTTGTGCTCGCAGTAGCTTCCTGTGACATTATCTGATGCAAGTGCACTTAAAAAGTGGTCTTCGGACGAATTGTGAGAGTCAAGTTAAACTTGATGTGAATAAAACGTCTCGATGCGTCTTTTCGGATGAAAGAGATATTTGATATATGGAATTGTTACTTTATTTCTATTGTGTGGTGAAGTATGCAAACTTTGTGTGGTTGTTTTGATTGTTCTTGAACTTTGTTTTGTAGCTACCGGCGAAGAAGTCGACTGTGACGTTATAAATATGATTCTCTGAGCTGCAATAAGTCATCTGCTTGTGGTAGGATATTGGATTCTCACAAAAGGATCAGAAAGGATTATCAAAATAAAATCAACTGAAAGTAGATATTATTAGTTTCATTCAAAATGGTTGCATTGAAGTTTTATTGCAAGCAATTTCGATATGAAACCATACTAACAAAACGATATTAAGAGTATGATGCAAAAAGAGTTATTTCTACTTATGCTTAGAAAATCATAAGATAGATTCAATCTTCGTATGACTATTGTATTGCTCATTTCATTGTTCATTGATTCGGTCCATAACCCAGGAATGATTTTCGAAGCAATTAGTTTGAGTAATTTATCTGGAATCTGACACTGTAAGTAATATCTATATCAACACAATTCAGAGGAGCTGCCTGCGGACTCATCTTGAGTCAAAATGGTATCCATTCAAGTTGGCTCGATTTGATGGCAACACACTTGCTGGACTTAGCCCAGCTATTTGATCCGGAAGTGACGGTTGCATTTGATGAATGCCAGGAAATGAGAGATTCGCTCGTTCAGTCATAACTGTTCTATTCTTCTTGTAGAACTTGATTCAATTTAGTTTTATCATAACAGGACTTGTGTTGGACGATAGAGCTATGTGTTTGTATAATTTGATAAAATATGCAAACTATTTACAGAGAGGCAAACAATTGAAATATGTGGGTCTAGTGTAATAAACAGACTGTGGTTGATCTTTGTTGAAATAGGTAGCACTCAGGTTAGAAGTTCCTATTTTCTGATGCTAGCAATTGTTAGAGAAGGTCTAGATCGACTCAATAAATTTTGATTTATCTTTAAATATTAAGACTAAATAGCCTTATATGTCCTTATAGATTTCATTGCTTCGTATAGATTCTAATAGTGCTATAGAAAACTAAAATTATATCTAAAACAGGATAATGACTTTAAAAAGAGAGAGCAAGATGTACATCGCAACTGTCGTCAGAAAAAGCCACTCAATCAGTCAGACTATCCTACGAAATTTAATTTAAAGCCAACAAAAATTTGCTTCACACTGAACGTGCACAAATATTCACCGAATTGGAAAACTGTGAAATTATAAAGAAAGCTAAGAAAAATGTACAAACTATAGAAAATTAAATCGTGAATTCCTCCGAAAAAGATTGACATCGAATAGCTATCCTTCGAATTTTAATTGAATCTTATCGTATTAGAAACTCGTAGAAACCTTTCATTTTATCCGCTTATAGAAAGCAGCAAAGAAAATTCGTACAACTTCATCTAAATTAAGTTAAAATATTTCATAAAAAAGTTTTATCTAAGATGATAGCCAGCTTAACATATTCGGGTATGGCGGACGGATGGAAATTTGAAAATACCTCGATATGAAATTCTGAAGAGAAAAAAGGAAACTGCTCTCATCGTAAAGCATGGTACCAGGAGCTCTATAGTATTGGGGTCGATTTCACCAGGGTTGAAAATTTCAGACCATGTCGAAATAACAATTAACTATTAGAAGTTTTTATATGTTAAAGAAATAGATTTTTTCAGAGATTATACATAATATAATCTACAACTGTTCAACCTTTCCCAGTCACAGAACTGAAACTCTATGGAACCATCCCAGACACAAGTTTAGCGAGAAAATAAAGAAGATACAAATAGTCTAAATTAACCAAACGCATTTTATGCCTCAACGATTTTGTTAGTTGCCAAGGACTTAGTTTGAGTTGATTTTGTTTTAGTAGACGAGACAATTTTTTTTGGCACCTTTGCTGCATATTTTTTGTAGTTTTATATATTTTTGCTTTGTCGGAATATGTTTTTCGTAACAAAATTTTACAACCAATTTTGTTTGTATTTGTTTTTGTGTTCTTCTTGTGTAAACAGCATCTTTAACTGATTGCGTTGTATTTTGTCTTTCTTCTTTTTGATCAAATTTTTAATTATTTTCCCTTCATAACACCCGTTTTCACGATGATCGGTTAATGAACAGATCAGAGAATACCGATGATCAGATGTGGATGGTTTTGTTCTGTAGGGTGTGCGTGCATTTTCGGTTGTTCTTGAGCGCAAGAATACCATCTATTCTGATGATCATCAAATCCAAGAAGAATATTATCTCATTGCATTCGATTTCCATTGAAATTTAGATATCTTTATGAGCTTTGTTCAGCCTCTACAAAATTATTATAAAACATATTTTTTCACGATAGCCAGGAAAAACGGGGAAGCGAACTTTTTTGGTAAAATTTCTTTTCCAGTCTGTCCATAAATATTTCTTTCAAAAATTGTGATAAATGACTTACCATGGCGACGCCTTGAGCAGCTTTGAAGCATTTCCCTCTGAAAGTCAAGTAGCTTTCGCTCATGCAAATTGAGGTAATTGAAGGTTTAACCTATAAAACAAACCCGTTTTCTTAAATGTTTGTCCACTGCACGAGCGGCTAGCGCCATCTTTGTGTGAAAACCAGAAACTTAGCTGCGCTTCTAGTGTTCCATTGAATGAACTGTAATATCCGATTTTATTAATAGTTCTAGTCACCAGCTCGCTTGTGCTGCATAGTGTATGAAACGAGTTTCTACATACTCTGTCGTTCCCCCGCATTATATGCAGCAGTCTTCCTGCTCTTTGTCTATATTTTTTGCAAGGAAAGTGGTGTGAAAATGACCTACATAAGGGTCTTATGCCACTTTTGCAGAAAGCTACTGCTTCTTTTGCTCTTTTGTTATCGAAGCGAATGTATTTTTTTAAGTGTTTCAAACCCTCAAGATTAAACTAGTAGCTTTCGGTCTTTTGTTTGCTCCATGGTTTAATTTCCTTGTCCGTCTCCGCTTTTGTAAAGCCCCAGAACGGAGAAGGACGTGACGAGAATTCTTGCTCCTTCTTGCGCCTTGGTATCGGCTTCCTCATCTCCCTCGCCTCTCTCATGGCTGGGGATCCACATCAACTCGAGGCTGTTTTGTGCTCCTATTTCATTTAAGGCCTCTCGAATCTCTAAGAGTATAGCCCAAGCTATGTGATCACAATTGATAGCCTTGAGAGCTGCTTGACTCTCCGATAGGATATTGATTCTAGTCCTTTAAGTGCTTTTTATCTATATTATATGTGAGGCTCTAAGTATGCCAGATACTTCTCTTTGATAGACGATAGCCTCCTTTGGGAGAGCGAAATGCATTTCGCACTCGGAACTTCGATCCACAACCCATCTTTGAACCATCCGTATACCACATTTACGTTCCTCTGTATGGGGGAGGTGGGTCATCCTCTCATTTGTTCTTATTATTTATTCATTGACCAAAACAAGGTACAAAATCACATATTAAAAAAAGGACATCAAATAAAAATAAAAATAGAAAAGTAAAGTAAAGTAAAGGAAAAGTAAAAACAAACAAGTTAAATAAGTAAAAAACAAACAAATTAAAGAAAAAAGAGTAACAAATAAATTAATAAATAGCAATCAATAAATAAACATTGACATAAAAGCTATAGCTTAAGGTTAAGGGTACGGATGGCATGGAAAAGAGAGGACTTGAAGGATGATTTGGAAATCGTAGGGGAATATAAATTGCTTATTCTGTTGAATACTCTGCAGCATCTATTTACTGGCTCATTAGCTCCATATGTGGTCGAATGAGAATATTCTTTTAGGAAACGATTGGACCTGGTGTTCCCCACAGGGATATTTATCAAAATTTTATTAGTCAGGAATTCTACATTAATAGCGCCTCTAATGACGTCGAATGTGAAACAGGCCGATATCACCATTCTTCTGGAGGCTAGTGTGGATAGGTTTAAATGACCCAGTCGAAACTCATAAGGGGGTAGGCTATTAAAATCATAAGGGTTGTATAGCTCTCGCAAGGCGAAAAGTAAAAATTGCTTTTGTATTGACTCGAGTCTGTCACTGTGGATTTCAAAAGCAGGATTCCAGCTAATACAAGCGTATTCGAGAATAGGACGTACGAGTGAAGTGTATAAAGATCTTGTGACCCACAGACTACGAAATTCTTTGGCTCGTCTTTTGATGAAGCCAAGTTGTTTGTTTGCACGAGAAAGTATTTTATCGTAGTGTAAAGTGAAACGGAGTTTTTCATCTAAGATAACACCGAGGTCAACAATGTTATCAACTCTAGTTAGCACATTATTACCGAGGAAGTACAAATTGCGTGTGACCGTGCATTTTCTGGAAAAACTAATAACCTGGCATTTATTAATGTTGAGAGAGAGCTTATTTACATTGCACCAATGATCAAGGGAATCAAGTTTGGATTGGAGAAAGAGGGCATCCGATTTCGATTCAATGGTCAGATAAAGTTTGAGGTCGTCTGCATAGAGTAAATGAGGTACGCCTGCTAGGACGTCAGATAGATCGGAAATAAATATATTGAAGAGAAGTGGACCAAGATGGCTACCTTGGGGTACACCAGAGGTAGCACTAACGTTTTTCGATAAAAACCCTTGAAATTTTACACATTGTGTTCGATCGCAAAGGTAGGAAGTCAGCCAGCTGAGTAGAGACCCGGTAATACCGAATTTCTGTAGCTTAAGAATTAAGGTAGAATGGTCAACTCTGTCAAATGCCTTACTGAAGTCTGTGTAGACTGCGTCAATTTGGTGGCTTTTTCCATTTTGCATAGGACGTCTGAGATTAGGATTGTCAAATTCGTGGTAGTTGAGCGACCTTTTCTAAAGCCATGTTGTTGCTCGTTCAGACGGGAATCAACTAGCGGAGACAATTTGTAGTATACTATCTTTTCGAAAAGTTTCGGAATCGAAGACAAAATGGCAATGCCCCTATAGTTTTCAATACAGCGTCGATCACCATTCTTGAATATGGGTGTGACATGAGAAAGCTTCCAACTGGATGGAAAAACTCCTGACGAGAGTGATCTATTAAAAAAAATATGCAAAGGAGTTATAAGCTGCTCTACACACTTGCATAAAAAGATCGGAGGAAGAAGATCGGGCCCAGGACCTTTGTTGCAGTTGAGTTCCAAAATAGTTTTACGTATTTCATCGCGGGAGATTTCTAAATGGTTGACAAAAGCCGTTGGAGTTGAATCAGAGGAAGAAAGGTGTGAGTTTGTTAGGTCTGGTGCACTAAAAACTTTTTGGAAACTATCTGCGAATAGGTCACATATCTCTTTAGGAGAAGAAGACGTTGTATTATTCAGAAACATCAACGATGGATAGCCAGTAGTTTTTCGCTTCACATTAACAAAATCGAAGAATTTTTTCGGGTCGCGGACTATATTTTCGCCGGTTGACCTAATGTAAGTATCATAAGCCTCACGAGACTTTGCTGAAAATTGCTTAGCGACTTGATTATACTCTTCCTGAATAGCAGAACTAACGTCAGTATTTTCTCTAATCCGCTTATATAGTTTGTTTCTACGATTTCGCAAATGCCTAAGGTCTCTATCAAGCCATGGTTCAGACAATTTATTTTTTTTTTTTTTTATCTTTGGTACATATCTTTCAACGGTATTTGACAGAATTGTGGCCTTGAACCTCTTCCCGAAGGCTGCTTTAGTATTTATTTGATCATTGAAGCTCAACATTTCCATTATGAGCCTGATATACTCCCGAATTTCGAGCTGGCCTTCTAGGTCTCCGTGATTTTCGTCTCCGATTATCGCTCCTTAATCTCCCTCTCCTCGCAAAGCGCAGAGTTTACCTTGATGAATGCTTTCTTTTCAAAATTTCCCGAGGCCATCTGAACTCATCTATTGCATCGTTGATTATTGAACGGCAGTGTGAGAGGCAAATCAGGTCCTCCGTTGTCTTTGATGTACCATTTGCCGGTACTGAAACTTACTTTCATTCTCCTGTTTAGCGCCTATTACGTACCCATAATGGCCTCCAACTTGGTCCTATTCCACACTCTATTGCTATCTTTAAAAGAAATGTTCGCAACACAATTGTTGCTGATGTTTAATCTTGTTTATCTTTTTTATCATTCGATTCTTGTTTTTCATATCTTAATTTTCTCAATTTTTTAGTACTAAGCTTTTTTATTTGTAATTGGGCTTTTTGCCTGTTAATGGATTACTTAAATAAATAAATAAATAAATAAATAAATAATAAATAAATTTGTACATTTATGTCTGTTGTAGGTTAGCAGCCTGTTATGTTGCTTCCTCCTAAATTTTGAGGTGTGGAGGTTCTAGGTTTAGAAAAACCTCTATTTCTGCCATTTTGATCGAACTCATTGCTCCTGTAATCAGCAGATAGGCCATCATTTCAAGCTTGTTGGGCTTATTAGCACCAGTTTTTAGTGTGGTTTTCTTCCACCACATTGCAGCTCTATATAAGATGATAGGTCTCTAGATTATTTTGTATGCCTATAGTGTCTGTATTGGAGATAGTCACCAATTGCGTTGCAGCATTTGTTTTATCGCCCAGACTGCATTAGTGATTTTCAGTGTCATTTTGTTTAAATAATTGTCCCAGGTGAGTTTCTTATCTAGGTGGATTCCCTGCCAGTCTCTCTGATGCTATTGAGACTTTCTCTAAGCCTTTCTTTTGAAGTTCCTTTGCTATTTATTGTATTCTGATAGTTTCTTTTTGTAGGTCTCCCAGTTTGATGTAGTATTGGGCCTGTTTGAACTCCGTTCTTGCAGCTCTCCTGAGTTTTTCTAACTCCTTGTTCAACTATGGCACCCTTTTTTGAGAACAATGGGTTTCGTAGGCCAGGTTACGTGTGTGTTATGATTCGAGGATTATTCTTGTTACCTTGTCCACTGTGTCCTCCGATTCTGTCTTGGTAGTAAAAGTCGGGTACAGGTCATGAAGTTCCGCTGTAAGACCATTTTGATAGCCTTAACAGTCGATGCACTTTAGTGGCCTGTACTTTTTAAAGATACCTTTTAATAGTTCAAAGTTTATATGCCTGTGATTAGAAAGCAAAGCTCTCTTTAGGTCATTCGATTTCTTTATTAAATGCACTGCATTGATACAAACGTGAAGTCTACTACCTTTTGGTTGTTAATTTTCAGAAACGTTGGCGTCTTGTCCTTCATTGTTATCAAGAAATTGCTGGTTAGGAGGAACATTAAGAATGACTGGCATCTAGCGTTGACGTGACTCCTCCCCCATGCAGTGTGATGAGCGTTGGCGTCGCATCCAATAATTAATATTTTGTGCTACTTTCTGTAGTGGCCAAAGAGTCCTTTAATGTTGGTACTTGGGACCTGGTCTTCATCCCCTGGAAAGTAAGCTGAAGTAAATATCGCCTCTATTGTTCCGCTTTCGATGAAAGCCTGTAGTTGGATCAGAAGAAAGCTAATGTTTGTGTTAATTACTATCCCCGCATTCGGGTTTTCGACTCTGTGCCCTCCAATAGTTCCTCTGTGGGTCTTCTCATTTAGAAACTCAAGGTAGAAGTCACCGAATCAAATTTATACATTATTCCAAAGCAAGCAGAGATTTCAATCTAGCATCCCATACTTACTAATGAAGTGCAACCTCATATCAGTAATACCTAGTTTAAATTCCAGGATCGCTAGTAAGATCGTTTCATATTTGGTAGCCTTACATATTTGGTGCCATATAGGCCAGACTTTCGTCCACTTAGCCTCTTTCTTTTCCATCGACGGTTTAATACCCCGAACTTTTAGCCAATCGACCTTAGAACAAGATTTGTGTACCAGGACTGGAGTGCATTTAATTCGTCAATGTACTGAAACTCATTCAGATAGCCCAGTTTTAAGTTAGTAAGTGACTTAAATCTAGTGCTTTGACCTCAAAAAGAAGGCTTCAATGTGTGTTTTTTAGCAGATAAATTTCATTGGCTTTCAAAACACTAGGCTTTCCACTCAAGATACTTCTTCCTACTCTTTGGTAGTTCATATAAAATACATGCATTGAATGAAGGTTTATTTCTGTTAAATTTCCAACGGCTTCTTTATTCGGCAGACACCATCCGGGTCTCATTTCATTAGCCATGTAACCCATTTTAAATAGGTCGTCGGAATAGATGAAGTTCCCACTCATTTTCCTACATTGCCACTAAGCCATTATGATGGAGAACATACAAGCATATCTATTCATACATCCTCTTATCACAGGACAGGATATATTTTTCTAACATGATATTCTTACCGCACAAAAGGTGCTTGGCCTATATGCTGCCAACAACACTTTAAACTTACCTTACCCCGGGTCCACGTCGCAAATAGTATATCTACATAAATGAAAAGTACCTTATGAAGCGCTATCCTATACTGGGTGGCTTTTATGAGATCTTTCCCGAGGAGGAATATGTCACATGTTTTTCGGTGTCGTCTGACAACGTACACATGTCAAGATAGGAGTAACTGAAAAATGTCGTCGTCGAGAAATTGTACTTGCTCTCTTCAGTGGTTGGCATTATTTGTAATTTTTCCTCGGTTATAGCATATCGTATCGGTTGCAAGGATGCTCAGCTCAGTTAGTTTTGCCTTCGAATCTTTTGTTGGTCCTTTCTCGAACACATTGTGAAATATGTATTTGTGTGTCAATGTATAATGTAGAATACACATCTTTTGTCAAAAAAATGCTGGAAAACATCTATCTTGGGCCCGGCATCATAATTTCCAGGAAGTTGTGGGTTGGTTGTTTCATGTGTCCACGAGTTGAAGAATTGGGGCAGACATCTAGTGAGCAATGTGGAAGCTCATAACTACAAGAACCATGTGTAGCTGAAAGGAGAATGTATAACTGCTATGATTAGAAGTGGATAAGGCAGGTGGACTAGAAGCATGATAAAAATCATATGTGAATGCATTTTTCGGAAATTCCAAATAAAAAAAGCTATTAATCAGTTGAAAAATTAATTTTGAAAAACAAAATATTTCACTTATAATTACGTTTGAAAATATTGCTCATTCTGGGCGAAACGCTGTTTACGCTCTAGCAAATCAACTATACTAAATATTAATGTAATATCACGGTTTTTCCAAGGCCAAAATCGAGATGTTTGACCTCGATAGCCTCACAGCCGATGAAGAAGAGGTGGGAGCGATTCGGAAGAGTGAAATCAGATATGATAAAATTACTTTACTCCCTCCAAATACAAGGGAACATCGGAAAGCCGTAGTAGAATTGGAGGGGCAACAGCTATGGAGCTAATTAACGATGGGTAAATAAAATTTGGCTACCGTAACCTTGGCAAGTCTTTTGATAAAGCCTAGCCCTTTGTTTGCACGGGAAACTATTTTATCATAATGTAAGGTGAAGCGGAGTTTCTCATCCAAGACAAAACCAAGGCCAACAACGTTATTAACTCGAGCTAACGCATTATTGCCGAAGAAATACGTGTTATGTGAGACCGTGCATTTTCGGGAAAAACTTACAGCCTGGAACTTAGCAATGTTGAGAGAGAGAGAGCTTGTTTTTATTGCACCAATGATCAAGTGAATCGAGCTTAGATCGGAGAATAAGTGCATCGGACTTAAGATTTAATGATTTAATAAACTTTAAGATCGTCTGCATAAAGTAGTTGAGGTATATTTGCTAGGATGTCAGATAGAAATAAATATATTAAAAAGAAGTGGGCCAAGATGGCTACCTGGAGGTGCACCAGAGGTAGTAGAAATATTTTTGATAAAAGTCCTTGAAATTTTACCAATTGTGCTCGGTCGCGAAGATAGGAAGTCAGCTAGCTAAGTAAAGATCGGACAAGTCCGAATCGCTGAAGCTTTAGAATTAAGGTACAGTGGTCAACTCTGTCAAAAGCTTTACTCTCTAGACTGAGTAAATTTGGTATCCCTTCTCCATTTTATAGAAAACGTCTGGGACTAGGACTGGAAATTCGTGGTGGTTGAGCGACCTTTTCTAAAACCATGTTCTTGCTCGTTCTGACGGGATTCAAAAAATGTCTGAGAAAAGCTATCAAGGCGAGAAAAAAATAGAAGTAGCAAGCGCTTTGCGATGAAATGAACCAGAGTCCATGGAGACGGAGCTACAAACTTGTTTTTGATAGGTTTGGTCAAATGGGTCTTAGCCCACTCATGGAGGCGAATACGTTGAAGTACATAGTGAGCTCGCTATTCCCAATGCAGCACACGATAGTAGAAAATGCTCGCATGTCTGTCAGGAAGATATTCTTTTGTAGAGCAGCTACCAAAATGATAAATCGAAAGGCTCCTGACACTAATAGCATTCCAGTGGAAGTGCTGGAAGACAACCATCAATGTTGCTGCGAAAGTACATATAATACGTGTTTGTTGGTCTCTTTCCATAATGCTGGAAAGAAACCTGACTTGATTCCGAACTCTTTCTGGGTTAATGATTGGATTGTCTGTAAAAACGAGAATTTCTTTACAGAGGGAGACCATAAATTGCCTGAAAGATGAACAAAAGCTATAGCTACAGATAGAGCATTCTTTCAATAAATAATTTTTTTCATTTTGAAAATTAGCAAATGTGTTTTATGTCACCAAAAGAGGGCGGAGGCATATTCATACACTCAACACGATTGACCATCAAAATTTTGCCACTACCTAGTAAAAAACAAAACAAAAAGATATCCAACTTAAAGGATCCAACTCAAAAACATAATCAATATAAGACTATCCTCAATCAATAACTCAACTCGTTCTTCAATCATCGTAATTCAGCCTATCTGTCTACAATAATTTCATATTAAACATAATGATGATACAGATTCTCTAAACATCTACAAAATCATCCTTCGTGTTCTTAAACGGCCCCCGCAAATCTCGAAAGAAAATATTCGCATCCTACGATGGCCTGACATTCCGTCACAAATCGATTCTTATAACAATTTCATCGGCCGAAAAAAGGGTTCGTTGATTTAGGTCTCTGGATGAGCCTGGGCTGGGCAGACCGGACGTTTCGGTGATTTGAGTACGGTGCACACAGAGAAAAAATAAGCGAATAAAAGGCTGAAAATTTTGCTCTCTTGCAACCGAAACCAATTTATCTTCACAGAGATGGTGCCCGGTCTGACGAGGATGTATGCTATCAAAATCATTTGACGTCTTTCAGGTGAACATTTTTCAAAAAAGGCTCATATTTCTGAGGTGCAGAAGCATATCAAATTCTTGTTCGCCGAGCATCATCCTGTGTTTTACATTTTTCTTTGACGCGTTTTTTACCTGGTGGGGTGCTTGAGGAGCCTACGGTGAAAAGCTGCCCGTATATAATGCGCATTCATCGTCCACAGCTTAAGGACTCTTGACGATATGCACTCTATAGTTCATTTGGTGTGTTTGTGGAAAGATTAATGGGCTCAATGCTGAGTTATTGACAAAGTTTTGAGCAAGTATTCATTTTTGATCAAAAGCTGATAAAGTTTTGGTGAATTTATGACAACATGACCAGCACAAAAGGAACTATGAGCGATTTTATAGCTGTTCCCAATTTGGGATTGGGAATATACCGAAATTCGTGAGCTTTCTCTGCGCGTTATTGTATTTGTGTGTACACGATAGTTCTGTGTACGTACACGCCGGTTTTCATTATGGCGCCATCTGACTACTGCTGTTCACTTCGTTCGAGCATGTGCATGGACGCAGCTTTCCGATATGGCGGCTTCTGACCAACGCTGCTTGCTTCGTGTCAGCACGTCCGTGTAGTCGGATTTCCAATATGGCAGATTCTGACTTACCCTATTCACATCGTGCGAGCATGCTCGTGCGGAAGATTTCCCCTAGCGGCTTCTGCTGATTGGTGCTGATTTCGTAAGGGCGTTTCCCTACAGGGAAATTCTTTACATGGCGACTTCTGAAAAATGCTGTTCATTTCGCAGGAGCGTGTACAAACGGGCACAATTCTAACATGTCGGCTTCTGATGAGTGCAGTTCACTTCATAGAAGCATATTCATGTAAGGGAATTCCAATGTGGCGGCTTCTGAAATTCACCGTTTACTTCGTTGAAGCGCGTGGAAACAGGGAAATTTGTTTTATTGATGCTTCTGGCGAGTGCTGTTCACTTAGTTGGTGCGTGTCTGGTGAACAGCGATGTCGGCACTTTATGCATGAGCGTAACACGAACCATTTGCGATGATGGTTATGTGGTGTAGACATTTGGCGGCAGCGCTGAACGTTCTGTCTATATTTTAGCGCTTTCGAGATATTCAATGATTTGTATTTTGATGTGTACTGGGAATATATGGCGAGTGCATATTTAAATATTGATTTTAGCATACTTCCACAAAAGATAGGTTTTTGAAATTTTGCAGATTTATGAAATAGAGTATGTAGTTTTTGAGTTCGGTGTTAATTCAAAAATGTAGATAGAAATGCAGATAGAAAGTTTGTGCAAATCAGGGCAGAGCGGATGTTTGACTCAATTTCTGATTGATTATTGTGAAAGCAAATATATTTGGAAGATGCAAGCAAGCACATTTTGATAATTTAAAAATATATGCTTCAAAGTGTTCGCAGAAGCTGAGCAATTTAAAAATTGTGGTATGTTCGCAGGCATACAGCAGATCATTTTATGGTATGATATTTTGTTTCGAAGTCGAGTTCTAGCTTGGCAAGAAGCAATCAGACAAAATGATATCTCTCAAATTTATGATAGATTTTAACTACAAATTGAATTGTATGAGAAAAAACAGTGCGGTTATTCCATTTTTGATAACGTTTCATTCATTTGCACGTTTAATATTTTGTACTTTGGGGCTTGTTCTCGTCTGCGTAAACTCAATAAACCATAAATTTTGATTTGAAAGAGTCATCAGGTTAAACAAATAAACAATAGGCATGTTTTTTTGCTCCTCTATCCAGCAGAGAATAGAGTATACGCATTGGAAACACTAGTACAGAAATTATATTCCTCATTTGTAGTTCACGTGCTGAACTATAGAATGTGCTGATAGAAAAAAGAAAAGCTCATGAGAAGTTGTTTTTTTCGCTGTGAGGTGGCTTTGGGTTTTTCATGGTTATGTTGAATGTTTTGGATATTAAAAAACGCCCTCATAATATTTAGAAAGTTAAAAGAAGTAATTTTCTGTTAGTTCTTTTTCTATTTGCAATCGATTGTGGTAGTGTATATTGGTTATTTTCTCCCCTTACTTTGAGCTGTTGTTCGTTACCACAGCTAATACAGAAACATATGTCAGTCTTAGCGAATGCACTGCTGTTTTATACTTGATCGTTGTTTCGCGGCATAGTTATATTCTGTTTTGTATCGCACTGGCTCATGGTGTTAGGAGACTAGCACAATTTGGCTCAAGTTTATTTACTTGGAATATCAGCATACTTATTTATTTTATTGAACTCAAAATTTATACAAAAGACTCGCAACTCATCGTAATGTATGAAAAAGCGTGTTTGTAAACTAAATATTAAGCTCTTAATTATACCGAATAACGAACTAAAAGAATACCGAACTAAAATTAAAAAATTCACTATTTTTCCGGGGACTAGTGCGTTTACCCTATATAGAAACATGTACGGCTTCCATGCCTTCCTCCGGTTTTTATTGTCAAGCGACAACAATAAATATAAATAAAATATAAAATAATATAAATTTTCATAAATTTACACAACCATAATCGCAAATGGTCCATGTACTAACGGCCAGGGCTCACACTTTACTCAATTTGAAGTAGATTTAATTAATTTTTATTTTGAAAATGATAGCTACTTCCCAACTTCAGTTTCTTCGGATTCTACACCATTTTCGCTTCGAATTGAATCAAAGAGAGTTTTTCTTTTTCATATTTTTTTTCCTGCATCGAGGTTCGACAGCAACACTTTTCTAGTCTAATGCTGTTTCAATGCAAAGAACAACTTACTGCAAATCACTAACGCTAAATGTAACTCAAAAATAATGCTGTTTCGCAAAGAAATGCTGAAGATTGCAAATATAATTATGTTTTGAGTATAAAACTGATATTATGCTTTAATTGATTTTTTTAATAACTTCTAATTTGAGTTTTTGACGTTGCTTTCCGTTATAGTAAAAATGATAATATCCACCTACTTTATATGAAAAAATAAATAATGCTTTACATTAAGTGACCCCAATCGTTCATCTACTTAATTTCTTTCTACTTAAAATCTACTTCAATTTATTTTCAGCTTCTACTTCAAATGTTGTTCACGAAGTGTGAGCCCTGCTAACGGCAGCATAAAGTACCCAGGAAGCAATTTAGAAAGCGTTTCCTACAAACGATAGTTTATCGACAATCAACAGACATATCCCTCATACGAAACCGAGCTTGTTCGCAAATATATCAGCAAACAATAATTTTCCTTACGATTAGAGACAAATAATAATAATGCATGCCATATGTATGTACCCTATGGCCCATGCAACTCATTAAAAGGCAACATTACCTAGATATTTTCCCTAGATTGTTTATAATGTTACGATGTTTTATGTTCAACTTTGGCTGCCTTTTTTGCTTTATTCTTCCAGTCTTTCAAATTCACTCTACTATGCGTAAATAATTTTAACTTATTTTCAAATCGCAAAAGGAAATTTATTTGAAATCGTTAAAACTATCGCTAATAATTCATAAAAGTGTCACTTTTAACGAGTAAATAGGTCATATTTACTCGCTAAAACCGCATCTTCTTCAACTCATTAATGAATCGTTACAGGCCGCCTCCATTAGCAATTTCCCATGGCATAGCATTTTGAATTACTAATGGTATGCCTTATTTGATGGCATACCGTAAATGGTAGGCAACATGGTATGACATTTGTTTGGCCATCTGCCTGGCAATATTTTGACAGTTCTTGATTTTCATGCTCCGTTTCCTATAAGAAAATGTAGGGATTCTGAATTCATAGGGATTTTAAGATCTCGTTGAGCAATACAAATAGTCTACAGAATATGAAATTGTGGGAAATAACGAAAAAGTCGAATTTTGATGCGGAATAGTGAAATTATGTACTTATTTTATTTAAAAGAGAATGACTTCTATAGCATTCCCCTTTGTACCCTAGCAAATTACATAATAGTCACATTTTCTTTTTAAATTTCACCCGCTTATCCAAAAAGTGATTTATCCTGCATGTGAAGTATTTCTTCAATTTCTTCACTCTGCACCTAAAATAACTTCTTAAGAGCATTTAACGCTTAGATACAGCGCGCGTCCTTTCCGCTTAGATGCATTTTCGGAATTATATTGCATTCCGATGCATGCTGTTTGGTGGATGGCCACCAAACTGTTCAAAGAAGTGAACAGCGACCGCTAGAAGCCACGATTTTAGAAATTTCCCTTTTGGACACGCCCTATTGAAAACAAATCACAATCTATGTGTTTGTAAACCAGATCGCCGCTCAAATGTCTATGGTTACACGAGATCGGGATTTCAAACCGGTTTTAATCCGATCTTCGTGTAGCCATATAATTTGATCCGGCACACATACATATGAACGCTTCGTACAAAACCGGTATTCGCAAATCAAGCTCATGAGGAGCTTCCGTGCACGTACACAGTCTACGCACACATACATGGAAATCGGGTGAAAGCTCACGAATTTCGGTATGTTCCCAATCCCAAATTGGGAACAGCCATAAAATCGCTCTATGATGAAATTCACGAAAAGCTCGCGACAAGTGGCAAAACTACTATGTCGATGGACAGTGAAACATTTTTAAAAACTTGCGTGAAAATTAAAGCTGAAACTTCCGCCTTAATTGCAGTTTGCTTTGTAGATTTCGCTTTGCAATCAGAACTCTCACCTGAATCCCGCTTTCTACCCCGAGCTCAAAAAAAATGTCCTTAAACTTTATGAAATTCATCTAAAATTAACATTTTCCTTGAAACATTGCAATTCCACTGGCAAATTACACTGTTCCATTATTTCGCCTTGTATGTGTGCATTGCAATTATTCCTCATTTCATATAATTTCGGGCAAGCACTCAAGTCTACTTCATTCTGCGCTAAAGTGAACAACTTAAACACATTTCAAAATTTTTCTCGAGTTCCCTACACTTTGATGAATGCATTCTATTTGGGTTCATGCATGCTAACATAGCAGTCTTGAGGGTGAGAAAAATGCCAGGTGCCCTTCACAAAGCCTTTCTTTGTTTTCAGGATAAAGGCTTTGCAATTATGGGAAAAATGTAAAGGGTCATAGTGTTCTCACTTACAGCTTTTACAGCAGTAGCTTGTGCGTTCTGTCACTTTTTTCAGTGGCACGCTTTCAGGTGTTGATTGTTTCGAAATGTTTTGCAAAACTTGTTGTTTGTTTAATAATGATAGACAGTAGTGTTCCACCTGAATGTGATATTTTTTTCTCATCGATAGTAAATAGGTGGATAAAGGAAATGCTTCAGGATTTTTCTTGGTGATTTTTCATAGCTTGCGGAACTTTAGTCCTTCTCACTGAACGCAGAATACCTTTAACTTTGGTTCCACATGAACGATAATGAAACCCAATCGAACCGTACTGGTCTCAAAATGTTTTGTAACCCTGTTCGTTGACAGAAAGTATGCCGTTTTGGCAGTATGTACCACTCAAATGACATCCACTACCACTCCTAACCGTAGACTGCAAAGAATTCTCGAGGAAAATTTCAAGACATATCCACAGCAGATACAGAAAACAAAATAAGTACCCGACCCACAGTGAAAATTAGGAAAGTTTTCCTAATGGCATCTCTTTTTGCAATGTTGTGTCATGTAAGAACCGAAAACAAAAGACCTAAATGGCTACCTACCATCAAACTGACATTTTACTGTAAAAACACACGAGGCATCACTAACTAGCTAGCGTACCGTATAGATAGAGTTGAACTTTCCCTGTGGCATAAACCCTTTTACATTGTATTTTTTCGCTGCAAAAGAACTGTGCGCGAGAAAAGTGACTGAGTACAGACAACAAAGAGTACTCCAGCAATCATCTCGGATGCCACCATATGAAAATATTTGTACTAGAGAAATAAAAGATATTGTTGAAGTGGATAAGTGGAAGTTGTTCCCTGGAGGTGGTGGTGATGGAAGTGGAAGAAAGCGATTTTAGTTAGAGGATTTGGTTTCATTGCTGACACCGTTACCATGATCAACGGGTTGTCTATCTAAATGGACTTGAACTTTTCGCTGTTGACTGTCTCTATTTCTCAGCTTCCAGCTTTCTAGGTTCCCATGAGTTCGATTAGAACGGTACAACCGTCGACAAGTGGTCAGTTTCGTTCAGTCGCTTATGGGACTTTCAGTCTTGCTGTAGTCGAAAAGATAGAGAAAAAAGCAAGAACTAAAATGAAAAAAGTATTCCAATCATTCGAACAAAAAAAATTATTGAATACGATATTGAATTCCCTTAACTTATCTGATGGACAGTGGTTGGAAACCGATTGGAGCTCAACGGCAACCACACTTTAGAGTTTTGGTGAGAGAGGGACAATTAATGAACTTTTTTTTTTTCCAAATTCTTGCAATAGCAGAAGGATGCCTAATGAGACTGAGCCTCAAACCGTCGGAGGACAATATTACCAAAAATGACCACATAGACGCATAAAAACGTGTCTTTCTTGTTTTCTGCAGCTAAACGAAAATGGTTCTTTCGTCACTTTTTTGCAAAAAGCTACCATGTACAAACTGATTGAATCGAAAGGAATGGACGAATATCGAAATTACCATCATAAGGTCGCACAAAATTGTCAAAAAACAAAATCTTCATTGAAACCACGAGTTTTGAATTGTTTTCATCGTATGTAGGGAACTAAAACCAAAAGTCATTGATTTCCAACTCAACAATGTACGACTATAAGAAAATCTCAACAATGAATCAAACTTGATGTTTCATAAAAACAGTTTTTCTGGTAATATCGAAAGAGAAAATCCACTGCACATTACGTCGGTGTATCCAAGTTTTAATACTTGGAGTAAAGAGTGCATCTTCAACAAACTTGAAAGCTTCCTATTGTTATTTTTGGTTGTTTTTCGCAGTGATGCAGCCTGTCGTATTCAACACTGGGTCCAATGAGTGGTTTGTGACAAAAACAGTTCCAATAGTTTTTTCATCAATTTGGAAAATCATTCGGGAAGGTTTTGGACGCTTTGATACAAAGGTAATTCTAAAAAGTAGGGCTTACAAATTAGATTGTGGGACAAAATAAAAGAGACATTTACAGAATGACTTGTCCGGAATACGATAAAATACATATCAGCCAAACAAAGTTGTTAGTTGGTGTTAGATTAACTGAACACAAGCGGTAAGCAGCTCTAGCAAGAAAAAGAGGTACACCTTTAGTATGATCAGCAGTAGCGAAATATCATTTTGGAGGAACATAAGATGGGCTCATATTGAGGTGATCAAAGTGATATAGTTGCTACGAAAACTAGACGACTTAACACCGGCCAGGGTAACAGTGTATCACCATTGTTCAGGCTGATTTGAGTAGTCATTTTATGGAAAGCAGTAGAACAAATAATTCTGATAGGAAAAGCTCTGGCTTATAAAAACCTCCAGTGCATATTCTACCACACGTGCTTCTTATTACAGCCAACCTGTTTCTAAGGCCATGTACCACTTTGATCTCAAGAATGCAATGAAACTCAAGAATGCAATGAAAAACACTTGTATTCATTATCAGATGCTCAGCTTACAAAACTTTGAAAGCCGCATCTCCTGTAAAATAAATGATGAAAATATGCAGTGCCTGCAATACTCTGACAGCACTGCAACTAAATGTCCTCCACAGCCGCTTCCCGTTAAAATAAACTTACTCCTTTTGGCATGACAAAAAATATCAATTACTACCATAGCTGGCAGCCCTTTCATGATTTTTCAACCATGTCTGTGCCGGAAGCTGCAGAGCAAAAAGTTATATTTTGCTGAGCAAATTTTCAGTATTCAAGAAACAAATATTTCCAAAGCTGACAGCTCTATCCTATTTTTGTTAGCCAAACTGCTGTCAAATTTTGTTTAACTCTAAAGACTGAATCGGACTGGAGACGGCATCACTATCATAGGGTAGCGCATATTTAGGCTATACATCTTGTGAATTTCATGTCAATCTGATTATCCGACCACAAGTTTTCGTGAACAGAAGTTTCGAGTGCTCAAAATAAAGGTTTTTTGCTGATGAGTTACCGTTCTGGTGCAACGCGGAATTTTGAAAGTTTCAATTTGATAAAGAGGACAAGGGATAAAATTTATCAATAAATTGTATTTTTGGTCTAAAAGCGAAAATTTTTCAGTTTCGAATCTTTTCATGTGCCTGCTGCAACTATAGGGCTGCCAGCACAGTCATTTATAGTTCTAATGATATGAATTCTGATTTATGATCAATACGCTCTGTAACTTTTGGATGATCCAATGTTTCTATCTGTCAAGCTATGACACACCAAAATTCACAATGAAATTCTTGTTTACTTTTAGGCAAAAGCGCCCACATTAGGTTTAACATTTCCAATTCTGCATCATAAACAAATATAAAACAGCATCAGGTCTCATTTCGTATACTTACTAAGCACAATAATTTCTTTTTGGATAGAAGTTTTATAGGAGTAGATCAAAATTGGCGCATGCACGTCAATTATAGCAAAACACCAAAACTATTTTTTAGGGGTTTTTTGGCGGCATCTAAAAAAGTTTAAAAGTAATGGTTTAAAAGCAATGGAACTGGGTGCAATAAAATTAGTGTTTGATATTGCTATTTTTTATTTATGTATCAGCTCGCTACTATCGCTCGTTATGTCCACGTCCAGTGATCTAGTGCGCTTTTGGTGTTTAGTTTCATAAGATTTAAGTGATATCGTTCTACTGTGCTTAAAATTTTTGATTTCGTTAATATGAAACGAAAAACGACTGGCTATCCCGCTTCTATATTCATCTTTTCTTCCACAGAAAATCTCTAATTTATTTGCAGATAACTTGCAGATAACTTGGATACTTGCAATAAATTCAACGGTCTGGTCTTCCCAAACTGTATCAACACCACTCATTGAGGGAATCATTCTAACAAAAGCGGCAATTTCCAATGCTATCCAAAAGCTTAGCATTAACAAAGGACTTGGCCTTGACCAAATACCTCCTTGCTCTGGGATTTAGTGTATTAATCAATTGATAACCCCTCTGTTAAACATTTTTAACAAGTCATTGTCATTAAGCGTCTTTCCTTCCTTTTGGAAATCTTCTCATCTTACGCCTTTTTTCAAAAGCGGCGGTAAACGATCTATTGATAACTATCGAGGTATCATCGCTATTCTGTCAGTAATCCCCAAACTCTTCGAGAAGCTCGTCTGCGATCAATTAACTTCCATAATTAACCCTCTTCTCAGTGAACAGCAACATGGGTTTCGAAAAGGCAGGTCAACTGCCACGAATATCATGTTCCTGGTTTCCGACGTCCTCCGTGAGATGGAAAGGGGAAATCAGGTTGACGCGATTTATACTGATTTCAGCAAGGCCTTCGACAGAGTCGATCATCAAATTTTGACACACAAATTTCTTGATTTCGGTATACCTGGCTGCGCACTCAGCTGGCTTAGATCTTATTTTTGTGGCAGAACTCAGATTGGGAAATTCCAAGGAAAATGTTCAAAAACAGTTTTACGTTGTCGGAGATGTGGCAAGGCAGTCATTTGGGCCTTCTTCTCTTTAATAATGGGGTGGAGCCACAAAATATTGGTTTTTTATTAATTAATAGTAATATAAACCTTTAGAACATAAGATAAAATTGTGGAGGTATTAAATATGGTATGGTATTTTCAAACGTTTCAAAACTTCAAATGAAAGGAAAATGGATGCCGCATGAAAAGAAAACACATGAAAAATCGAAGAGCGATTTCTGAAATTTTGATCTTGCGGCATACAAGAAAGAGTTTCCTGCATCCAATTGTTATTGGCAATGAAAAGTGGATACATTTCAAGAATCTAAAATGCAGAAAATCGTGGTTTTCACCTTGTAAATCGTCAAAATCGACGGCATATCCAAATCGCTTTGGAAAGAAGGCAAGCAAGAAACCGCATATTATGAGCTGCTGAGACTAGGTGAAACGGTCAATTGGCATCATCATTGACGAAAACTTCTCAGAATGGAGCCTAAAATATGAACGAGGTATATTGAAGCACGAGAACATTCCAACCCGTCGTACTTCCATCGCCTAGGACAGGATTTTACTGAGCTATTCACACACTTAAATAGCCTATCAAGATATTATCTACTTCTTAAAGTTTGTCAGACTTGAATAATATAAGTTGGTGTTTAGTGTAAATCAGACAAGTCGATAAATAAAACTAAGATTTATAATTGACAACCAACATCTCTTATTTATGAGCTCAACAGTACGACATCCTCAAATAAAGATTCAATTCGGATACTACACAGACATTGATTTACAATTATTTTTCAATACCGATTCACATGCAGGCAAACTTCCGTTAAGCAAAAGATACAGTTCCTTTGAGAGCAATATGCATTTACGATACAGACGAAGAGACCGAACATCTCCAGCCTGTATCACTTAGTGGCAGACCAAGTCTGTGTTTCATCCTTTTGGGAAAACTCATTTTGAAATCCTCTCTATCAAATTCTCTTTTAAGCAGAGTTTCTTTGGCAACAGTTTGTCAAGCTCTGTCCCAGCACTGACAATTGATGGTGTTTCGATTACACCCGAGGACTAACTGGGATTGGTCGTCATGTGTGCTACAGGCATCCGTCGTGCACATCATTAGGATGTTGGGCTCACTCTCTTGACGTACGGCTCTGATGTGTTTTGGTAAGGAAGCTGTCAGTGGGATGGAAAATATGTTTCTTTCGAAGTTCTAAACTTTGTTGCAAAATGTCTTGATTTGAGAGGGAGAGTAGCTTTTGTGATAAAAAGTCGTATTTTTAGGATTCCTTTGTGGGTATGAAAAGTCTACTTGCCTGAAGGTATATTTTACGTTTCCAGATCAATATTTTACACACAAACAGAGGGATTCAATTTTCGCTTCTTCACTGCCCTACCTTGTCTTGTATCATTCGCAAAACAATTTGTCTAGAGTTTCCAGTTTGTCATTTCGAGTTTTCATTTCCGAACCGAAACCTCAAGACACTTTCATCGATTTTCCGCTAAAAGTGATTAATGGTCAGGCAGAATTCGTTTGCTGTGGCTGTCGCATCAGGCTGATGACACGAAATCAGACACTTGCCTTTCATTTCAGGACGTTGTCTCCGTTTTTGCGTAGCAGTTTTCATGTCCGTCGAATTATCTTAATAAGCACACTCTTTCAGATTCTCGAAACTGCATCTTCCCGACAAACACGTCCTTGAGCTTGATTTCCGGAGCATCAGCTGCAGCTCGTTTGCATTTTTTTCGTCGTGTTTTTTTTTACCTGTAGTACGTGAGTTTTGCATCTAATGTTCATGGCTGTGTCTGATTTTCGTGAGGGTGGCAGTCTCTGATGGGAAACTGTGCAAAATGGCAAACAAGTTGGTGCATAGTCAAGCAACTATGGCCCATATTGTACAACTTGTCACTTTAGATATCGGGGTCGTTACAGTTTGTAGACAGAATATTTGGACATGTTAAGATATTAATCCAATATTAAGGTAGGAAATAAAAGCCTGCTGATGGTCAAAGAATTTTTTTTCAGTCATAAACTCATCGTATGTGTCGATCTGGAAAGCGAAGAAAATGGTTTATTTGGGCAAGTTAAGATCCAATGTGACCTAGAAGTTGACTTCCATGGCCATACGGCAGAAAATCGGTATGTACAGCACAACCAGTAAAAGGTTTATCTTCGGAGGCAAAATCGATTCATTGAATTCATTGATTAGTGTTTTCGATATCATATAGAAGTAACTGCTAAAATACTTGCGTTGCACTTCTTATTTTCCATACTCGAAGGTTAATTCAGTATTCCAATGAAAATACAGGGTAGCAGTATATAAAATGAGACTCGAATTTTACCTGGATTGAACCTTCATTACAATATTGAGGTGGATTTGATAGGATTAATTTTAGGCTGTTCAAAAAGATGTGACGCTAGGAATTATTGGAAGTCCACTCGAAAGTATTTCCATGTAGGATCAAGGGTCGTCTCAGCTCAAAGCACATTATAGATTTTCCTTTTGGTTTTGATTGATCGGAGACAGCTTGTTTTGAAAACTGGCCTGGCATGCAGAAGAGCCTCATTTCTCAAAACACGGGTTTCATTCAGGAAAATTTTATGTTTAGAGTGTTATAGGAAACTGTTAGATCAGCTGCGATCTGTTTGAAGCAAGTAAAAGAACTTCGCTTGCATGATAAAAAAACAGGTGCTATTATTATTTAAATTTATGTTTATTTTTATTATTTTAAGATCGCTATTGTATTGGAAGTATTGGAAAGATTCAGCTTTTTTATTTAATCAGTAGACTTTTTTTCAAAGACAAGTTTATATTCTTAAGAGCTTTTTGTGTATTTTCTGTTTTTTTTTAGCTGTGAAATGCTTAATTCTACCTTAACCTGGATAATATTGAGTAGTTTTCCCTAATTTTGAACACAAATTAATCACTTATTTGAATAAATATATGCTTATTAATATTTTTATAACGTGAAGGTTTTTCATCTTTCAGATAGTGAACGCTCCAAGGAAAAATCAACATCTTTCGATTTAGCTCATACGTGAGGCCAATTTTTTCATATTTTTAAGTGAACCACTATAGGAACCTGCGATTTCAAGTTTTAAAAAGCCGTATGTCATTAAAGTGCGCTTTAATTCAAACCCAAACGATTATTATTCATTTCGTTTGATTTTTTAAATAAAATTAGTGGATTGCATGCACTTGACTTTTATACAATAGATTCCACATTTGATGTGTGCTCAGTGCTCAATTACAATGTAAACGTTGCCATATCTGCCTGTTGGTTTGATTGATTTTCTGAATTTGTTTGGAAAATGGCAAATTATGCATCAACACATGCTTTTCGTACGAAAGAAATGAGAATAATTTTATTTTATATGCTCACATTAAATCATTCTTATTTAGTGACGAATCCGCTCCAGGGGCTACCGTGAATCCGACGGACGTAGTGACAACACTCAGCACAGTAGCTACCTAGCATACTGGCAGCGGATCTAAGGAATCGCTTGCCATTTCAACGGAAGCGGTACTCAGCAGAACCAAAAACGGAGAGAGCTGAAAAGCTCGCAGGTCATCGGGAATTAAGCGGTGGTTAAGCCACTTACCAGAACAGTAACTGAAAATAGAGGTGGCGACCCCAAGGATTGACAGGTTACTGCAAGAGTGGTGGCCTGAGCCTAATAAATTGAGGAAGCGGAACGCTCAATGCTTCGAGAAGAGACAAGTAAACAAGCGGCAGTGAGTATGGTGACATCGAAGTTCAAAACGAAACCTAAGGATCCCTAGGGATATCTAACTCTTACTGCTTCGTGGAAGCGTTAACATCCAGAAGAGAGATCATCACCAAGAGATCAAGACAAGAGACGGTAGGTCAGTCCTTCAGAGAAGTAGCTGCAAATTGGCTGTCAGCAACAAACAGGACCAGCTGAAGTGCGGGGATGACATGACCAAGGTTATTCTTAAGCAAATAGCCAAAGATCTCCTCTCGTTTGCCATGTCAACGGAGGTGAAGTTAGCTCACTTTGAAAGCTACAACCTTGTTCACAGCCACATTGCGGTAACCCGTAACAACTTATTCATAATGAAATGGCTTCGGTCAACTATTTTGTAAATTTCCGGCGATTGTCCAGGTTTATACGTAGTGGCTTATACGTAGTGGCCATCCGTGGGCAAGCTAATTGATGGCTAAGATAGCGCTGCTTCACTTGTACGCTTCTGATGCTCTGCGTCAAGTTAAACGGTTAAGCCTGATCTAATCGGCGCATCAAAACATCCCCTGGACACGGGCAGTATAACTTTCCACCATTAGCCCCTTCAATCCTCTCGCGCACAAAGCATGATAAAGCTGCTTTTCCGCCATTTCACTCTAATTGTCAAATTGGAGGGGAATTACTTGGATTTGACCCGATTTGACAATGAGCAGACAAACAATTACTACCATCCCCTTCAATGTAAATCTTATGGGCATGTCCACTCCATTTCTACTACCTCACTCCGTGAAATTACCAACATAAACGACAGGGGCAGGCATTTGCTAGAATTTGGAATTTCAACTAACTTCGATGGATGTTCGTAATATAGGTAGCAAATCAAGTATAATGAAAAGTGCTTCCAGCTTGTACGTGTCTGACTGATTCTGAAAGTTTACCCAAAAAACTTCGGAATGTGAGAACAGCACAATGGCATGTTTACTCAAGATAAACAAAAAGACGCATCAGACTTGGATCTGACTGGTGCAGGTGAAACGTTTAACAGGTGAACTGTTTTACAGAAATAACGCGGGCAGTTCAGTAGAGATGGCATTACATACTACAGTACTACAGAAGAATCCTTACAGCTAAAGGAATTGAAGTTGTCAGTCTTCTTAGAAATCAAGAGGGATTTCAATTATCATTGACGCCTTGGTTCGATATGGAGTGGATGAAACTCTGACGAACAAAGGCATTGGATTGTTCAAAAACTGACACATTTAGGCAACCTTTTTGGTGGCCAAAGTGGAGTAAATAGTACGAATGGGAACACAACATGTTGGGATCATATTACCCCCTTTTTTGGAACCTGATAGTCAACGAAACACTGAAAAATGAAAGAGCCTTTAGCTTTGAGGCAGTGGCGTATGGCGATGAGAAAGTAATATTTGTGAGAGGTAAGTATCACGGATGCATCTAGGACCACGCTAGCTGTCGGGTTGAAAATGATTCAGCGGCTGATCCTTTTAGATGGGGTCATCCAGAGAAGTACATGTAAAGCGTCAGTATGCGCCAAAAGTTCAGGCATGTGGTACGACTCAAATTAATGGCGCCGCAACGGTAATTTCACAGAATTCGGAAGACGGTATGAGCGCGTTGCTGATAGTGGTGTTACAGCCGACGAATTTGCAAGGAGCGGTTCAGTACCTAGGAATAGTTCTTGCCTTCTGTATCACGATCCTTTGTTGACACCAAAAATAAACATGATGCAGTCATATAGGTTAAACAAAAGCGCGAGGGGAAAAATAAGATGAACTGTAGGGTAGCTACAACATTATAGCCATCTTCCAATATAAGCAATAGCAGGAAATTGCTCAAGCTCACCAGAAACTGCTTGAGAGCGACGGCTGGGTTGCATAGAGAACTGCCTTATTGCATCTCATGCGAATATGATAGGGCTGACATTTAGCAATTTATGCAATAGGTGTGATATGGAAGGGGACACCATCAAGCATATTCTTTGCAATTGGCCGGCCCTAAACAATAAGCACCTCAAGTATTTAAGGGCTTTAAAACTTTCAAGAGCTAGCAGAGATGGATAGTACCTGTCTAAACAATTAGCGAAAACACAAACCGGCAGCCCAATAGCTAAAGAAGACTGTCATGCCGGGCAAGGACGATGAAGAAGAAGAAGGCACAAATTAGGAGTATCATCGAAACTGGTTTGGCAGACTTGATAATCACTTGTTAATCGAAGGCCGAATCGTGAACATCCTCCAAGTAGAAGATCGAATCGTGTGTTTTTCAATAAAGAAAATATTCACAAAATAGCCAGTCTTTAATTTATCCTGCATTTTTTTTTTACAGTATCGTTACGTTGAGTTAGCTGATTCAATTTAGCGGAGTTGCCAGTCGGCAGCTCTAAACAGCCAGCCGAGGGTGACACATGGACCCAAATTGACGACCTAATGCAAGCCGCGTCGGCTGCAACCCTCATATATAACCTAATTTATTCATCACCTCGCAAAATCAATTCCAGTTAACAATACCAGGAGAAATAATTGCTGGTGTTCTTTTTTTTAGAAAGCATTTTAATTCATTGCATTTTCCTTACATGTTTAAGCCATTGATCTGATTTTCTCCAGAAGCTAAGTTTATGCAAAAAATCGTTATAAATAATTGTTCATCATATCTATGATCACACATATCATAATTCATTCAATCAAATTGGTTTCCCATTTCCCATATTCCTGTTACAATACCTGTTCATTATTTGCCATCACTGGGCGCTATATTTCCTCGAGAAAATTCTCATTATAAATTCACTTTCCTGTTACGCAAATGTGTAGTGTACACACAACTAGGTTCTTTACTGAAGATTCATTAGCATTAGCGTTATATGCAAATTACGTTACTTCCATCAGCTACTTAAAATCATTAGATGAATATTTTCCTTATTCTAAAGAATTCTATACTGGTACATCTCGTACTTAATGAAACCTAACAGCCGTTCAAATAACTAACTGGAATTTTTCTCTGATTAAATCGACTTCCCGAAAAATTTTCCAACCAACTGTATTTTAACGCGACCGTCTGCTTTCAGCCGAGTCTCATTCTCGGGATCTGAAAACGTCCTGAATCTGCAGAAATTTATGCCAGAAAAGTGTCACTGTTGGCACAGTGCAAGATGAATGTATTTTGCAACATTATCTCGGCTCGAGTTGCACTAGCTTTGCTGCAATGGATTTTGCCCGAACATTTGTACATATTTCGTAGGTATGTAATAGGTTTGTCGTGAGCATAGAAATGTAGTTGGCGGTGTGCAAACACCATTGCAATGTACACCGGAAAATTGCAGGATTCATCGAAGCAGTGGCGTAAGTCCTGTAAATTGCATGGAGGACACAGGCATGGCATAAGGAAGTGAACGTGGACTTCACTATCCTCCTCTCCCCAGTGATACTGAATTTCACGCCACTGCTGCCGTAGACACCCATCTATTTTACGTACTCGTCCTTAACTGCAGCAGGAAACTTCGAGAAACGAGAGAATAAGCTTGTTATGGGAATGGTAAAATTTGGTAATAATGACACGTTCGTATGCATAATGGCCAGCAAAATGGATGCTGCCATCATCGTTGTCGTTTCGCTGAACATCTGCCCGGTGAAATTTAAAGTAAATTGGGTAGCGCTTTAATAATATAAATATGCACATTTGCACGGCTATTGCAGCCAACGTGCCAGTGTACTGTGCTGGTGCTGTTACAGCAGTGAGTCAGTAACGGAAGAGGCGGATGAGACACAAAGTTTCTGATTTTCAATGTGTGAACGTTCTTTTGGAAGAGTACTTTCCGAAACCAACGGAAGACCAAAAGTTTTGAAGCAGGCAACTTTGACATTGTGAACTCTGGCAGAATTTAACTGGCAGCAGTTTCTAATGCAAGTTTGATGAGTGGAGTGCGCAATCATTGGACCGATCGATTAATTTGTTGGCAAAGTGTCTTAATGTCCATTTTTCATGATGGACACTTTTTAACTATAAAACCGCGTCAATTCATGCTTGGAATAATTTGGAAAATTAGTAATATGCTCATAATTCAATGCGATGAAAATTTATATTGCTATGATTTCGGTGCCGTAAAATTATTTGAGCTAGTTGGGACCAAATTTTATCGGTACTTAAGTGAACCATTTTTGTTTACATTTATTCGCCTGGCTTCGTGATTTCATTGGAATTGTCCTGCTAAAAAATAATACTGTTTTTTCAAATAAATTTCACTTTAGTAAATACATATGTTCGAATTTTCGGCAGGAAACTAATATGTCTGTTGATTATTTTCATGTATTGCTTCTGTTCTTGACTTTTTGCGTGTAGGAGGATGACGAACAGAAATATGCGATCTTAATTAATCCAACGATGAAATTTGATGAATCTAGAGACACACGTAAAAAAGTCTTCTCGTGCTTCTTTTTTTTTTGCACGCAGAGTATCTCAGTCTGTATGTTGTGTGAATATGAGTACATATATGTTTTCTGCGCAGTAAATTAAGACATATGTTCTACTCTGCGGTGTTTGAGATACGTCTAGTTAAAGCATGTCTCGTGCGAACGACATGATTTTATTCATGCATTTTTGCTGTTTTCAGTAGAGTGACCTCTTTGACATCTAGTATTTTTCGCTAATCGTAATTAATCTTTGAATAGATGTATGCTTTATACGATGTATTATATATATTTCAAAGGCATTCGAAGGTCCTTTAAACGTGAACGATTTGTCACAGCTTAAGGGGGTATTTTAGTCTAGAAATTTGATCAAATCGATTTTTTTTGGTTTGCATATTTTCAAAGTTTAGACCTTTAAGAATAAGCTTTCAAAAGGATTTTCGGAAATTCGAATTATTTTTGGAGCTACAGCTATTTTTGTGACACGCCAACTAACTGCCGGAACGAGACTCCAAGTTTTAAACGCGTTTTTCTCGGAACTACTTTTCTCGATACGGTTGACATGATATCTCTAGTTGTAATGAACCGATTGGCGTGAAATTTTGCACAAACCCTCTTAACATTATTGGTTATCGTCTGACGCAGGGATTTTTCATATTTTTTGTTCTACTATTTATTAAAAATCCCCAAAGTCAAAAAAATTAGGCAAAAAACCAACTTTTATTTTACATGGACGGCATTTTGTGAAAAAAAAAAGTTTTTTCAAATCGCCTACGTCAGACAAATTTCACATTCTTCTTATTACAGAATTTACCAAAAATTTATGTTTCAGACCACCAGGAAGGTGGGAATCATGTCAACCATGAGACAAGTTTTTTTTTGAGCCTTCACTTCGCCGGCCTGTGTTTACATCAATTTTTATTTTTTTTATTTTTTGAATACATTTTTGTATTTTTAAAATGTTAATAAAAGGCTGATAAAAAAATATATGCCATAAATGATTCTGGTTTTTTTATGATTGCGTCCGTAAAATCACCTCAAATTCGTGCCTCTAGACCAGAATACTGCCTTAAAGTAAATAATCTTTAAGTTAAATTATAATTCGCCTAGAAGAGTGGAATATAATAGTGAAAGTCGTGAAAAGTAATAGTTATAAAAAAGCCTGTGAAGTCCAAGGCATACAGTTACGTTCGATGATAAAAATAACTTGTTCTTCACATCAAAGTAAATTGTGCTTAAGAAAACGGATCTTAGCATCAAAATATGTTTAGTTGCATAAACCTATTTATCCATGCGTTTCATTATCTCTCTTATTCACATCGAATGATATCTATTCGCACCTTTCGAGAAACCGTATAATCAACGTTGAACGAATCGAGTCTATGCAACGAAATATGCACTCATGCTGGTATCTGGTAGCTCAGCCGAAGACCGTAGCGAAGAAAAAGAAAAAAGAGGTGAAAGTCACTGGGAGCTAAATCTCATGAATAGGGCGGATGTTCAAGCAGGTCGAATTCTGTTTCCATCGCAACTGCAGTCTTGTAAACCGGTGCGTTGTCTTGATGAAATAGCACTCCGGCTCACAGTTGACCATGTCTTTTTTCCTCAATAGCCTCCCGCATTCTTCTTATTTGGTCTGCGTAGTAAGAGCCTGATATAGTGGCTTCCTTTTCCAAATATTCCACCATAATAATTCCCTGCCGAACTGGACACTTTGAATTTCTTCGGCATCGGTGAAGAGAGTTGCTTCCAGGTCATCGGTTGCTGTTTGGTTTCTGAATCAAAATGGTGGACCCACGTCTTGTCCATGGTTACGAAACTTGACAAAAACTCCTCCAGATCTGCCTGGAACTTTTCGAGATTCATCCTCGAAATGTTGACTCGTTTCTTCTTTTGATCGTCGGTTAACATTCTTGGCACCCAACGCGCAGATACCTTCTTCATATGCAATTCTTTGGGAACGATTCTTTGAACACTGCTATACGTGATCTCTGTGACTTCAGCTATATGCCTGATGGTCACTTTTGCTCGACTTTTTTCACGTTGTGTTCAGTCACTCCTTGGCCGAGGGTGCAACGGTGGAATATGGAGGAACAGAGTCCCCTAGTGTTTCCACCAAGTCGCTGTTTATGTCTTTGGTAGATACATTTTTCAAACACAGGTACTTAATGACAGCTCTAATTTGGTTTTTCTCCATTTTGATGTTTTTTCTTCGACTTTTCGTATTCAAATGAATCTACCTCCCTGGAATCGTGGCCTATGTATATGTGTTTCTGGTGTTGACTTAGTAGGTATATGAAGTAGTAAAAAAAATTTTTTCAGCCGTTGTCCAGTCTCCATATTTTAATAGATCAGTGTTTTCTATTTAAACTATGTTTTAGCATCACAATCTAATCTACTTTTGATGACATAAAAATTCGTAATCCTTCACACGACATTAGGTGCTCAGAAATGTTTCCAATATTATTTGCAAAATCTTCTATTTATTACTATACGTTTTTTCCTAGACTATTGAGGACACATAATGCTCTGGAGGCTCATCTATTTTTCAACTATTCAATGCGTATTTTAACGAGATCGAGCTGTTTATGAGTCCTGAAAAGAATTTTTTTTATGTTGACACGTATCTTATTGAAACGCATTCTGAAAAGCAGTCAGTGACCTTTGACAGGTACTTTCCTTATTTTTAATGTGCTGTAGTAGTGGATTCAGAAAGCCTAAGATTTTTTCTATATTTTCAACCCAACGGGAAAAGTTATGCTTACGGATATATACGAATTGAAGCTTTGGCCGGCGGTCGATCGTACCTCTGCATGTGTGGCTATTGCATGCTGAGTGATTGTGACGCTCATTGGAAATTCCAATAGCGCATTCTCTTTGCTACTAGGGGGAATTGGTACAGTTGTTTTTCATATATTTTACTTACCCGTGATGATTTGAAATGCTCCGAAATTTTCATCTTTCCGCTTTATATATCACACTAGCTATCGCCGATGTATGCTCGCGAGTTCTTTTCCCTTTATTTCCGCGAGTGATGTTCATTGGCCAGTCTTGGACTCTTAGAAAACCCCTTGCAAGCACATTGCATATTCATTACCAAGAATGTTTTCTTCATATATTCCGTCCGGAATGCATTACAGCGATTCGCGTTGGGAAGGTAATCAAGAAAGCGACATTTATTTTTGCTGCCTTTTACTTTGCATTTGAATCAATTTTACCCTAATTCTTATCCACCCGAACGTAAAAAAGCTATTTTACGAAAAGTTCGGGAGACTCATTTCAAAATTAAATGCTTCATATAATAATTGTTTGCTGTGATGGCAATAACTTCAATAAAATATAAAGTGTCTCAGTGGACGCTTCAGCTCATATTGAACATATTTAACGTACTGAGCTTACCCCACTTGACTAATCATGGTAACGAGAATATACGGCTAACCTCAATCTTTCAGACACCGATAATACTGATTCTGTGAATTTTCTATGCCTTCGTATTTAGCCGAATATTTAAGTTTCCAAATTTCCTTGCATAATAGACTCTCATATTAATATTGCCCGCACATTCACATCACACATAACAAATATCAACTAACCAACCGTATCATATTTCAGCAATTTCTTCAACAAATGATTTGACCATTTACTTCCCCTCTTATCGTCCGAAAACTCATTTTATCGTTATTGCTATAAATTTTCCGTACAATCATCACATGCCGGGCCTTTTTCAGGTTTAGTTTCGTAATCGCGTACCATGACACGGATAAAATGTCAACATGAGCACCGCCATGAATAATTTTTCGGAAATATGGTCCTTTCGGGATCCCGTGGCCAAGAGTGTCATTCGAGCGAAGAGACACCATTCTAATGCCAGCGATGCTACACAAAAAATATTTTTTTGTGCGTACCACGATTCGTGGCAACAAATTGTGTATTTCCCTGCTAATTTGACACAAACTAGCCACCCATATCAAAAGTTCATAGCCGGATAAAAGGTAAATCGAGAAAGTCCTACCGTTGTTATAGTGGTCGCTGTGTTCGACTCCTTTAAGGAGTTTGACCGTGACATGATGATGCCCGGCGTCGATGCACTCGAGCAGAACGATCGTTTCGATGAGCGGTTAGGGTCATATGAAGAGCTGAGGTTTTTGAAAGATGTTTCATTTTTGTGCTGCAAATGTTTATAATATGCTAATAATGGGTATCAAAGCACAGGTCAAACAACCTTCGATTGACTCGAGCCTGCTATGTTTTTTTTTTACTAATGTTCGAAGAAGAACATTAGCAGTAAAATCACTTTGGCCAAAAATTCATATATATATATATATATATATATATATATATATATATATATATATATATATATATATATATATATGTATATATATATATATATATATATATATATATATATATATATATATATATATATATATAACTCACAGAAGCGTTACAAGGTTTTCATTCCTACAAAATATGCCTGGATGTTCATGAGTTTGGACGGAGGTAGCAGCAAATTCAACTCGAATGGCGTTACATTTTCTCCCTGGAAGAATCGAATGACCAACAATAGCAGTAAGAAAGTACCTAATTCTGTAAGAAACAAATTGTATTTCCAATAATGTTCCTAATACCCGTAAATCTCCATCCATTCAAAATCCTCAAATTACTAATACTCGTAACATCCCATTAATACCACGTTCTACTGTTGCTTCCGTTTCTTCCCTACAAAAAACCAACAACATCGTAGCCAATATTAGCTCCTCTTTATCCTCTAGCCAGCTGGCTACATATGTCGCCTCTACAGAGGCAACTACGAATACTACCTCTTTTGGCAATTTGATGACAACTGCTTCTCGTCGAAAAGCAGTCAACTCTGTTAGGCATTTATCCTAACATAACACCTTCTTCAAATGGACTCAGACTCTTTTATCACAACTGTAGTGGTATGAGAGGCAAAGTAAATAAATTATATCTTGACGCAAAATCCTGCCACTTTAATTTACTCGCCTTCACAGAAACATGGCAAAATGATTCCCATAAGAATGAAGAGATCCTGGATAGCAGTTGGACAATTTACAGAAGCGATCGTGACTATTGTTCCACAGGTCAAACGCGAGGCGGTGGGGTTTTGCTGGTGGTTAGCAACACACTTTCAAGTGAGATTATTGACACCACCCCCAATGTATTGTTCCAACACCTTGTTATTCGTGTTTCTTTGAATCACAATTTCCTTTATATTAGTTTGGCCTATATTCCACCTAGATCGGACGAATCAGTTTACAACCATTTCTGTGAATTAGTATCTTCCATTACAACGTCTCTAAATGAAAAAGACAAAATAATATTCTTAGGGGATTTCAATCGTCCCAACTTATGTTTTATCCCCGATGCAAATGACGCATTTCTTCTTCCTGTTAACCTTTCAGATTCCAATGACTTCAACCTTGCGGGTACTTTTTACGGCAACGATTTGCAGCAAGTCTCTCCAACTCCCAACCAAAACGGTCATTGGCTGGATCTTGTTTTTACTAATGCCTACGATGAAGTAGTGGTAAGTCCAACTGATGACGCAGAGCATCTTTTTTCAAATAGTTTACACCACACTGCACTATCAGTTGAACTTCCCACTCCTGATTCTATTTACTTAAAAACGTACAATAATTTAATTGTATTTGACTTTCTTAATGCTGACTACGAAAGTATTCACCATGTACTTGACTCTATAGATTGGATGAATACTCTTTCAACGTTAGATCTTGAGGAAGCCATTTCCACTTTTTATGATAAAATATTTGACGCCGTTGAAAGATATGTACCTAAGATTAAAAAAAAAAAAAATTGTCTGAACCATGGCTTGATAGGGAACTTAGGCATTTGCGAAATCTCAGGAACAAACTTTATAAGCGAATAAAGGAAAATATTGATGTTAATCCTACTATTCAGGAAGCTTATAATGAAGTAGCTAAGGAATTCTCGACAAAGTCCCGCGATGCTTATGCCAATTATATTAAGAAAACCGGTGAAAGTATAATCCACGACCCAAAAAATTCTTTGATTTTGTAAATATGAAGCGGAAAGTCACCGGTTATCCATTGTCAATGTCCTATAATAATATCACCTCTGCTTCTCCTAAAGATATCTGCGATTTATTCGCAGATAATTTCCAGAGAATTTTTAATAGATCAGACCCATCTAACTCAAATGTTTCTCCTTCTAATTCAGCACCAACCACTTTTCTCAGCCAAATTAAAATTTCACGCGAAGAAATACGTAAAGCTATCTTGGAGCTCGATTGCAACAAAGGCCCTGCGTAGTCCACCGTCCTTCCTGCGTAGGTGTGTAGAGCAGCTAATAACACCCTTGCATATTTTCTTTGACAGGTCACTTTCATCCGGTGTTTTCCCATCCTGTTGGAAACTTTCATATGTGACACCAATTTTCAAAAATGGCGATAGACGCTGCGTCGAAAATTACAGGGGCATTGCCATTTTATCTTCCATTCCAAAACTTTTTGAAAAGGTTGTATGCAATAAACTTTCCCCACTAGTTGACTCCCGTCTGAATGAGCAACAGCATGGCTTTAGAAAAGGTCGCTCAACTATCACAAACTTGACAAACCTAGTTTCGGACGTTTTGTATAAAATGGAGAAAGGCTATCAAATTGACGCAGTCTTCACTCACTTTAGCAAAGCTTTTGATAGAGTTGACCATTCTTCAAGAGTTGACCTTTCCTTCAATCCAAGCTTGATTCTCTTGTTCAATGGTGCAATATAAACAAGCTCTCGCTGAATATTGATAAGTGCCAAATTATAAGTTTTAGCCGTAAATGCACGGTTACGCAGAACACTTACTTTCTCGGCAACAACTTATTCGCTCGCGTTGATAGCGTTGTTGATCTCGGTGTTGTGATGGATGTGAAACTTCGTTTCACCTTGCACTACGATAAAATTCTTTCCCGTGCGAATAAGCAGCTCGGCTTTATTAAACGACGTGCCAAGGAGTTTAAAAACTTGTGGGCCACAAGATCATTATACACTGCACTTGTACGCCCTCTTCTTGAATACGCCTGTATTATTTGGAACCCAGCCTTCGAAATTCACAATAACAGACTCGAGTCCATTCAAAAACAATTTTTACTTTTCGCCCTAAGAGATCTGTACAACCGTTACGATTTCGAAAATTTACCCCCATATGAGTTTAGATTGGGTCATTTAAACTTAACTTCACTTGCATCCAGAAGAATGATGATATCGGCCTGCTTCACACACCAATCGTTTACTAAAGGAATATCCACATTCCACCATATATGCAGCTAATGAGCCGGTGAATAGATGCTGCAGGGTCTTCAATGGCTTTAGCAACCTTTATTCCCCAACTATTTCCAAACTATCCTTCAAGTCTTCCCTTATCCAAGCCATTTGTACACCATAATTTTTAAGCTCTTGTTTAATTATCGTTTTTAATTGTTTTTCTTTTATTTCATTGTTATTTTACTTATTGTCTATTCAATTAGTTATTTATTTATGTGTTTTTTATTTGTAACGTACACTTGTTTTTTTTAAATAATTTATTTGTATGTATTTATATGTATTTATGCCTTGTTTGGCTAATAAATAAAATAAATATATATATATAGATATATATATATATATATATATATATATATATATAGATATATATAGATATATATAAATATATATATATATATATATATATATATATATATATATATATATATATATATATATATATATATTAAATATACCTATTATTCTGTCAAAAAATTACTTTCGCAAAAATAAAGCTTATATAAAGAATTTCGAACATGTTCCAAATGTTAATATGATAATTTTTTTGAAATTTTTAACCCTATGTGTGTGCTAAGCGCCTAAAATGAGATTGGGAAAATTTGAAAATTTTTGGATTCCGATAGTTTTTGACCAAATTTTCAAATCATTATGAAACTTACAGAACATATTGGTGTTAATAAGTTGTAGAATCGTGTATTTTTTTATGATCGTGCTGGCAGCCCTGCAGCTATGGCAAACATTGAAAGTGAAAATCTTCAAATCATCGACTCTAATGAAAAATGTTCGTCTTTTACAGTGAAAACCAACTCATATAGAAATCTTATACTTTGTCTATACAACTACTGGAAAACTTTTGAAATTTCACATCGGACAATAACAGTAACCCTCCTCCAATTAACCAATATTTTAAGCATCAAATACTTCTGTTCACGAGAACTCACGATCCAATTATCAGACACTAATGAAATCCACAGGATATATTAGTATTGAGTAAGACCAGGTCTGATAGAAGCGATTTTGAAATTTGGGCAACTTTGTGCCAGTGGTGCCATCGTGAAAAATTATAAAGAAAAAAAAAACGGTTTTTTGCCCTATGAATTCTGATTAAGCTACCAGATTTGCATGAAATTGGCACAGTAGCTGAACCTTACTCTAAGCCGTGTCCGGTCGACATTTGTTTGAAAATTTCGATTTGTGCTGCCAGCTATGGTAATTTTGGTGTCTTGGGTTTTGAAAATTCGCTCAGGAAAATAAAGCTTTTTGCCGTACAACTTCCAGTGCAGTCATTAAATCAAAACGAATTTGGTATGATGAATGGAACTTATTATTGGCATTGTTCAGAAGGAATCTGGTAAAAAAAAACATTATAGGGTTGCCAGCTATTGTTGGTTTTGTATATATTTGCAATATGTTTACTAAGCGATTTTATCGTAAAATTTTCAAACGGCAATTATCTTGTTGTGACAGTTAACAACAAATATGAAGTTTTCGAAAACTTGAAAACTATTGCGACTTGTAGTCCTAAATTTCTTTGTAACTCTATAACTTCTAATGCAGTCATCGGATCAAAACGAAATTCGCAGAGTAGGTTGATTTCAATGTGAGGCAGGTGTCATATATTTTTGGCTTTGATGCTAGAAGAGGGCTGCCAGCGCTAAGCGTTTTTTGTTTTTTTCGTATTAAGTATTCATATCGCGAACATTTACAATGAAAATAAGCTACCAATTGTTTAAATTTTCCAAGTTCTAAAAATTTTTTGGTTCCAAACATCTTTCGTTTTGTAACCCCAAACATATTTTTATCCATGTAACTTTTGACGAAATCATCGGATAAAATCGAAATCGATAGAATTATTTGATTTTGACTTGAAGTAATTGTGGGAGACTTTTAGTTGCAGTGCTGGTAAAGTGTTGCAAGCACTAAGGTTTTTTTTTATGTTATGTTATGCTGCTTTCAAAGTTTTGCAGTGTTTGGCTTTCCCAAATATTGAAATCCCTGAAATCCTTTCCACCCTATGAGTTTAAATGCAGTGTTAAGACCAAAGTGATTTTGCACTCAAAACAGGTTGGAGCACGTGTGGTAGAATATGCACTCAAAACCTGCACGATTCTTCTACTGTTCATCGAACATTAGTATTTCTAGCGGTTTAGGTGCGCTAGAGTTTTTTGTACATTTAATTGCCCGTAATGAAAGTGTCTAAAACAAGAAACAAGATATAGGCGTGTATCCCATCCGTCTCCGAAACTGAGATAAAGCTTTTCTATAAACGAATGCATCTAGGACGTAATCCACTGTTCAAAAACAAACCATGTTCATACTCATTTATCAAAATACTTTATAAATTACTATAAACATTTTTTTGATTGAAACTTTTACCACTTCACCAACTATTTCATTCTTGTTCCCTGGAGAGATAGAAAAAAGCCAAATATACAAGCATTACAACATGCACGTTGTCGAAACTATTTTCCTAAACGCTTCGAGCCAATCCTGTGAAACTCTGCAAATATGCTATCAACAAACCAAACGGGTAACTGGGCCACACTCACTTTTTCAACAATCACATACTCGGGCTGTGTCTCTGCCAGTGAAACACACTTACTCGAAAGCAAAGCGATGTTTATTTCTGTTCCCTTTCCATTGACAATTCAATTTCAAACCCAAATAAAATTAAATTTGGAAAATATTTCTTCGGTGCCAGCTGACGTTCCTTCATCATCGTCGCCATCATCATTTCAAATTTCATCTCGAATTTGGAATTCTTTTCGCATACTCACATACGACGGAAAACACATAGTCATAGATGACGAATGACGGAAAAACGGTATGTGGGGAGCTACGCTAGCCCAGTAGGGAAAAGAGCACAGACATTCGACGAAGGAAAAAGGAAAACTTATTGGTTCCGAAGAATCAGTACCGAATTAGTTTGAACCTTTGTGTACGCTTGGCTTGTGGATGTAATCGTATGTGCGTTGAAAGTTGAGCAAAAGTGATTTAAGTTCTGGTGAGATCTGTTGAAGCCTGGAGGGTCTGAGGAGAGTTCGAGACGAAAGAGTCCTTGAATCATGTGAAATTTGAAATAAGGTTAGAGCTGCTATTCGGGTGTTCGAGAGTGGAAATAATACGAGTAATTATTGAGTTTTTCATATTATTTGCAAAGCTTGTGGGTTGTCATAATAAGACTTCAGCTCGCGAGAATAAGCAAGTAATCGATTTAAACAGACGTTTTGTAGAATTCGAAGCAATTGCTTCTAGACCATGGAGTTTGAAACAATAATTATAGGTTTTGTTGCTTAGTGTACTCTATATATGAAATATTTTGTAGGTATTCGATTTTTGAGCCGCTACGCCTGTTTGCCGCACGAATGAACATTTCCAAATGGGAATGAAAGTACAAGAGCAGATGTATATGTACTTGAAATGATAAGAAATTTATGCTGAAGTCTAGTCAGGTCGCAATACAGACACTTTTTGCTTCCACAGATCAACCCATACATCCCATATAGTAGTGAGCTTCGTCCATTTGGGAAATTGCTATGACAAGCGAAGATTTTGTTCCGTTTGTTCTTGGACTTTCGGGAGTAAATATCAGTCACCAGGACTGGGAAGTACTTTGTTTACTTTGGAGTCGGATTGCAACCGAAGGCTCGAAGCGAAACTATCCTTTATTTTGCCACCCATTTCAAGTTCTCTTCTGGTTCTTTGACACTTACTGCCGACTTGGACGTGAACAGAACTTGATGCCTGGATGAATCTTGTTGAGTTCTTCGGAGGATAGTTTTCAATCAGTTCTGTGAGCATGGACTACAGTGTGATGTTGTTTTAGCACCAAACGGACTCCATTCGTCACAGAAACACATGATGCTGAAAGAAAGCTTGTTAATAGCGTTGAATAGGCGGCAACATACATATCAAACTACTTTCATTTCTGAGCCAGCCTATTACTCTTCGTTCGTTTGCGTCCCGCTGAGGAGTCGTGCCTTGTTTGGCCTTTTGTGTGTGTACACAGCTTATGCCTCTCACTGTCTCCTTATCCTAATGAGAATCGTCCTGAAGTCAAAGCAAACATATTTTCGCTCGGACGAACTACTTTTATGGGATTATGCTTGTATACGAATGTGTTATGGATGTAAATGTGTTCCTTTGATGTCGTTATTGGATTTTTCGAAGGGATTTTTTGCGGAGATTATCACCCGAAAAATGTACTCAAATATGAAGGAAAGTAAAAGTAGGTCGAATGATATGTATGCATGAACGTAATATGGAGAAACGAAATTGAGGAGCTAGTTGATTGGCCTTTTGTTCAATGAAATTAAAGTAGAAATTATAGCGTGCTGGAAAGAACTCCTGAAAATAATATACATGAATGGAGAATGTGAGAATAACAAGTGAAGTTTTTTGCGCCAAAATCTGGCACACTACTTAATTTTTTGTTCATTAAATTAAATTTTTATACAGTCGATACTTGTTCATCGTTGCACGATTAAAAAGCTTACGCCATTGCCGTGGCTAAACTGTTAGGTATAAAAGATGTTATCTTGGTATATTATTCAGAAGAAATAGTTTCAAGAATTCAATTGTGAAATATTTTAGTTAAAAGAGTATTTGATTTGCAAAATGATTTTGAAAAACTATTCAATGTAATCGATAGCTGCGTATTTTATAAGTTTGTAATGCTGTTCTGGAAATGTGTATTCAGTGAAAGAATCTCAAGAACGCGCCATTGGATTGAGCTGAAGTTTTCAAAATACAATGGTGTATATGCAGAATAGTGCCAAGTCTCAACAAAAGTTAATAATCTTTAATCCTTTGGCGCCGGTGGCCATTTTAGTGACGCTTTAAATATACCTATTATTCTGTCAATGATTCTTGCAAAAACAAAGCTAATGGAATGCATTTTGGGCGTGTTGTTAATGTGAATATGATGTTTAACCCTATGTATGCGCTAGGCGCCTAAAATGTGATTGAGAAAATTTGAAAATATTTGAATTGCGATAATTTTTGACCAGATTATCAAATAATTATGAAACTTAATGGACATATTGACGTTATTAAGTTGTAGACTGATGTAGTTATTTGTGAAGGTGCTGGCAAACCTGTAACTACAACAGGAATTGAAAGTGAAAACCTTCAAACCATCGACTCTCCTGAAAATTTTCGTCTTCTACAATGAAAACTAACTCATATAAAAATATTATGCTTTATTAATACAACCAAAGCAAATCTTTTGAAATTTCACATCGGACAAATACGGTAACCCTCCTCAAATTTACCTATATTTTAAGCATCAGAAACTTCTGTTCACGAGAGCTCACGATCCAATTTTCAGATACATCTGAAATTCACAGAATGTATTGGTATTAAGTAGGACCAAGTCTGGTAGAAGCAGTTTTGAAATGCGGGCAAATCTGTGCCAGTGGTGCTTTCTTGAAAAATAATGAAGAATAAACATACTGTTTATTGCCCTTTGAATTCTGGTTCAGTTACCAGATTTTCATGAAACTTACACAGTTGAACCTTCTTCTAAGCAATGTTTGTTAGAAATTTGGTTGAAAAATATGAATGGTGCTGCCAGCTATGGTAATTTTGGTGTCTTGGGTTTTGAAAATTCGTTCAGGAAAATAAAGCTTCTTGCCCTATAACTTCCAGTGCAGTCATGAAATCAAAATTAATGTTATATGATAAATTGAACTTATCATATCATACACTCAGAAAAATGTCACTTTTTTTAGAATCACTTTAAATTAAAAGTTGATATCACTTTGAAATAAAAAGCGAATCTTGTACGAATTCCACTTTATTATAAAAATTTTCTTTTCAAATCAATATTTTTCATCATTGAATTAAAAAGAAAACGTATATGGCGCCAAATCATATTTGAAAATTTTTGAATCAAAAATGTCATATCAAAGTGATTTCGCCTTCGAAACAGGTTAGAGCACGTGTGGTAGAATATGAACTCAAAATCTGCACGATTCTTCTATTGCTCATCGAACATTAGTATTTCTAGCGGTTCAGGTGCGCTAGAGTTTTTTAAATCTCAAAATGTTGTAGAAATATCAAACTTTTGCATCATTTTGTTCAATTAATCCAACGATTGTATCATCACAGTTGTTTATTATAAATACCAGTTGACTCGGCAGACATTCGATTGGTTTGTTGCGTTAGAATAGCGTGTATCGCTGAACATTGCTTTTAAAATTAAACTGTGCAATTCTTTTGGAAAGTGTGAAGTAACTCCTTGGAAGTACGAGGCTAGTATTTTAATGTACCAAGAGAGCATTTGATCTGTTAAGATGTCTGTCCAAGTGATATGGCTGCGGTAAATCGACCATTTGATGACTTATAGAGATATATAAATCAGAAGGAATTGTGGATAAGTAGTTGCCTGAGGTTACCTACGAAAGTAATGATTCTATATTGATTAATGATTCTATAGCCAATTTTGGTATACTTGCAAGAGAACGAAGTGAGTTGATTTCTGTTATTGTCAATCTCAGAAAAATTTGCAGGAAGCTCCGTGAAGCTAGTTTCAATGCATACGGGATAAAAACCTCAAAACCAGTTCTGACCAAAACAATGCAGAAAAGGTGGTGAAAGTGTACCAATGCTCACAAAAATTAGAGTATTTCGAAATAGAAACAAGTTTTGTTAGCGACGAAAGTTAATTTTTTTAAATATCTGCCAAAGCTTCCCACATTTGGCGTAAAACTAAAGGGGGAGGATGAGCCTAGACTGCCTGGCTCGTCCAAAAAAAACAAACACCCAGAAAACCAAATGGTGTGGATGGCATCTCATACTAGCCAACTAAACGACCCCATTTCGTACAGGGAACTATGAACACTGACACGAATATTTATATGCTAAAGGATCGATTACATGCTCATGGTATGTTCGCAAAGCAGACTTAGTACCTTGGCATATATTGAGCAAGGTAAGAAAAACATTAAAAATAAATTTCATTAAATTAAAAATTAAATGTCATTTTTAATTGACTGAGAGTCCAATTGTGATCTATAATTCGATACGTTCTTTATTTTAAGTTCAAGCTGAATTTGCAATAAATAGGTATATTAGTTCTGCCATGGCCGGGAAACTCCAGCTTTCAATCCAATTGAAAATTTATGGAGTATAATTGGCATGAAAATATATCAAAATTATTCAAGAACATAATGAGAGCTTCAAGAAACCGTAATTAAAGTTTGGCACGATGAAATACTGAAAGAAGTCTTTTAAAACTAGAAGAGTGGCTATTGTGATCACAGCCAAAGGCGGTTCAACAACATATTAAACGCTTATATTTGCTTTTTTTAGTATATTTTCTGATCAGATAGACTCTAAATTGTTTCATAAAGGTTATCAATTTGTGATCACGGTTCCCTTCTTGTCTATAAATTATTATTAAAGAAGAGAAAAATTGATATGGGAAATTCGATCGTTTTGCTGAATAAGCCTCCGAAAGCCGAATCAACATGGAATTTTTTTGCGGGATGGTTAAAATTTGAAAAAAATTTAACTAATTAAGTAGTTTCGAAAGTATGCACTGATTCTCATCAGACATCAGCTCACAGTGCATACCTGACTGATTTATTCATTTTTCACAGCAACAAGCCGCAGAACTGACCATTTTTACTGTGGCGGTCGAAACGAATGTTGGAGTTGATGTGAATGCGCCTCTGTCTCTCAAATTGATAACTTTTATGAGTAAATGATATCGTTGATGAGAATCAGTGCATACTTTCGAAACCACTTAGTTAAAAAAATTTCAAATTTTAACCATCAAAAACAATTCCATCTAAATTGTTTGTTTATTTCACTATATTCTGGGGTACCAAAATTGATTTCTGATAACCTGCAAATTTTTAAAAAATAAATAATTATTTTGTTTATCACCTTACCCAAATCTTGTCTTTAAACTGATTTAACATAATGATATTAAATCAATTAAATTTTACAAAAAAAAGTGTTTTTTTTTTTGGCTTCTTAATAAAAATATTGAGTTTTCAATCTTTCGAGACTCTTGGCCCAGTAGTGTACAAGTTAGACTGATGAAAACTTGGTTTTAATCACATTCCGCCATCACACTTTACAACGATTTAACCATTTAAACTTGGTAGAAAGAAACTATTGTGCGACACTGTTGATGAAAAAAGTATTCTTTTCCGAACGAGAGCTAAAAAAATGCAAAAAGAATTTCGATAAGACCTCAGAAACGCTTGATTATCGAAAACAATCAACCAAGAATGATGGATCCTAAAAATTTAGAATGTGATCGATAGATACAGATAACTTAACACAGCGCGAGGTAGCGGAAAAGAAGATGTTTAGAGCGGTTTATTCCTTTTTTAAATTTTCTAAAATCGTTTATGTTCTTTTTTGAATCGGCCAATCGTTCTTCGTAGACACAAGTGTTCAAGAGTTTTCTAAAATCGTCGCATATTACCTAGCATTGAACTTGAACTACACTGAATACAGTATGGTTACACGACGACATTTTAAGAATGACATGTGGACCATGGGATTTGGGACGATTATAATCTTACAGCTTATCAGCAAAAAATGTCTTTATGGTGGAACTTTTTCACGTTAACTCATGTCAGTACGAATACTTTCATTAAGTCACTGCCATTACACCATTCCTGGATTAGAAGTAGTCTTCAGGGCCTGCCAATATGTTCGGCGAGAAAACCACCGAGAATTACATCTGATGTACATGCATATTTAAACTCCATCCCAAAACTGGTGCGAAAATGTTTCAGATACTTTGGATTCATCGCACCCCACACAAAACCCTCAAAAGTGTAATCCTATGTCTATTTTACACCACACAAAAAATTATTCGTAAACGAGATACAACGACATCACCTGTAATTAAAATTGGCGCGCCATGACGCTCATGCCCAAGATAATTTTCTCCCTAATTTGTCGGTAGCGAGATAAAAACGGCTCAGTGCGGCGTCAAACCAAATGTACTTATATCTTGTATGGTGCGATTTCACGACCAAAAGTTGAATACGGCTGCCATGTTGTTGTTGTCGTTATCTGTTCCAGGACATTGACGCCGAAAAGTGTTTAATTTTCACCCAACTGTGGGATTCGCGCCAGTCTTTTTACCACGACATCACTTGGTACTGCGATTTTAACTGCTTGCCAACTTCAATTACTCACCCCATCGTTTTTTGCCCAGTTGTGGCTGCAAGCACACTCACACACACACGTAGCTTATCTGAAAACTGAAAGTCACGCTCCGATTCGGTTCACAAAACTTTTCACAGTCGGCGGCAGGTTTCTGCCACAAACCGCAAATGAAAAAGTCTGCTCCCGTATTATACGAAATCATTCACACACGCGAATCCGTCGGCATTAAAACGTACTTACGTATGTTTGTACGCTCGTACGCGATGTTATAGCCAGCTACGGTGAATTGATGCAAAAGGGATGCAATTTATTCTGGAATCCTAAAAGTTGAGAAGTTTACATGACTTTACATGGATGCTCGTAGAAAAAGGATCGACGGGTAGCCAGAAATATTTGGCGTGGTTTCTTCGAGTTTTTAATAATTCAAAAATATGTATTTGGAAAACAGATATTTAATTGGATTTGGGACTAAGACATGAACGTATAACATATTCAAGGAACACCAACCAATTCTTGAGTTCAAAGTTGCTCTGATATCGCTGTTGGATGAGGTTATTCAAGCAACAGCCTAGATACATCTCTTGACTACACGGTTCCAAAACAAGTAAGATTAAGATAATAAAGCAATCGTGTTGCGTAGGAAACAAGGCTTGCTCCATTTTAACTTGGATAAAGACTAATTTCGTATAAATGTCGGCTAATATAATTGGAGTTCACGATTTAACGTTCGAGCTGCTTTTATTCTCCGAGTGGAAAATAATTCAAGTTTGAAATCAATTGTTGTTCAGTATTGTTGCTTGTAATTATGGAGCAACAATCAGTTTATGAATTATTTTTATATTACAATCGGGGAAAATTTAAATAATCCTCAAGTAAAAATTAAAATTAAGTAAGCCTTTTATAACATGATTTTCAATATCTTCTTAAAACACCACACAGTGACCTTTAGGGGAAGGCTTGCATATGAAAACCGAGGCACATGTTTGGAGAAAACACATTTCTTCAGAAAGGATATGACGATAAGCACCGATTGTGTATAGGAGTGACCAACCATTAGACCGGTATGATTTTTCATTTATGTATACTGGCGAGCGACTGGTTAGGTACACCCTAATAAAATGTAATTTCCAGAATAATCACACTTATCTATAATAATCACATTTATCTAAGATTGTGCATATAAAAGCGGAGCAACTGATTAGGTACATTGTGGAAAAACGTAACATTTCGTGAAATTTCGCACAGTAAACTAAGTAAATTAAACACATGGGTATTGCGACATTTAAAACAATAACCAATAATTAAAATAATATGATTTTTGTAACAATAACTCATTCAATTTTTTTTAAATATTCAAAATGTCGGAATATTTAGTCCACTTTAATTTGATTGATCTACCCAATGTAATTGTACTTCTTTACAGCAAAATAATTTTAAATGGTACGAACTGAAAGGTACCGTTTTAATACGGTATGATGATAGCTTGTCTAGCATACGTACACACCATACGAAACGGTAATTTCAATGCACCTTATAAAGGATATACCAATTGTAGAATTTACTAAATTTAAGTTTTGGCACGTGTTTTAGTCTCCATTAATTTCACTGCACGTCTTAATTGTAACCACGTTTATTATACGCTATTGGAGCTGAAATTTGAATATTGTGTGAAAATAGCCTGAATAGGTATGTGCTCACACGCATAGGAAATTTCAAAGGAAAAGAAGGGAGAACAGAAAAAAATAAGGCAATTAATATTTTGCTCGGATCGTCCTGGTCACAATAAAAATATTGTAGAATTCGCTCCGCCTTTCATTGGGTTTCAATTCTCCAAAGTAGGTGGGGAAGTTTCTCCATACGTATGTGATTATCAATGATTAATTAAATTATAGAATCTTTATGTTTTTATCTTGAAAGGTGGTAAATTTAATTTACTCTCATCATTTATTAAGTTTCTTGATGATTAAATTTTCTTGATTAAATTTGAATAAAAATTCATGTTTTCCACCATTTTTATTAATACGGCAAATGGCGACGTTTTCTCCACTTTCGATTTGCTATAATTTGAGTGGAGCTTGAGAGAAATATGGAGATTATCATGTCTTTCTCCTTTCCATATGTTTTCATTTATGACTTGTCCATGAATTTCATTTACAATTTGAGACAAGACATCATATTTAATAAAATGAAAATATTTACTCCACTTATTATTTTGTAATTCAATTTTTTATGTAGCCCCCATTTTGATATGCCTACGTTAATAGAAATTTTGTAAGAATGTAATTTTGCATAATCAAATTCGAATTTATATGTAAATGTAGTAAGTCTTATGGAGAAATTTCACTAGTATCGTTCAAAAAAAGAAGATAAACATCAAAAAAACCCTAGCGCATCAGAACCGCTAGAAACACTAATGTTCGAAGAACGGTAGAGGATTTGTGCAGATTTTGAGTGTGTATTCTACCACTACTTACTTTTCCTACTTAAAACTAATACACCCTAAGTAATAATATAATCTAAGCTAATTTTAATTTCGGTGACTTCATCGAAAGTTACTGCAGTAGAAAGGTGTTTGGGGTTGCCATCCGAAAAATGTCCAGATCTTAAAAAATTTAAACAATGTTTACTTATTTTCATCAGCATCTTTTCAAGCATTTATTGGAACGAAAATAACAAAAAGGCCTAGTGCTAGCAGCCATTAACTAGCACCGAAGCCAAAAATATGTCGCATCTGCCTTACGTTGAAGTCAACCTGCTCTGCGAATTTCGTATTGATCCGATGACTGCATTGGAAGTTATAGGGATGCAAAGAAACTTAAGTTTACCATTCGCAAAAGTTTTCAAATTTTCTAGATCTAAATATATGGTGTTTATTTTCACTATAAGATCACTACGATTTGAAAATTCTATGCTAAAACCGCTTACTAAAGGTATGCCAAAAAAATACAAAAACAACCATAGCTGGCAACCCAATCATTTTATTGAACTAAAATTTCTACTGAATGTTGCCTATAATAAAGTTAATTTGCCATATGAATTTCGCTATGATACCATGACTGTACTGGAAGCTATAGGGCAAAGAGCTTTATTTTCCTTTACGAATTTTCAAAATTTAAGGCACAAAAATTATCATAGCTAGTAGCTCGAACCGAATTTTTCAACCAAATTTGTAGCAACTACTGTGTGAATTTTGTCAAAATCAAACGACTGAATAAGAATTTATAGGGCTTAAAGCAGTTATATTTTTTAGTGATTTTTCAAGATGGCACCACTGGCACAGAATCGCCCGCATTTCAAATCCACTTCTATCAGACCTGGTTCTATTTAAAACCAATACATTCTGTAAATTTCAATTAATTTTGCTTATCGGATCGTGAGTTTCCGTGAACAGAAGTTTTTGATGCTAAAAATATAGGTAAATTGGACAAGGGTTACCAGGCGTGCCCCTTATACCATATCAAATTTTTTACTTTTGCTATATAAACAAAACTTAAGATTTACATATGAGTGGCTTTTTTTTGAAGAAACGGCATTTTTTCAAGAGAGACGATGATTTGGAGGTTTTCACTTTCAGTGCCTGCCCTTGTTGCAGGGTTGCTAACACGCTCATTGAAAGCTAAACAAATTTACAACTAAATAATACCAATATGTCCTGAAAATTTCGTAATGATTGAATAGCTCTGTCAAAAGTTATCGCAATTTAAAAATTTTCAAATTTTCCCGTTCTCTTTTTAGGCACCTAGCGCACACATGGGGTTAAAAAATTCCAAAACATTATCCGATTCGCATTCAAAACACGTTCGAAATTTATTTCGACAACTTTGTTTTTGCAAAAATTATTTGTGTACGGAATAATAGGTATATTAAAAATATAATCGAATGGCGCGTTCCCGAGAAATAGTCACTGAATTTTTTTGATGATATACATATATATATATATATATATATATATATATATATATATATATATATATATATATATATATATATATATATATATATATATATATATATATATATATATATGGGGACCACATGGACACAGTGGCGCGGCAGTACCAATTGCCCGCACTGCATAACCATCGTCAGCAGTACTTAGAAATCAGACTTCCTCTTCAGCAGCCGACCCAGCAGGTCGTGCCCCTGAACGCGTTCATTACTTCTGTTCTATCTTTTAGTTTCCTAGTAATAAATTGTTTCCTTAGTTACGCATTAATAATCGTTTTTATTATCCGACAACAAGTAGCGCATTTGCTACATATATATACAGGATGTGCCATCTAAATGTGGTCGATGGAAATATTGAATAACTTGAACAATTCTCAATCGATTTTAGAAAACTATTTATTTTTATAAAATTTGAAGCTTTACAATGTTTTTCATTTAGTTTTCAAACACAACGTCGATCAAATGACCACCTTTATTGCGGATACAAAATTCAGCTCTTTTTCTGGCATTTTCCATGACATTTGCCAGCATCTCGGGTGATATCGCAGTGATTTCGGCTCGAATGTTGTCCTTAAGCTCGGCTAAAGTCTTCGGTTTGTTGGCATAAACTTTGCCTTTTAAAAATCCCCACAAAAAAAAGTCCGGTGCCGTTAAATCGGGCGATCTCTGTGGCCAGTCAATATCCCCCCCTTTCGATACCACACGTCCTGGGAACTTTTGACTCAAGAAGTTCATCGTTGATTTCGCGGTGTGACATGTCGCGCAGTCTTGTTGAAACCAAAAGCCTTTAAGACCTTTTCCACGCATTTCTGGTAAAACAAAGTGTGCCAACATCCATCGATACCGATCCCCATTGACAGTTTCCCCAACTCTGAAGAAGAACGGACCAATGATGGTTTGTGAGCAGATACCGGCCCAAACAGTCACTTTCTGATCATGTAGTGGAGTTTGATGTATAGCATGAGGATTTTCTTTCGTACAAATGCGACAGTTTTGTTTATTTACAGTGCCAGATAGCGTGAAATGGGCCTCATCAGTCATTAAAATTCGCTCCCAAAAATCGGGCTGCGATTCACTCACTCGAATAACGTTATTGGCGTAAGCCACGCGTCGCGGATTGTCTGTTTCCAATAATCTTTGGGTTAACTGCACTTTATATGGAAACATATCCAGATCGTCTTTCAGAATCCTCCTCAAAGTAGTTCCACTGATGTTTAGTTGCTGAGACCGGCGGCGGTACGAGACAGAAGGATTCTCTGCAACACTCCGTTGAACAGCTTCAATATTTTCATTTGATCGTCGAGGACGTGGTCGATTTGAATGTGGACGGTCCGCTACAGACCCGTGATTCTCGAAATTCGAAGGTAAGCGACGAATAGTGTCATTTTTAGGCGCCGAACGGCGGCGATACTTTTGACGATACGCACGCTGTGCTGCAACAACTGAACGATTGCATTTAATGAACATTGTCACAATTTCCGCGCGTTCTTTGGGCGTGAATCGATTCATGGTTAAAATTGTAATGCAATAACCTTTCCAAAATGTGTTCGACGACGTCAATCGGTTTAAATCTGTCAAAGTTATTCAATATTTCCATCCACCACATTTAGATGGCGCACCCTGTATATATATATATATATATATATATATATATATATATAGATATTAGGGCGGGCCAATTTGTATGGAGCCGAAAAATTCGATTAGACCTGCCCCCTAGGATGATTCTATGGACAATTCTAAGCAACTTTGCCGAAGGAACCATAGGTCTATCTCGATTTTCGAGTCTCCCACTTTTCAAAAAAAAGTGTTTTTCCCTATAACATCATTTTGATTCAAAATTCGTTTTTTTATTCATCGTTATATTATCTTTTTTATGTGTATATGGGGGGTTTTTGGGGTCGAGAAATTCATTTCTGATCTTTATTTTTACCTATGACTACCGCCAGAGGGCGTTTCATGCATATTTTAACTATTTTTCGTCTATTTTCCGAGAAAAATTACAAGTTTTTCGGTAAAATTGATCTTTATTTAATTTTTTTCAATGAAAATTCAAATTAAAAAATAAGAACATGTGTAAAAAATAAAAAAAATGAATTTAGTGAGAAAAAAAGCGACAAAGTGTTGTTGCTTTCAAGTCAACAACGCATTTATTTAAAAAAAAACATCGGTAAAACATCATTACCGACATATTTTGTGAAAGAGCACAACACAATGACATTTATGAGTGTTCAGTTCATTAGTGTTTGAGCATCATTTCAGTGAAAGTGAATTATAAATTTCCTGCCAGTGAATAATTGTGAAATTCAAAAAGAATTAAAAGGTATGTGTTAAAATTTTGTAAAATTTGATATTTGAATATAAATAAAATTCACACCATTTTTACCACTGTGTATTTACCAATTTGTAGGTGGAAAAAATATATTCGAACCAAATGTTTTGAAATATACTAATTTCAGTTTTTTAAAATTTTTTTAGTAAAATTATACAATGGATCCAAATGCATTGCCGTCTACATCTCAAACCGCAACAACATCAACAAGTACCGAAAGTCATTTGAAGCATTTGCCTTCGCACGATGTTGCTGTTTTTGGTGCATCTTGTGATTTGAGTGGACTCGATCTGCCAACGAAACAGGATATTTTAACATGTTTTTTTTTCTTGGCCGAACGTGCTAAACTCCAAAACAAAATGTTTTCGTATAAAACATTCGTACCGCACGTAACAGACAAATTGATTGAAATTTGGAGTCAACTTAATGTTGAAATTCTAACCAAACAAAGTGTTGTTAGAAAATTGGGTACATTGATTGACAAGTATCAAATCGAAACTAAACATTCAAATATCGCCTCATTCAGAACGTTCGAGCAATCTACAAAAGAATTATTTTACATCGGCAAATGTCAATGTGACTTGAAAGCAGAATTATGCTCATGTGGATTGATTCCAGATCATTTGAAAGAGTTCATGCGAGATCAAAATAATGACAGAAGATTGACGATACCGGAATTCGTGCTAGAAGTTGAAGAGCCAGCACCAACGTCAACAATAATACCAACAAGCGTTGAACAGAGCCATTCAGCATATGAACCAAGTACTGATATAGATCAGCCAAGTTCAAATCCACAAGATATTCCGCCAATGATACGAGGACCGTATACTCCCAGATACGATGCTTCGAACTTCGCTGCGATGTGTGATCGATTTGGTGTGTCTGATAGAATAGCAGCAGCACTCGCAACATCTCTTATGCAAGACATTGACGTAAAAGATGCACATGGCAATCCTATCATCATGGATAAAAATAAAGTGCGTCGAGAAAAGGCCAAATGCAGAGACGAACTGCTTCGTAAGCAGTATGATGCATCCAATTTGATAGCATTTTCATTCGACGGCCGAAAAAATGATGCTTTAACAATGGAAAAAATCGATGAGAAGTTGCATGCAAGGATGGTGAAAGAACCACATCTAGTTGTTTTGAAGGAACCAAATTCTCAATTGATAGGCTACACAAAAGTCGAAAATGAAGATGCTGAACACAAATTGATGACATTTAATGCATTCTTCGTCGAAAAAGAAATTGCTCTCGATGCATTAATCGGCATATGCTGTGATAGTGAGCCAACAAATACTGGCGTAAGAAATGGGATTTTGCGTCGATTTGAATTGCATTTGAATAGACCGCTGCATTGGTTTGTGTGCATGCTGCACTTTAACGAGCTGCCATTTCGTCATTTGTTTGACACTTTGGAAAGATCATCGACCACTGGACCACGAACAACAACTGGAACGTTGGGCAAACAAATTGAAACTTGTGAAAATCTTCCGGTATGTATCATTTGTCATTTTTCTCATCGATTTTTTCCATTATTAAATGGTAAAATTTAATTCATCTCATTTCTTTTTTTTCAGCTTGTAGATGAATTCGAGATAATCGTGCTAGAGAACATGCCACCTGATTTAGATCCATTTGAATTATCCACCGATTCAAAGTACTTATACAAAATGGCCAATGCAATTTCGAATGGTGTTGTTCCTGCGGATTTATCTCACAATAAACCAGGACCAATAGCACATTCACGTTGGCTCACCAAGGCGAATAGATTGTTGCGGTTGTATGTGTCAACTGAAAATCTATCAAGGAATTTGAAAATTTTGGCAACATACATAATGAAAGTGTATGTGCCGATGTACTTCAACATCAAGTACTATAATTCGGTGGTCTTCGGTAGTGTATTATTTTACAAATTCATTCGTTGGACACAATATTTGGATACAAATCTACGCGGAGTTGTGAATAATGTCATTAAAAACAATTCATATTACGCACATTCCGAAAATATTTTGTTAGCGATGTTATTTGATGATAAAAAAGAGACACGAAAAATCGCAATCAAGAAAATTTTACACTACCGAAGAAATCTGTACGACCCGGCACATCTTAGAGTTTATCAAAAACCTTTGATAAACTTCAATTGTACAGATTATACGAATATGATTGATTTAAATAGAGATGATGTCTTATTCGAACCACCGTTTACGTATAGCATTCCGTATGATCATTTGGAACAATATTTAGAATGCGATGATCCACCATTGCCTGATCCAAGAATTCCGGTACACATACAAGCAACGGAAAGACATGTTCAATTGCTGGCTAGCGTTTCTAAACGTGTTTTAGAAAAGAGTCGACACAGTGTTATGGCAGTTACATCAGAAAGCCGTGCAAAATACCCCCGACTTGAAAGCAAAAAAGACTTTCAAAAATAAGTTATTTCGCTTTTCTTCCACTAAATTCATTTTTTTTTTTATTTTTTACACATGTTCTTATTTTTTAAGTTGAATTTTTGTTGAAAAAAATAAAATAAAGATCAATTTTACCGAAAAACTTGTAATTTTTCTCGGAAAATAGACGAAAAATAGTTAAAATATGCATGAAACGCCCTCTGGCGGTAGTTATAGGTAAAAATAAAGATCAGAAATGAATTTCTCGACCCCAAAAATCCCCCATATACACATAAAAAAGATAATATAACGATGAATAAAAAAACGAATTTTGAATCAAAATGACGTTATAGGGAAAAAATCTTTTTTTGAAAAGTGGGAGACTCGAAAATCAAGATAGACCTATGGTTCCTTCGGCAAAGTTGCTTAGAATTGTCCATATAATCATCTTAGGGAGCAGGTCTAATCGACACAAAATTTGGCCCGCCCTAATATATATATATATATATATATATATATATATATATATATATATATATATATATATATATATATATATATATATATATATATATATATATATATATATATATATATATATATATATATATATATATATATATATATATATATATATATATATATATATATGGAAATATGAATTTTTGGCCGAATCGATTTTAATACTAATGTTCTTCGAACATTAGTACAAATAGAGAGAATAGACAGAATCAAATGAGCTGTCAAAGCATGAGTATTATATATTTTGTTTTGTTTTCTATTTTGTAAACTGCTCATTTTAGGGAGCTGCTGCAACAGCGACAATTTATTTTATTAATCAATAATGGGTAGCTTTACCATTATACACTTGCAGAAGTTCCTGCTTGTTCACCAATTCGCCGTGCACTTAGCGTAGAGTTTGCCGCTACCCTCAAAATTTGACGCCGTTCTCTCACAGTGGTCGCAGTTTTGATCCCTCCTTGGTATTTTTTTCCGTAGTTTTCCGGATCCCGGAGAAAACGGCTCGCTGCGTTGGAGCTACGACCGAGTTTTTTTGCTTTTTTCTTTCCGGAATATCCTTCCTTCTTTCAGTCTTTTATTTTTCCGATTTTTCCCAGGTTAAATTGTTTTCATTTTTCCATTTTTTAAGATACTTTTAACTTTAACTTTTTCAAAACTAGTGTAGGCAGTCCAAAATAGAATAACGTACCTAATCAGTCACAATGCACATGTGTTTAATTTACTTAGTTTAATGTGCAAAATTTATATGTACGATCTTAGATTAATATATCCAGATAAATATATCTACCCATAACGCATTCCTAATATTCTTAATCGATGAGCTGTTGGAATCCACCAATAAGAGCTTGCCAGGACAACTTCAGAATGATCCAATAGGTATTTTTTTTTTAAAAAAAAAAACCTATTTTCAATCTCACCCACAAACGATACAGTTAGCCAGCGGTCAGCTTCATATTCAACATTGCACATCTACATCCGGATTCACTCAAATTGCCATTGCCCATCAGTGTCCTGGAAGAGATTGAAATTGGCCATGAACGTCAATGATGGTGTGCGACAAGGATTAACCCGGAACAGACTTAACCGTACCAGATAGCCTTGTAGTCCTGCCGATGATTATCTCGTCCAAGCCTGGATGCTTCGATGTGATCAACAGAGTGAAATCCTTTGGGACAGGTTTCTGGTTCACAGCATATAAACAAGCAAATAAGCATAACGAAGGAATTATGGGGTAGAAAATTACATTACACAATAAATATAGATACAGCCGGATATGAAAGAGAGCCCTGATTGGGAATGACCTGAGAAGGAAGGGTGGTAAGGTACGTTGTGAGAACAGGTGAAGCTGGCAAAGCCAAAGCCACTGACATCTCTACAGGTTATTTTTCTCACATCGACCGTCACCACAGAGCTCAGGCCATTCGAACGTAATGAATCCTCTGCATGGTGTACTGCTCTTACAAAACGAACGGAAAATACGGGCGCTTCTCGGCGTAAGTGTATATGCATTGCCCGATATCCTTTTTGATCAGGTCGTCTAATGTCGCTTTTATGATTTGCCCACCCTTCTGCTTGTGGCTTCAGAAATAGGGGTTGATTGAATTTTTATTTGCGTCACGATGGGAAAATACCACATAAAGGGTACGTGTTAATTATTACATTGACTTTAGGCTAAGGGATCAGATTCTTTTAATACGATGGATATGTATGGGGATTATTTAGTGCCGCCTCGAGGTAAAAGATTTTCAATGAGTTCGGGATAGTTTGGAGAAGTTTTAAATCACTTAAGGTGTATAAAGATGTATAGAGACTTTCGGGAATGTTTTTAATTGGATTAGGGTTTGGACTTGAAATAGTTTGTTTTAAAGGGGTGAGTACTTAAGTTCCTGTTGTTTAGTTTGCGGGAGCTCGTTTGAAAATTTAAAGATTTCGTTGAAGTGTAAATATTTAGGTATATCAAAATAAATAAGAACACCAGTATCAGAAACCATTTTGGACATAAATAGAAGGTAGGTCGTATGATCAATGGAATTTATTTCACATTAAATTAAAGACACTTTTTGTGAATACTCAAACGTAAACACACAAAACGTCACAAAATATTGAAATTATATACTTTGTGATTTTAGCATCATGGCAAGAAAATGGTGAGCACTAAAATTGGCAGTAGGTGTGACATGGCGGAGACTAGAACAAATACACTTAATATTAAAAATAATATCGAAAACCAAATCCATAGATTCTAGTAAGAACGAAAAATTTTACAATATAAGATCAAAACATGAGACAATAAAGACAGTCTGTTTCGGTAAGCTAAACTGATTGGCGACCATACAGACGAAAAAAAAATTGAAAAATTAAGAAAACTTAAGTTTTCATTCGTTCCATAGCACTAGTGTTTTGTAATCTTGCTACGCGGCGGCTAAATTCGCCAAGACATACATACATAGAGACCAGTTAAGAAACAACTTTTATTCCATTACACACTTTTAAAACAACGAAAACCTCACAGGCCTTGTCTATTTAAGTTTCGAGTCAAAGAAAAACAACACCAAGGCCCTTAAACAGCCGTATAAAACGATCCGAATAAGGATGAGGAAAATACAAGATGATATATTTTACAAGTGTAATACATTTGATGACATTATTTATTTATTTATTTCACCGAGCAAGGTGTACAGGTATAAAAAAATAAAGAAAAATAGTATAGGCATAAAATTACGAAACAAACAAAAAAATTATCCATAGATGAATACAAAACTAATAAATAACGCAGAAATAAATTAGTTACAAATAAATAGCAAATAAGGTAGTAAATAAATGAAAAATAACTAAATGAATAATAGTTAAAAACCAAATTTACAAAATATCTACAAATTAAATATACAATACATATATATTAGTATGTTTGAGGAAGGGTGAGACTACCCAACGGGAATCGCGGTAATGAATTCTGGCGTAATGCATTAATCAAACAAAGCTAGTAATGTGAATTTCCTATTTCCAAAGCTATTTTCCAGCAATTATAAGATATACTCGTATACATGACTTGGAGCATGGGGAATGCTGCAAGGGAGAAAGCTCATATGTTATAAGTCCAAGACTGGCCAATGAACATCACTCGCAGAAACAAGGGGAAAAGAACTTGTGAGCATACATCGGTTATGGGTAGTCTGCTATATAAAGCGGAAAGATGAAAATTTCGGAGCATTTCAAATCATCACGCACGGGTAAGTAAAATGTATGAAAACAATTCCCCCTAGTAACAAAGAGCATGCGCTATTGGAATTTCCAATGAGCGTCACAATCACTCAGCATGCAAAAACCACACATGCTGAGATACGATCGGCTGCCGGCCAAAGCTTTAATTTGTATTCACCGTAGATGACGGAAATGCTAGAATACGATGTCGTACGTTCCAAAAACCTCTTATACATGAAGCTATAATAGCCCGTCCAGACTACGGATACTTAAGTATCCGCATACATAAGTATCGTCCACACTTTTCATTGATTTTCATGGCAAGGGTAAAATGTATCTGCAAATGTCGCTGCAGTGAGGACAATACTTATGTATCCGGATACATAAGTATCCGTAGTCTGGACGGGCTATAAGGCTAAAAGGATAAGTTTCCCCTTGTATAAATCTTCCCAGCCTAGGAAATGCAATGTTAAAAAGAAACAACACGTAATGGTCCGGTAATGCTTACACGCATTATGCGAAATGCTTACCGAATATACCCGTAAGCATTATTATTCCCGTTGGGGTTCTAGTGACTCTCAAGGGCTGATTGATCACAAACTTTTTTTTTAATTTAACGACATTAACCAGATCAAGCAGGCAGATAACATTAATCTTCTCGACGCAAGGGGTAACAAGTTAATACATTTAAGGTGATATTTGTATGGTGGTAGATTACTGAAATCATAAGGGCGATCAGTAAAAACTGCTTCTGAACAGACTCAAATCTTTGGCAGTAAATTTCGAAAGCCGGGTTTCAGATAGTGCAACCTTATTCAAGAAGAGGACGAACGAGTGAAATATATAAGTATTTAGTAACCCAGAGATTTTTAAACTCTTTGGCTCGTCACTTCATGAAGCCATATTGTTTATTTGCTCGGGAAAGCATTCTATCGTAATGTAGATTGAAGCAGAGCTTTTCATCCAGGATAATACCGAGATCTAATTTGTTGTCAACCCTACTAAGTGCCGTGCTGCTGAGGCGGTACGTATAATGAACGCGTGCAGAGAAGCTAATTGCGTGGCACTTATCAATGTGAAGAGAAAGCTTGTTGGTCTAAAGAGCTTAGTTTATACTGAAACAAGGTAATGTCAGATGGTGACCTGATGACATGGTAGATTTTGAGGTCGTCCACATATAGTAAATGAGAAATGTCAGATAAAACCTCCGATATGTCGGATATAAAAATATTAAAAAGAAGAGGGCCAAGATGACTTCCTTGAGGTACACCGTATTTTTTTATTTTTTTATTTTGAATTCGTCGTGGACAATCAAACATATATATGTAAATGTATAAATACACATATATATCCGATTTCGTGACACACTTTTTCAGCTCAGCAAACTAGCATTTACTGAAATGAAGAAAATTTCACCATTTCAACATACTCATGCATGAATGCTGAAAGAGGGCTCTGTTGAGAAAAGAATATATAAATATGCATGCACTTTTTATCCGCCACCAACTGTAAAGTTTTTCCTACTAACTATAGACAAAATGGGGTTAGTTTGAAATGCCGCTAAGTTAGTAATAAATTGACCGAGTAGGGAATGAAGGATCTGTGGAAGGGTCCGAACCACACTCTCATCACAATTTTTTCTTTCTTTAACAAAATGAGGGTACATTGGGAGTGACATAAATTGCTAATTAGTTGTGGTATGGTCGTTAGTTTCTCACTTGAATTCAACAACACCCACCACAAAGTATTTTATATTGCATGCAATTGAATAACTTCATTTGTCACAAACTTTCCCCTCAGGCAGTGTCAAACACTGGTATGAGAGAGGACAAGAATTCACAAATCAAACTATTCTTTATAAAACTGTTTTAATTGAGTTTTCTGCTATTTCAATTTGATTTTCATGGAATGAAAAGAAAAGAAATACTAGCATGTATTGGTTAGAGTTAATATATAAATGTAATAAGAACTAAAGTTAGATAATAAAAATAAAAAACTAAAAATAAAAGAGTAGCTTGAGTAGCCTAGTGGGTAGAGCACTGGCTTCTTGCGTGTGGGGTCCCTGGTTCAAATCCAGGTTCGGACGAGGGTCCGCGCACCAAGCTTTGAGTTCACCTAGCTCTGATTAGGTACCTGATTTAAATCAGGGGTAAAGTGAGTCGTGGAACTAATCACTCCACACTCGTATCCACAATGATTAAAAAATTGTAATGAAGCTCTCTACCAGCTTCAACCCCTAGACCCGTACAAGGGTTGTCGTGGGATTGCTTTACTTTTACTTTTTAAAAATAAAAGAAAAAAAAAATTAAAATATAACAAAAATATTTACATTCGCTTTTAAAATAGGTTTAGAACATACTGCTTCAGCTTTTTAAATCATCAGGCATATCATTATACAACGATATAGCTCAAAGAATCGGGTCGTTAAGACTTTCTTAGAAATAAGATTTTGGAATTTCAGGAATTGAAAGCGATCGTGGAGGTAGAACCTAAGCCACTTTAGTAAAGATCCTGCAATTCCGAATTGTTTCAGCTTGGGGATCACAATGGAGTGATCAACTTGGTCGAATGCTTTGCTAAAGTCTGTATAGACTGCGTCAATTTGATCTACTTTCTCGATTTTGCACAAAACATAAGAAACAAGCACCATAAGATTAGATGTAGTAGAACGACCTTTCCTAAATCCAAGCTGGTGATCGTTCAGTTGAGCGTCGACCAGAGGAGAAATTTTGCAGTGGATGATTTTTAAAATAGTTTGAAAATAGCAGATAGAATGACGATACCTCTATAATTCTTAATAAAACGTCTATCGCCACTTTTATAAATTGGTGTAACCCACATTCAGAGCAAGAAAGTTCATTAAGTACTACTCACTCAGAGCACAAAGATTACATTGTAACTAGTGAGAATCATCAAGCCTTTCAATTACTCAAAACAGGTTAAAATCATCAGCAAAAAGGGAGGAAGACTACCAGAAATAGCAAAACACCAAGTATTGAACCTTGAGGAACACCAAAAAGAGGCTATTATATAGATAAATTATGAGAACTCACAGACACAATACAGCTACCGATAGAAACATAGTATAAGAACCGTTGGTTGTGGTCCTGATGACATTTCGAACTTGTCAAGACATTCAAGTGGAGTTTCTAGGGAAATGGTATGAATAAAAGAGAGGAGTGATGGATGAGAATGAGCAAATTCATGAAACGTAATCGGATTTTGCTCGAAAAACAAAATGAAAAAGTATTCTGTAAATATAATACAAATCGCCTGTGGATCAGAAGTAATCACATCATTTCGAAACATAGAATCGGGAAACGATGAAAATTTTCTAGGAACTGAACGTAAAACAAAAACAGCTTGGGTTTGTTAGAGCGTATAAAGGACTCAATGTTATTGAAGTTCACGTGTAGCTTGTTTGATGGTAGTTTTGGCAGCTGATCGGTGCTTTGATAATTTTTGGATGTCCATATGATAGCCTGAAGCTCGATATTTAGTACGGCTGCATTTTTTGGCTTGAGCGCAGACGGTACATCATTGACGAGAATTACCGAAATGAATTAAGCGGGAGATTAGATTATGATAGGCAAGCAAATTATGAAATCGTAGTGCAAGTTCTTCGACAGCTAGTGCACAGCAAAAAAAGTACCAGTTAGATGAATTGATTTCATTTGCCATCTTCTTACCAAAGTCCGCACTGCGGCAGTTAAAGCATAAAGAACGAAAAGGAAATTTACTGGGTAAAAGGTCAACAGAAATTATTATGGAAATAGGAGGATGGGACATAGGGCATGTTATCAGCTTCGACAATAATATTGTGAGAGGAAATGTTTGACAGGACAAAGTCAAGAACTTTACCGTTAATGTGGGGACCAGCATTCAATTTAGACAGTTAGCATTTGAATGAATGAAGTTATCCTAGTGAAATAATAAAGGAATGATTAATTTGAAAAAAAAAACGATGTCCTCGAAATGACAGTTTATATATCTGCCCTGGTGATGTTGTTGCGGAACAACCTGGCCGCCAGATTGAATTACGTATACACACAAACATAGATTATGCTATCATTGCTAATGCAACGATCAAGTCCATTACATTGAACAAAACAGGTTTTCTGGTGCATTTGATTGTTGCATGGTTGCATAGCGGCGGGTTCACTAGCCCTCACGTAGCTGATTTGCACCAATACTTGCATCACCTGCGTCATCAAGCCAGCAAAACAAAAAAATGTGTTAGATGATGGTTGCGTTTGCTGTGCAGCAAGTGCACAGTTGAGCAAGGAATATATGTAGGTAACAGCTGGTTGTTGGAACCGGTGTCTGGCACAGGCTGACTGCTCGTAGTCAAGGTCATTTTTAGCTTGCGGTGGCTTGGCTTGCCCCGCACCGATGAGTGCCACCGCCCTGACCAATTTCTTTCCAAAGGAAAGGAATTGACCAGAGGAAAACTGGTTTATTGGAGCTGTTGGTCTTGTGTAAACTTTTGAAGCTTTGACGGTGTACATCAAAAGATAATCTGTTGGTTTGGCCGTCTTGATCAAAACCACAAGAGCATCGAACAGTCGCTGGCAGAGGAAACCTGAAATCAGCACAAAAAAAAACTAATTGGAAAGCAAAAGTGCAGTGATGTTTTGGAAGTTGTAATTGGGAGCTAAGATAACTTCGCAGCCCGTAGGATAGCGTGGATTCTCTTCGGTTTATGAAAATACAGGAAGCGCGAAGCTGATGCCGTTACCTTACATCAGGTCAGGCTGAAATTCTGTTGTGGTGGCGGCTGTTGACAGCTGTTCCGCAACAAGGTACATCTTTGATGTTTATGAATTCCCAGATATTATGAATCTGATCAAAACGAATATTTTGGACCTGTAGAACTATTGAAATGCTCAACCTAATGCAGACATTTGATGTCTACCTGATCCACAGACTAAAGCAGGAGTGTTATTTATGTAAAAACATTTATATCGAAAAATTCACCCACGGACAAATCAATGACTTATGTGAGTGTTCATTAATAAATTACTCCAATCATTCAAATGCAACGCCGTTTCTGAGCTCAAACTTGCGAAAATCCTCAATATACACTTTGGTATTCCCACATTCAGATTTAATGCAATTATTCAAAGACCGTCGACACGAAAGTCAAGGAAGGCATAAGCTACGTGGCTCTAATTTTCAACGTTCCTCCACATTCTGACCTTTAACTGTTTCGAAACCCTTGGCAATGTCATAAGCATCATCTGAAATGATTGAGACATGTCTGAAACACCTGAAAACAATCTCGTTTGCCCCCGCTCAAATCGAAAGTGTCACGTGTAGACCACTCGAAAACATACATACATGTGTGCAAGCGCAATAAGGAATTCGCATCGGATTCATATGGATGGCAGGTAATAAAACATTGATGAAAATAAACCAAATTGAATAGAAAAGTTAATAGAAAGCATTTGAACCTGGCCATTAATTCTGCGCTCTGTAAATCCAACTTAATCTGACTCAATTACACAAGGACTGTTTTCTCAAAGGGACCCTTAACTCAAACCAGACATTATACGTTAGCACAAAGGATACGCATTGTGCTGCGACTAATAATATCGTGGCGTGGTGCGGACGAAGAATGTAACGAAGCCACGTTATACGTACCAGATTCCTTGTGGCGGTGACTGAGTGAAACTTTGTCTTTTCACATCTTCACTCTCTGGCAGCGAAACTTTTACGGCTCCCGCTTCGGCGAAGCGAAGGACCGAAGTCATAAGATAAATTCCTTGGCATTTAACAATTGTGCTTGTTCACTTACCGGAGCTACGTCCTCGAAATTCGGCTACTACCCTGAAAATTATTACCGTAAAAGTACGCTATTAAGACATCTGAGCGTGAAAGCAAAAACGGAGCCTTATAAGAACTGTCATTCATCACAAAATGTACAGTGCTTTTTCAGCCCAAAAGCGGTATGCGGCACGCTCTAAGTAGACTCATTTATTTTCGAGGACTGTTCAAATAAAGAAAGGGGCGAGTAGATTCTGTGTGGACTATGTATTCTGGGGATTCCTTCGAGTTGAAACAATTCGCATACACGCAGTAATTCACGGAGAAGCTCATTGATGGCTGCGGTCTTAGTTGGTGCGTATATAATTCAAAGGGCTTCCTGCTTTTTTTTGGTAAATGTCACTTGCGCACGAAATATAGCTAGTGAAGAAGATGGTATCAGAAGCTATGTATGACTTGGCCACAAACTTTTCTGACCCTGAATGCAGTAGGCTTCCGGCAGGTATAATTCAAGTGAAATTGAAAAAGAGTTTATTGAATTCCGAAGATTGGAATAGAAATATTAGATGCTCTTGCGGCAATCAAGCGTAAACTGAAAATTTGGTGAAATCATTTCCATAATAATAGAAAGATAGGGCGGGTTTAATTTAGCGAAATAGCTTTAATTTTTAAATTTTTACAGCAAACATACAGAAACTCATATTACTTACTCGAGGAAAAAAATGTTTGTTGTATGCCAAATAAGTAATTTATGCGTTAATTTTTCTGCTATCTTGCGGATTGAATACCATCATATTCAGCCATATTTTTTTTGCAAAAGCACAGTGCAACCATATTCAGCTTAAAAAAGATACAGTTAATTTAAAGGACAAAGTAACATATAGTATATAAATGTGACTCTCTATCGCCATAGCTTAGCATTCGCTACAAAGGATAATCCCCTGAGCTTTGGCATTATCATCGAAAAAAACCTCATTCTGGCCCTCTTTCAACAAGCAGAAATGACGAAAGTACTTCAAAAGTCCGGGAAAAAATTAATGAAGCTTGCCGGTACAAAGTAGTTGCTTCTGAATTAGCAAACTATCTGAAGCTACTGGTATTAACTAAAGCTCAATTCAGCGCATTTTGACTGAAGACTTGGGCACAAGGCGTGCTTCGGCGAAATTTGTTCTACGGCTGCTCACAGAAGATCAAAGAATCAATCGGCTAATTGAGTGCCAGGAGCTCAAAAATGGGCTTAAAAGTGGTCTGAGCTTCTTGTCTAGGGTTATAACAGGTGACAAGAGTTGGTGCTTTGGCTACGACCCCGAGATAAAGCAGGCATCCAGTCAATGGAAAACTTCAAATTCATCTCGTCGCAAAAAAAGCCAGGCAGGTCAGATCGAATGTTGATCTGTTTTTTTTTTGACATCAAGGGAATCGTGCTCAAGGAATTTGTCCCAAGAGGTCAGACGGTGAACCAAGAGTATTGAGACGAATGCGAATGAGAGTGTGGGGGTAAAAGCCAGAATTGTTTAAATTGGGTGAGTGGCTTCTTTACCACCAACACGCACCTGCGCAAACAGCTCTTTGAATTCGTCAGTCTCTGATATCAAAAGGCATGACACTTGTTCTCTCCTGACCTGGCCCCGAGTGATTTCTCCTTGTTTCCCTGAATGAAAAGACACTCAAAAGAGCGGCAGTTTCTAACTGTGGATGAGGTGATAGCTGCTTCGAAGAGTGATTGGGGTAATATCACAGCTAAAGAGTTCCAGAGGTGTTTCAGTCAGTGAAAAAAAGAAAGATTGGAAAAGTGAATTTCTTCTAATGGACAGTACTTTGATGGAGATACATCATTATTTGTAAATATTTGCAATAAATTAATCGTTATAAAAATTGTATCATTATTTGTTGGTCCTTCCTCGTCGGTGAAGTAGGTAGTGTTAAAAATTTAAATGAAATAAGGTAATCTGGGTACTTCATATGTTGAATGTTGGCCTTTCAGGGTAATAGACGTGTGAACGTTGCGGCAGATTCAATGTGATCATTGTCATATTCATATTAAGGGAACTTATACAAAGAAGGAAAATATTAGACCGCACAGAAAAAGCATGTAAAACTACGGATTGAGTTGAAGTGTATGATGAGACAAGAAGGCTACAAGATTTTCTACATTGTGGCGGAGATGCAATTTAAGTTTAAAAAGCTATTTGTGTTTTCAGTCTATCGATGATTAGCTTATTGCAAATCAGTGGCTTGGAGATTTTTTTTATACTGGACACTGACTATAGACCTTTAATGCGCTTTGAGCCTTTAAATTTCTATTGTTTGACAAACTAGGATAGAAGAGATTCAGAAAGCTGAACGAGGCTCGCGAAATGAGATCCAATTGTAGTCTGTCTCCACTATTAGCTTTTAGCAGGCTTTTTTTTAACTATTAGCTTGCTCTTCTCTTAATGTTGTTGATAATTTTGGAGACCTTGGTGTGATATTTGATCCAAAGCTTAAAGCTGATAGGCACATTTCATACCTTACTGCCAGTGCCTCTAAATTATCTGGTTTCATTATTGCATCCTCTAAAGCCTTCGCTAATATTTTCATCCCACCATCATGATTTCTTCAGAGATCGTGTGGTAGCTACAGGTGATTTGAAGGGCACCCCTGTGCTGGAGACTGTCAATCCACTTGCAGAATTTCTTAGTTCGGAGCGTATCTCTCCAAATTTCAGCCCCATATAGCAAAATGGAATTGGTCGTTACCATCAAAAACATCCGTCTCGCCTCATTGGGCTCGCTGACGTTGGGCATCAGACTACTCAGCAAAGTAATGACTACTAGAACCCTGTTACATTCACTGCGGATATGATGCCAATACGTTAGCCTGGTATAAAAGGTCACTCTCAGATACCGGTTCGACTTGCTGAGCTGGACCTCGGTAGAGCGAATTGTCATGGGTATGACAGTTGGTATCCTCCTCTTCATTAGCATGATAATCTCTATTTTTGAGACCGGTCATCCACCGCTACACCCTTCTCATGACTTATCATCATCATTATTATTATCAAATATAAATAAACAACACCAAGAAATTTTTGACCTGCATTATTTAAAATTTGTAGCTTTCATTATGCGTAAGCAAGGAAACAAATTTATCGAGATGAATGTAATCAAATACTTTTGAATGAAAACACGTACAGTACTAAACATTTTAATTTCAACTATACACTATAACAAAGTAGTTGCTTCTGAATTTTAAAACACCATTTCCTTTACTTTAAAATTTTTTAACTTTCAACTATCTAAATTTTAAACTGTTATTAAAGTCTAAAGCTTCAGTTGTATCACCCAGCATACAGCTTAATTTCAACTTCAAGAATCATCAAACTGAACTAGCTCATTAATCCTTCCAAAACGGAATGCCAAAAACTGTTCGTTTCCTTTCGTTTTGAATTTTTATATTATCAAAAGTTCTGTTCTTCTTCCGATTCCATTCTACATATTTTCATTCTGTTCTAAATTTTATCCGCTTCATAAATATTTACATATTTAGTTTCCGAAAGATGAGGATGTTGCAAATATGAGAATGCAAACTGCTTTTAGGATAGTCGAATCTTTGCCATGGTTGCAATGATCCTACATATGTATGTACATATCTAACCCTCCCGAAAATTTTCCCGGTGCAGACGCCTACATTTCCCGTTTTCCTAGCAATCCAATAATTCCCCTCTATTATGATCGAACCCGGTGCAAGCATATTCTTCGAAAATAATCGGCTCAGATTAATTTTGTTTGCTTCGATTTAGCAATTCAAGTGTGTAATACGTGCAAACATACATACATATCTGCAACCATTGAATTCGGCGCGTTACCTAACGAGGCGTGAAACGCTTAGGCACTCCGCACACGGGTCGTTAGCCATGCGATACGTGAGAGATGCGTTTGACACTTGTGAAGCTCGCGAGAAAACGAGTGCCGTCATCCTCGTATCATGTCCGCACACGGGTCACCAAGAAAACGTCAGCATGCGTCGTAAAATCATACAATTCGGGGCATTTTTCCACCTCCCCCACGAATTATACGTTGCCGTCATCCATCGCGCTTGCAAAAACGACTAGACATTCGACTTGAGGCTTGCAATGCACAACGCTTGAGACGCACTCAACGTGAACCGACTACGCGTCTCGCTCTTCACGATAGGCTAACGCTCCGTTAGCGGTCACCTATTGATTTACATAGGTTGTGACGACCAAGCGTAGAAATATCGCATCTACTACGTTAGCTCAACGACCCGTGTGCGGATTGCCTTAGTCAGCGAACTAGCGAAACTGCATTCATTTTTCAATTTCGGAGCTTTGCTGAATTTCGAATTATGGTCACTCTTCAAATTCAAATTGATTTCACACGAAAACGATTATTTGTTGGTGAGGCTTTCCGTAAAATGAGGAAGCAATATTGCGTTCAGTGTTTTTGAATTAATGAGCTGGAGCCTATAGGTACACACCTTGCAAGCGCCCACGTAAATTACATCCGTGACTTTATTGGATTCGCTGGTTCAAGGTAGTCTTCATTTGGATGGAAAAATACGAATGCATTGTTATCATTCAAAAATTCGATAAAATACCAGCCGATATGGGCAATTTTTATGAACGGCTTCGAACTTTACTCCTTGGAAATAAATTTTATTAATTGCATTTGCATGGAAATATACTCATGTAGATCAGTGGTTATTTTTCGAAAATGAATGGCTAATTGAATTTTTTCTCGTAAGTACTTAATTGATGAGCCTCTTGAACTGTTCATAAAGCATTCAATATTTTGCAGATAAATCTGGTCACGTTGCGGATATTTTCAGATATATTAATAATTTGTCTAATAAAAACAATTGATATATTGGGAAAAGTTTATTTAATTAAATCAATCAAAAATATTTTTCGAGCGAAGCTCCGTTTCGACCTCATTTTTCTAGTGTCTTTCATGCATCCCCAAACTTAAAAAACCTGTTGAAGTAGATATTAAACAATATATCAATGCCTAAGAATAATAAATCAATTTGATAAATTTAATAAATCTCATTAATTTTTGTATCCCTTTTTATTCTTTTGGCAAATATGGCCAAAGGATTTCTATTGATCATTACCCTTTGGTATGAAAACATTTCAAACTACCCTTCAGGTCACTGAGATTTTAGCTTCCGCCGGCAAAGAAATCCCGAATAAAAAATTGCCACCTGTGGACTAGTAAATAGTTGCTTTTGAAGCAATAAACAGCGAACAATTGCAATAAGTTTCCATTCCGACAGCACAGCTTTACGTTTTCCTTGTCCGTTTTCGTTATTCCACTGCTGTTTCCAGTTTGGAATGTCACAACGAAAAGATGGAGTGAATGTTCTTATATCGTCCAAAGAGTGAATGCAATGGAATTTCTACAGTGAAGTGGACCTACAATGTAAACGAATATATTTTGATACATGTTTGCTGAGATGAAAGTTTTGCGATGTAATTAAATCAAAATGGCAGAATTTTTTCGTTATATTTCTCGGATGGTTGAAATAATATAATTTTTTGTCTACACTTTCAACTTAAAAAACAGTCTACATGATGTATGAAATAACGGATTTGACTTCTTTAAATTGAATATTATCATTGAAATACGGACTCGCTATTTACCCGTGAGCAAAGCCAACCGAAACTTGAGCTCCAGATGGGAATAAAGGGTCAAGATCGCGTTTTTACGTGTAACGGTGACAAAGCAACTGATAGATCCTAAACATGTACTGTTAATCGACAGACTTCGAGTTAATATAAAGTTTTAACGCTTCAGGTAATGAATCGTTTTAAGAAGAAGAGAGCATTTATGAACCATTATCTTGAGCCAAATAGAACAAAAAAGCAACATTTATCAACCCATTATCTTGAGTCAAATTTTGGGTAAGCTATCGAGCAAATTAACTTACTCTTTTGGATGCTGAATTGCCCTTAAATTCACAAATCAGTAACAAATGCGAGATATAGCTGCAAAACAGCCAAAAACAACTGATACCAGGTTGACATGTGATCAACTAAAACATAAACCGATATTTCAAAAATCAATATATTGAGATAAGCCTCAATATCGGTCTCCACATCAACTTTTCATTTCATTAAATTCGTCTAATGCAGACTATACATAGAAAATAGCAATTAATCATTCTTGTACAAAGTTCGTTTATGTGATGCTGTAGACAAATGAAAATCAAACTTAGAGTAAACTTCGTTAAAACATCTACTTATTGCAGTGACTGGTTCATTGGAACTATAATTAGTCCGATGTTGGGGTATCGGCAGAAAAATCACCCGCCTGACATGTTTGTCATTAGTTTTAAAGTTAAGTTTGTCTAGAATGTAGTTTGAGTCAATGGTACCTGCCGAAAGTTTCGCGGCAAATAAAATTTTGTAACTTAAACGTCGAGAGTTCAAGGTATTCATTCGTAAAAGATGACAAGGCGCCGCGAAAAGATACACTTTGGGTTCGATTCGTCAAGCAAGAGTCAACCCAGTTTAAAAACAAGTTTGAAAATTTTAAGGAATGAAGCATAGCTAAGATTAAAGAGGGAGCAAGCTTATCAAAAGCTTTAAATGAAGAAGAAAAAGTTTGTGTAGGCACAAGTTTGTGGCACACTCAGTTTAGAGACGAGCTTCAATTGAGCTGGTTATTTAGTGAGCAAATTCGAGCAAGTTGGTGGTGGTAGAATGACCTTCCATAAAACCGTGCTGATACAAGGCATGATTATGGCTTCAAAAAGTTTAGTGACGCAGGGAAATTTCGCTCTAGGTCGATAGTTGCATGCATCATTATGTTCTTGAATATATAGTCGGCAAATGAGGAAAGATGCCTAATTTTGGAGATACATTGAAAATATAAGAGAGCACAGATAGTAAAGATGACACACAATATTTAAAGACCAAATTAAGTATGCCATCTGGGCTATGTGTAAGATTATTGTCAAGTTTATTAACAAATGCAATAATGGTGTCCTTGCTAATTTTGAAATCTTTCATCTTCAAAGAGGAGACTGTTGAGTTCGTCAAACAGAGTGAAAAGAGTCTAGAGCTAGGTAAATCCATACGGTAAGCTTTACGGAAAACAGAAGGAAATATATTACTAATATCAAAGGGATTATCAAAATGTTAGTGGATATCTTGCGAGCAAACTGCAGCAATCAAATATTTGCAGACTTTAAATATGTGATATTGCACAATTACTCCATACAGGGCACCCAAAGAGAATGGTTGGTTCCATTGCGCATTTAAAAACAAGCAGTTTACACACTGTTGAAAGCCTTGATATCATATTGTTAAGCGAATAGGAATTGAGTGATAGCTTGGAGTGGGTCCAGAAAGCCCCTAGCACTGTGACCTCCTGTGCATTATGCCATATAGGATGTCCAGGTTTCTAATGAACCTGGATATGGTCATTTACGGGACATTTGTGATGTCCCTGATGGAGGGAAGAGCAGAGCCTAGTCGCTTGAATCTTCTTCCCGCTAGTTCTAGACAGGGTGTGAGATGTTCTACACACTCTGTCGTTTCCCCATAGTATCTTCAGCAGTCGTTCTGCTCCTCACCTATCCGGTGGAGCTACTTTTTGCAGGAAAGGTGGCCTGTCAATGACCCACTTAAGGTGTTTATTCCACTTTTGTTTTTGTGTTTATTCCACTGCTTCTTTTGCTCCTTTTTTATCGAAACCAATGTATTTTTTTGAGTGTTTCCAACCCTTAAGATTAAGCCAGTAGATTTCGATCTTTTTTTTTCTCCAGGCTTTGATTTCCTTGTCTGTCTCTGCCTTTGTAAAGTACGGAGAAGGACCTGTGAGAGACATTTTTGCTCCATCTTTGACCTTGGTATATAATGCTAATACCAAGGCCAAAGTGCCCCTCATGGCCGGGGATCCATATCAACTGGAGGCTGTTCTATACCCCTATTTCATTTAGGGCCTCTCTCACCACTAAGAGTATAGCAGAATTTATTTGACCGCGATTGATAGCCGCGAGAGCTTAGGATAGGATCTTAATTCTGACCCTTTTAGTGTTCCTTTTCTTTATTATTTGTGTATGGGAGATAGTTCTGCATCATGAATCGTGACCTCCTTTGGGAGAGGGAAATGCATTTTGCACTTTAGACCTACGATCAATGCTCCTACTCCACAATTCATCTTTGACCCATCCGTATACCACGCTTCTTTGTACTAAAAAGGTGGGTCACCCTCCCATTTGGCCCTTGATAGAACTGTGACCTTAAACCTCTTCCCGAATGCTGCTTCAACATTTCCATTATGAGCCTGATGTTCTCCAGGACTTTGAGGTGGCCTTTAATGTCCTTTAAACGAATGGAATTCTGAATGCTTTTAAACATTTTTTACCTTATGACTTCGACTTGGGAATGAACAGAAAGTTTCTGGTCGAGTTTTGATATCGAGGTATTTTATGTCTTTTTTCCAGGAAATGATAGATCCCAAGATACACTGTGAACCCGGAAATTGTCTTAATGTTGGTTTTTTAGTGAATGTATGGGATAAAACAGTCATATAAATTTTGTAAAGAGTAGAGTTTGAAACAGACCGCTGGGGGACTACGGCTGGTATTACGTATTCATCGCAAAAAACTCGGCATTAAACTGAGAAGGATCTGGGCGTTCAAAAAGATTGGATTATATTGCACAGGTACATAGGTATAGAGGAGTTTACAAGTGATTCGGTTAGTCAAAATTGATTGATGGCCTTTAGAAAGAATTATCTGGCTATGATTAGGAATCAGTTTCTCTTGTATTAACTGTGGACCAATTTGGCAAATCTCATTAATTGGCACAAATAATAATTGGCACAGTACCAAAATAACGACTAGATACATATTTCAATTTCAGTTTCAATTTTCATGAAGGAAAAAAAAGCGCCGAGATGGATTTTGTTTTGGAAATGTTAAGGTTTTGAAACAAAGTGAAGAAAATTTTGTTCAATACTCATCGATGATTTTTTGTTGTTTCCCTCATTTTATTTGATGTTATAGAGATTTAAGCTGACAAACTATAGTCAGCAATTTGAAACTTTTTCAAATTTGAGTCTACAAAATACATCAAAGAGTCATTTATTGCCGCATTCGAGTGATGATATTGTGAGCTATGTAATTTGCGACTATGTAATTTGCGAATTACATAAAATTTCTGGTTTTTGTACATTTTTCTATGTCTCCTTAGCATAATTGCTTTCCTCTATATAAATAAGTAAAATAACATAACATATTATTCTTTGACTTTATTATCTACCTCGATTCACATAAAATTTGAAGATTTAAAGTAGGCGTCTATTGCGAACAGATTCAATGAGATCCTATGAGATCATTTTTCAAAAGCTTAGTTGAAACAATAACTTAGTTACTTTTGCAATGACAGGCTCTATAAACTAGCAGATGAAAAGTTTTTAATGATCTTTTTCTGTACTTGTAAACTAAGTTCATGGATCAAAACCTGAAAGTTCTTGCTTTTTTTCTCTTTTTCTGCCAAATTTTCAAATAATTTAGCCACATAGCCCTGATTTGTATCGAATCTTATATAGCGCCCAACGTGGGTAAAATTTCTAAGAAAATCTTAGCTGCTTATCTTGCTAACAGTGATCGTTCATATACATTCATACTTAGATACAGATATTTATAACATATATTTTTTTGCATAGATTCATTAAATAATCCTAGTAGTTACATTGCTGCACCGAAAATTCTATTTTGCTTCAAAATATAAAAATTGCGCGCAAAAAAGCTCTCGCAAATAGTTTTTAAAATGTTTGTTCCTAAATCTTTTTAAGCTTATGCACAAATATTTTGATCCATTTAGCCAGATTAATTTAGAAACTTTCTTTAGAAACTTCTTATTATCATCTTTCAATAATTTTCTCACTCTAGAATTTAATTACTAACAGCTTAATTAACTTGCACGAAATAGTTTTTTACGCACCAAATATCATGCTCATCAAACCATCGCCGAACTTCTTTTATCGACTAACCAAATCGTAACTTTTCCGGTTTTAATTTTAACGTATTTCAGATTGCAATTCCACACGCGTTCCAAAAGGGTTCGGTCGTGACTAGAACAACATACGCTAGTCAAGCACATACAAAAATTTGCTGTGAAACGTTGAGAGTCAGCATGTAGACATTCCTGAAATAGTTTGAATTTCTTTATCGCGGGCGTGACTTGTGACGTCCGGAAAATGCAAGTGGCCCATCTGCTGCCAGAACCATTGGTTGCAGCTCTTCAAACTTTTCCAAGTCAAAAACTATTTCAGATTAACGGGAATGAAAAAGTATTTGGCTTATTGAATAGTTCTTTTAGCTTGTAAGTAGCTTCGGGTAGGGAATAGAAGGGATGATTTTAGTGAGTTTTTTTTGGGTAACGCTAGAGTTTGTTCCTATGATAAAGCAAGATTTCGAGAAAGTAGTTTTTGCTCGTTGTTTTCTAAATCTGACACACTGTAATTGATTCGATTCCTCAAAGTAACAAAGAAAAATGCTTTTCGTATAAAGTACTGTTATCGCTTTTTCGATTCGATTCTCGATTCGATTGTAATATTATAAATGCCGTGTTATATTATAATTGGCTTTTATAATATGGGTCACTATGTTTGTATATCTTGCGTGGCGAACTATGCCGCCGCGTAGCAAGACTACAAACAATAGTGCCACCGAATTAATAAAAAGACTAGGCTTATTGATTTAGTCCAGTCTGCATGGTCACCGAACTGGGCTGGCGTTCCAAGACAGACTAACTTTATTGTCTAATGTCTGATCTTAAATAGTAACATTTTCGTTAAATTGCTAAGTGATAAATATATGTACTAAAATGTATGGATTTGGTTTTCGGTGTTATTTTTAACGTTAAGTGTACTTGTTTGAGTCTTCGCTAAGTCAAATCTAATTTTAGAGCTCACCACTTTCTTAAAATGGCGCTAAAATCACAAAGTGAATATTTTTAATATGTAATGACATTTGTGTGTGTTTACATTTTAGTATTCACAACACCCTCTTCCTTTGGGAAAAAAATTTCATTTCTGTAGAAAGGAAATTTTTTAAACACTGATCCATCCATACTTTTACAATTTCGATTACAATTTTGTTCATTAAGGTTTTTTTTTTGTACCTAAATAGGTATAATAATTTCGAATATTTAATTCATAGTTGTATCGTGATTTGACTTATGAGATAAGCGTGGTTTTCTTCTAAAAGCTAAAATAGTAATTCATTGACTTTGTAATAATGCAAATTTGTGTATGCATGTATGAAGTTTTTCATCAATTTCGTATCGAATAACAATAAAATTACAATACTTATATGTAAATATTTTTTTTTGTGTATATTTTTTTTGTAGAATATTTTCATATTTGTGGTGCATTTGGAATTAATCAATTATTGTGATTTTTCTTTTGCATTTTCTGTTTACTAGTATAAGTGAGTTAAGAACATTTTTTTCTTCAAATTTTGTATGGTTTGTGGTATTCTTTTTGCTGTTTTTTGTGTTTTTAACTAAAATTTATATAAAATTCAACGAGTTTATTTTTATATTTGATTGAATATACTTTGGTTTCGAAAAGTATATTCGATAAACTATGTAAAGTAATAAATGTTTTACCTTAAAGTTCAAAAGTTTATTTCAATTTCTGAATGAACTTTATTATTTTCTTTGATTTGTTTTTTCAGATTTTGCATGAAATTAATGCTGTTTCTCAGCTTGATTTGTAGTTCATTCATGTAATTAAATTGAATTAAGCTTTCAATTATTCTCTTAGGTGTTTTGTAGATGATTATTTTCATCGGTTTGTTTTGTATTTTTTGTAGCATTCTTTTGAGCATGTTTTTGAGTTTCTTTATATAAGTTGTGTTTGGAACTTTATGGCTCTTATTTCGGCACACATTTGATATATTCTTTTCAGTTGTTTGTGATGTCAGCTTCTCCAATGGCAAAACTAATTTTGATAGATTATCACTGCATCCAACTGTAATTTTATTATTTTTCATTATCATTCTTCGAATATTCTTGATATCGGATTTTGACTTTATCAAATTTTTTGTAGCAACGATCGAGTTGCTGTTACAAAGGAAGGCTTCTTTAGGCTTCATATTGTAATTTGGTGTTATCAATCTTTTTACATATTTCGTAGAGTTGCTGTTACATAAATCAGCTTTCTTATGTTTTACATTGTGATTTGGTTTTTGCGCTTTTTCGGATTTGTTTTTATTTTTGTTCTGCTCAATATTTTCTTTGTTTTTGATTATATGTCTTGTACATGGTAATACTTTTTTTTCATTGATACAATTTTTCCGTGTTCGTTTCGTATATTTTAATGGCTTTGAACGCAGGTGATTCATGTCAATGTTTTGCACTGCATCTTTAATTTCGTTTGTTGGACTTTCGATTTCAATCGGTCGGTTTTCATTTAATGATTCAGTTTCAGTCTTAATAATATCGATCAATTCATCTTCTTTATTTGTATTTAATACTTCGATGTGTTTTACGCTCTGTTCTGGGATTATTGAGTAGTTTATATAAGTTTCAGGCGCGATTTCATTATAAGTATTTCCATTTCTCTGGTTTCTAGTATTTTTCCCAATTCTTTCAGGATTATTGTTGTTTATATAATAATTTCTGTAATTATTGTTTTGGTTTCCTATATTGTTTCTGGAATTATAGTTTTTTCCATTATTTTTGTTGTGATTTCTATAATTATTGCTTTTGTGTTGAATATAATTATTGTGGTTCCTATATGTGCTATAGCAATTTCTTTGATTGTTGTTATTGCTTGGGCAGTTTCTATAATGACTATTCAATTTTTGATGTATATTGTTTCTTTTATTTACTTGCATAATATTTTCTGTTATATTTATGCTTGATTCTAGTTCAACCGCTATTTGAATTGCTTCTGCAAATGTTTTGGGCTGTGCAGCGAAAATTGTAGGTTTGAGTGATTCGTCTAAACCATTTTTAAAAATAGTAAGTGCGTACGAGTCATTTGACTTTCGTATTGCTACTTTCTCTGCTGAAGATGGGTTCTGACCTAAGCTATTAATTTGTATATCACTCAATTCGTTCATGAGCTCAGATAGTTTATCGCCATACTTCTCAACTGTTCCGCGCTGGCGTAATTGGGATAGTTGTGTATGAATTTGTTGTTGGCTTTTCTTTATTTTATATATATTTATCAGAGCTTTTTCTAGTTCCACGTAGTTATTTATATCCAACGACAAAAGTTGTGTTTTAACAACTGTTCCTAATTTTACATTTTTAGTAAATTTCAGTAATTTGTTCTTTCCGTCTTCATTAAGGTTCTCATTTATTAAATTAACTATTGTTAAAAATGCTTCAAGTTCTCTAGGATTGCCCGTAAAAATTGGTATGCACTCTAATGCTATCTCAATATCGAAATTATTCATCTTGCTGCCTTTTTACTCTTCCAAATTTAAAAAAAAATATATAGATTGCTTGTTTCAAATTTTTGATTAGAATGTTTTTCCTTTTTAAATGCGCTACTTGGACAAATTTTTTTTTATTTATTTATTTTATTTCCTCATAAACTTAATTTTCATACCACAGACCATGCATTTGTATTTTTGGATAATTTTGCCTTTCTTTAATTTTGTTTGAGTAATTGGATAAACTTGAATTCTTTATTTTGTTTACGAAAGCCCATAATATTTTGTTATCTATTCAATTTCATTATTTATAATCTATTCAATTTCATTTAATTTGTTTTCTATTTAAAACATAACATTATTTGATACTATGGCTGACAGTTATAATTTTTGATCAATTGTTTTCATCATTTAAATTTGTTTTCAGTTTCATTATCGTTAAATTTTAATTTTTAATATTCTTAAATATGTTATTTTTAATTCTTGAAGCTTTTTTTTTTTGATAGCAAAATTTCGTTTTTATGTTTCGTATTCGCGATAATTCCAACTTTCCATATTATTTGTAACGTAATATTGCTTAATTTGAGGGTTTTACTATTTGTTTTAACTGTAATTTAAATTCAATTTTTCATTGTTTGTATTTAGAATTTCTGTAGTCGTCCAAGATTCGTTATCTTCCCCGTACTCGAAATCTGCATCGCTCGAAATTTTCAAAAAAATATACAGATGTTGTTCTTGTCGAATCGCAAAATGTTGTCGGACTCCAAGGTTCTTAAGCTGATGTCGCTCGAAAAGTGCAGGACTCTGATTCATAGGAATAGAGGCTGCAGAATTGTCTTTCCCATAATTTTCTTATGCACCAGTTCAGCAGGCGCTCGAAAAATGTAGAGCCGTGACTCACAGGGTCGTAAGCGGCTAAATTCGATTCTCAGGATCGTAGGTTTGAGGATCGCCATGTAATATTATAAATGCCGTGTTATATTATAATTGGCTTTTATAATATGGGTCACTATGTTTGTATATCTTGCGTGGCGAACTATGCCGCCGCGTAGCAAGACTACAAACAATAGTGCCACCGAATTAATAAAAAGACTAGGCTTATTGATTTAGTCCAGTCTGCATGGTCGCCGAACTGGGCTGGCGTTCCAAGACAGACTAACTTTATTGTCTAATGTCTGATCTTAAATAGTAACATTTTCGTTAAATTGCTAAGTGATAAATATATGTACTAAAATGTATGGATTTGGTTTTCGGTGTTATTTTTAACGTTAAGTGTACTTGTTTGAGTCTTCGCTAAGTCAAATCTAATTTTAGAGCTCACCACTTTCTTAAAATGGCGCTAAAATCACAAAGTGAATATTTTTAATATGTAATGACATTTGTGTGTGTTTACATTTTAGTATTCACAACACGATTCTCGATTCACTTTTACATAATTCAAGTGAAAAATCACACCATGATAGCTTGAAATTAGTACCATGTAAAAAAACATAAACATTTTAAAATCATTTTAGCCTGAATCTCTGTTATTGAATGCAAAAAACTAGATGCCGTTTTTTTTTTGAACATTGCTAGAAATTCTTTCAAGACTTTGTGTCTGGCACATTTTTCGAACTAGCTGCTACTTGAACTTTCGATAAGTTGGAAAAAGGTATTTGGGCCGTTTGCAAGCAGTTTATAAACAGGGAGCGAGAAAGGGAAAAGTTCGTTTGACCAAGAGCACTTATTTTCTCTCTTAAAATTGTCGACAATGCGGAATGTCATTTTTTTCCTCTAAAGTGGATGATTATACAGTTCTTAGTGAAGTTAAATAAGTTACTTACAATTAAGGTGTTTTGACCAAGAGAAAAAATCAGTTGAAATATCAGAAGAAGGATAAGCAACTATCAGATTTTAAAGCTTTGTGAGGAGTTTGAAAGTTAAATAAAAAATTTGCAGGACTTGATTCTATGAACGAATGTGCATATAGAAAATATTCTTCCAAGTTATCTTTTGACATAACAATTTAAAGAAACGGAGCTTACAGCCAAGATGAAAATGTATCTGTTCTTGATTTTTAAATGCTTGCAAATGAGCAAAATCGTGTTTTGTTTTAGAGAAATGCTATTACACTCACTTTAGTTACAAAGCACTGAACATCATGTTTTCATAGTATTAATTTCAAACAAGCACCAGCCATTGACCACACCGACTTTAAGACTTTCAAAACAAGATGGCTTCCTAGCTCCATGAGTATAGACACTGCCAAACTTTTACTCCGAATCTGTATTCCTCATCTTAGAGTTAGTCTCATTTCTGGAAAAGTGAACAATATAATAGCAATTTCAAGACCACTTAAGCATATTTCTTCAGAAGTACACAGACAGCACTTCACTTTATAGCCTGTACTTATTTACATACTCCTTGTATAGACATGCTGTAAGCTACTCGGGCAATAAAATGTTTCCGCAATGGAATATTCAGGCATATGTATGCGAATGGCAAGAGTGAATAGATGTTGCGTTCTTGTATCTTCCATGCTATTTCGGAAAATTTATTTTGTTTACTCTACGCGCTTCGAAGTATATTCGAGTGATACGAGGGAGGAAGTTAGTCAATGACATAAAAGAACCGACCGTGGGAAGTCCTTGTTTTGGCTTGTGAATGCCGCTAACTTTTGGCAACTAAATGGAATAGCAACAACATACTCTCATCTTGTGCACAATATCATTAATTACTTGACAGTGTGTTTGGTGATGATACCCTGGAAGTGTTGTGCTCGTCATAAACAAGAAATTAGCATAAAACTTCAGGACCATTAAATAAATTACATATCTCCTGAGCATTGAGGTTTTACGGGCGCTGTATTTTGGTGGCTGAAGCCACTTAGGGTCAAAGTGCTGGAATTAGCTGGTGGGGATAGGTTTTGCCGGTAAACAGCTTGTTAACTGCAAAAGTCCATTATGAGAGGGTTTCCCCATTGGGAGAAAGATCTAATGCTCAGCAGAACACAAATTAAATTTTTCATAAGTGACCAGAGGTAGTGAGTGGTGAGGAACAGAGGTCACGTGGGTTCATTGTAGTCATAATGCGGATAATAACAGGAAACTGAACGTGTTGTGTTACTGGCTGGCTTTTGAGCTATAGTTTAAAAAAAAGCTTGAACATTGATGAGATGTATATAATTTTCATTCATGTGTTTCCGATGCATTTCCTTGTCGAGCTATAGTTTTTGATCGCTGCGAACCTTTATAATCGATTACATGGTATCACTGTGCAGTTTTCCTGATTTCAGCCCTTGAATGAATGAATGAAAGCATTTAGCGTTTCCAGATGCCTCAAGCAATGTGGAATTTTGGGTCTATTGTGTATTCTCAGCGCTATGTCCTTAAGAATATCCAGACTCTTTATGAACTTGGATATGTCCCTGCACGAGACTTTTCAAATGTTCCAGACGAAGCGAAGAAGCGGAGCCAAGCAGGTCGCTAGTGCTGGACAGTGTGTCAGAGGACGTCCTACACTTTCTGTCTCTTCGCCGCAGTATCTATAGCAGTTTTTTACAGCATATTTGCCACTTACCTATCTTGTGAAGGTACTTTTGGCAAAGAAAGTGCGCTGCTAAAATTTTACATGGTACCCGAATGCCTCTTTTACGGAGAGCTTTTGCTTTTGCTCCTTTTTTTATCGAATCTGAGGTAATTTTTGAATTGTTTTAAACCCACCTGGTTAAGTGAGTAGCTATCGAGCTTTTTTTATGCTTTATGATACAATTTTGTTGTCCATATTAGCCTTCACAAAGCCCTAGCACGCCGTGAGACCAATGTAGGACAATTTAGCAATATTTGGCCTTTGTATTAGCTTATTTTGGTGTTCTTCATGGTCTGAGACCCATATTAGCTCGAGATTGTTCCGTGCCCCTTATTCATTTAGGCCCACTCACAACGTTGAGAGTATAGCTGAGTTTATTTCATCGCCTGAAAACCACCTGGCTATCCGCCAGGATCTTAATGCTAACCCTTTTAGTGTTCCATATATTAACTTGGTATATTTTTTCCTTTAAATACCTACTAAAGTGTCTGTTAGCAATAAGCTTACACAAGTTCACATGCAAACTAGACAAACTACATTTTGTCCCACGGTGGACGCTTCTTCCCTCACTCGAATGTCAGTCTATAAAACATTGAGGTAAAATTTGAGTCACACATCCAGTGACTGTAGTAACTACACGCACACAAAGCTATATACAAAAAACATCAACAACCGGTTTAATACGAAGAAGGACGTCAAGAAACACTCACACGTCGGTCACGAGGACCTTGCCAAACATTGTTAGATCATTTATGACAAAAGCAGATCCTCATCAGTTCCGCGACTCAGGCACAAGACACTATTCACAGTTTTTAGCTACCGCTATTGCAACTATTACACACTACAGCTCATCTTTATCATTCGCATTGCTACGGAGGCTTGAACAGACTAATTTAATATACCTGATGCGTTTATCCTGCTGGTCAACTGCTGACCTGAGCACTTCTATACTTACTTTTACTTTATACGCTGTAGTTATCACTTATCTATATTGTATGTATATATGTACTTTATTTAACAGCATATAACTCTGCTTGCTAGGTGGTGGCATCTTTATGCGGCGATGTGGCATCGAGGGCACCAGTCTCCCATTTTTTTTTTTTGATACTGTTATGATCTTGAACCTCTTTTTGAAAGTTGTTCTAATCTTTATTTGATCGTTGAGGCTCAGCATTTATATTATGGGTCAGAAATTTTCCAAGATTCTATGATGGTCTTTTAAGTCTCCGATTTGAATCAGCAGGCATGTTCCCGGCTTGGAGCCATTTTGTCGATTCTTCTCAAATTTTGAGGTATAGTAGTGCAACAGCTAAAACATTGCCGTTGGTATGATCAGCAGGCAGATTATCCTTTGCATCTTGTTGAACCTGTAAACAACCGTTTTTTTGTGTGGACTTCTTCCACCACACTGCTGATTTATATAGGTTGATAGATCTCACCATTTGTTTGTATGACCAGAGTGTGCTGTGTCCGCCTTAGAGATACATAGTCCCCGATTCATTAAATTCATTTTTCATTAAATGAATATTTATTATTTCATCAAATGAAGAAATAAATTAAAATAAAATAAATAAAATAAATAAAAGAATTATTGAAAAGTAGAATTTTCCTTTCTTGAGGTGAAACTACACAAAAAAAAACTCTTGTTGATACAAAAATCCAATTCATTTAAATAAAATTGCAGTTCACATAAGTAAAAGATTCATAAAATACTTTCAGTAATAAATAGAATAAAATAATCAAGCGCTTTACAGAATTCTGTACCAAAACTACCCTCTCCAGATCCTGCCATAGCACATACATATATGGATTCGTCTTCTTTTTCTGGTACAAATTCGAAATGCAAAACTAACACGAGATAACTAAATGAAATTGTCCCGTTTCAGTAGTTTCTGTCTGTACCATTCACGTCAATACGGTGGCCAGACGGACTGAATTGTCGAGGCATAGGCGAGAATGTTTCTGTCATTCTGGCTAAGCACCTTGCGATTAGTTTACTGTGAATTCGAATGTGCCTACTCTTTTTGTTGAGTGGGATTTGATTACCACAACCGTTAATTGGCGGTTGGCTAGTAGAATCACAACAGTGTACTTACTCTAGTTGTACCTATATTCAGTTTCAGTAAGCGTAAAATGTCTCCGTTCATCAGCATATATTTACATATCATTATTGCAAGGATTCACATTAAACTAGGTTCCAACGTGAAGTACTTACTCGTTGTGCTCGAAAAATGTGTTGGTATATGATTGTAGTTTACGTATTTATGTAGCGGAAAATTGATGTAGATTTCAGAAATGTGTAAAATATGCAAAAAGAATTATGCAAAATTATTAACTGAAAATTTTCTGTAGTTTGCAAAGTGTGTGATGTTGCAGTTACCCCACGTTTGCTCTTCTTCTTTGAAAAAACTTAGGATATAAAAGAATGTGGAAGACGTCATATTAAAAAGTACAGAGTTAATAGTGAGTACAGAGTTAATAGTGACAACTTGTTAGGTTGGCAAAATGCAGCATGACTGGGTATTTTAGGACAGCCATCTTAGAGCAGAGATATTTAAGGAAATGAAACAAGTGTATACATACATATACAAAATTTAGTGAAGCAATTTCACTACAAAGATAAAGTCTATAAATAGTACGAATCGGGAGCCAATACTACCTCAGATTTACCCCTTTGGTTTTGGGTGTTATTTCACGCAAAAAAATCATTATTCTACCCTTAATATATTTTGCTGCTAATATATTTCTATTAAACAAATTTCTTCTTTTTTATATTTTATGTATTATATTTTATATATTGACATGCGTGTGCTGAATTTGTCTGTTACAATATTATATTACTCGTTGTAGGCCAATATTAAATATTAGCATGGCAATAAGTTATATTAACGTCTTACAATACTTTATTGGTATACCAATAATTAATATTAACATGCCAATATATTATATTAACTCCTTTATTATTTTTTTCCCATAGTACTTCTAAGACAACTGGTTTGTTGGTATAAGGGACAGCAAAAGATTTAAGGGCCAACGATACGCGGTGTTTCCAAGCAGTCCTCCATATAAGTATTAACCGCGTCCAGCACTGCTTAACATCGGTGATCGGACGAAAAAAATACAAAAGCAACCATAGCTGGCAATCCTATGATTTTTTTCCAACTAGATTGCGGCTGATTATTATCCACAACTAGTGCAGTTTGCCATATGAATTTCGTTATGGTTCCATGACAGCACTTGAAACTAGAGGGCAAAGAAATTTAAAACACTAAAATTCCCATAGCTGGCAGCCCCAGCCGAATTTTTCAACCAAATTTCTATCAAACGTGGTTCAGTTGGTTCAGATTCAGCTACTTTGTGAATTTTGTCCAAATCCGGTGACTGAATCCGAATTTATAGGGGGCCATGAGCAATTATTTTTCTTAGTAATTTATCAATATGGCACCACTGGCACAGAATTGCCCGCATTTCAAAATCGCTGCTATCAGACTTGGTCCTAATTAAGACCAATAGATTCTGTTTTTTCCAACCATATTCGATTATTGGGTCGTGAGTTCCCGTGAACAGAAGTTTTTGATGCTAAAAATATTTATAAATTGAGGAAGGGTTACCAGTCGTGCTCGTTGCAAAATTTGAAATTTTTTACTTTGACTATGTAGACAAAGCGTAAGATAAATATATTAGTTGCTTGTTTTTCTAAAAAAGCGACATTTTTTCGGGAGAGTCGATGATTCGAAGGTTTTCACTTGCAGTGCCTACTCTAGCTACAGGGTTGCCAACACGCTCGTCAAAAGCAACACAAATTTATAACTTAGTAATACCAATATTTTCTGACAGTTTCATAAAAATTTGATAGCTCTGTCAAAAGCTATCGCAATTTAAAAACTTTCAAATTTTCTCGATCTCTTTTTAGGCACCTAGCGCACACATGGGGCTAAAAAAAATGCAAAACGTTATCCGATTCACATTTAAAACACGTTCTAAGCTCATTTTGCTAACTTAGTTTTTACAAAAATTATTTGTGGACGGAATAATAGGTATGTTAAAAATATCACTTAAATGGCCGCCGGTGCCAAAGGGTTAAAGATAATTAACATTTAATGAGACTTAGACCTATTCTGTAGAGATGGGACTGCTCTTGCGATCACTGCTACTAATCGCACTGCTCTTTGAAAAGAGCAGTGAGCAGTGCGATTGCTCTCTGCTCATGCTGTTCAATTGCTCACTGCTCTTTTGCAGAGCAGATAGTTTATGAAGAGCAGTGAGCAGTGCGATTGCTCTCTGCTCATGCTGTTCAATTGCTCACTGCTCTTTTGCAGAGCAGATAGTTTTATGAAGAGCAGTGAGCAATTTAGTTGTGTTTTGCTAATGTTGTTCAACTGCTCATTGCTCTTTTGCAATACAGAACATTTTAAATGCTCATCTATTCAGATTCTTTTCTTCCTACCCTTGCGAGTATTTTCGAACTTGCAAGTATTTTATTCAATTATTCAAAAAGTTTTTAGGGCAAAAATAGCTGAAATCGGACAAAATCGGCCAATTTTGGGTTAGAGTGGTTTGGGACATAACGGGCCAAGACCTATTGCTGTGATACAAAAATTTCGGTTTTGTAGGGGAGTAAGGGGTTTTTTGGCCATAGTTTGGCAAAAACTGCTTTTATGGCGCTTTCGATGATTGAAAGTGGTCAGGGAGTATATTAGTGATTTATTAAGGGCGACAAAATTTTTGATAGGGGAAATTGGGCAAAAACGTCCATATTTTCCAAAAATTTTTTATTGGTCTAGCATGAATTTTGGGACCTTTCTGAGTTATTTCGGGCGAAATTTCCTTACAAATCTGGGAAAAAGCGGCCTAGTTTCGAAGATATGGCAAAAGTAGCTGAAATCGGACAAAATCGGCCAATTTTGGGTTACAGTGGTTTCGGATATAACGGGCCAAGACCTATTGCTGTGATACAAAAATTTCGGTTTTGTAGGGGAGTAAGGGGTTTTTTGGCCATAGTTGGGCAAAAACTGCTTTTATGGCGCTTTCGATGATTGGAAGTGGTCGGGGAGTATATTAGTGATATTTTAAGGGCGAAAAAATGTTTGATAGGGGGAATTGAGCAAAAAAGTCCATATTTCCCAACAATTTGTTTTTGGTCTAGCATGAATTTGGGGACCTTTCTGAGTTGTTTCGGGCGAAATTTCCATACAAATCTGGGAAAAAGCGGCCTAGTTTCGAAGATATGGCAAAAGTAGCTGAAATCGGACAAAATCGGCCAATTTTGGGTTACAGTGGTTTCGGACATAACGGGCCAAGACCTATTGCTGTGATACAAAAATTTCGGTTTTGTAGGGGAGTAAGGGGTTTTTTGGCCATAGTTTGGCACAAACTGCCTTTATGGCGCTTTCGATGATTGAAAGTGATCGGGGAATATATTAGTGATATATTAAGGGCGAAAAAATTTTTGATGGGGGAAATTGGGCAAAAACGTCCATATTTTCCACAAAATTTTTTTTGTCTGGCATGAATTTGGGGACGTTTCTGAGTTATTTCGAGCGAAATTTCCATACAAATCTGGAAGAAAGCGGCCTAGTCTCTAAGATACATCAAAATTAAATCTGCCCGAAAAACTGAAAGTAGCACTAAAAATGTTGAGATCCTTTTTGGTTCGCCAGTTGGCTTCTGCGGCGGTGCTCGTGACTGCACTCCAACCCTACCGGGGTTGTAACTCATGTCCAGCCTTACCGAAGAGATTGGCCCCCTAGTGGGTGCATGTTTAAAACACGTAAACATTTTGTTATCATTTCTCAATAAAATTTTCGACAAACTTCATGCTTCGGTGAGGCGAAGTGGAAAACCGATTGTTTTAGATTAGCCAGGAAAAATAAATCTTCGAAATTAAATCACATACTGCATAATACTGTACATGCATAATAACATTTCACTGCGTTGCTTGCATCCAATGTATGACATTTTGAAAACCACAAAACTACTATACGATTTACCAAGCACTTGGCAATACATTCTTCTGCTAGCAAATGCCGAATTAATGCAGGCAACGTATTCTCAAACATACTACATCTGTTCTTAACATGAGCATCCATCGCTAAGGGAAAATACAGTCACATTGTAAGCATACAATGCGAATGCAATCTGAGGCTAGAAATTGCTGTGTCAAGCACAAATCGAAGGCGATGAGAAGGTAACGAGCAAACACTGGCAATGAGCAATCAAAAGTAGCGAGCGGTTTTTCGTACGCACGAAACTGCAATCGCAATTGCGATTGAATAGCTGCTACTCTAAACTGCTCTTTGCCCAAACTGCTCTCTGCGATCACTGCTCAGTAAAAAGAGCAGTTAAGCACATCTCTACTATTCTGCATATACACCAACGTATACTGAAAGTCTCAGCTCAGTCGAATGGCGCGTTCCTGATATATATATATATATATATATATATATATATATATATATATATATATATATATATATATATATATATATATATATATATATATATAAGGAAATATGAATTTTTGGCCAAATCGATTTGAATACTATGTAATGTTCTTCGAACATTAGTAAAAAAAACTACAGAACTGGTTATTTCGGGGTTGGTTCGTTTGTGGGGGTGGGTACGATGTGAGTAGGGTGTGGGTGTGGGGGTGGTGCTGCGATGTCAAAAATAGGCAATTGACAAGATAATCTAGTGATGTTATATTGTTTAATAGTGAGCAACGAGTAGGCAACGAGCTCACCCCTGTAGATTGGGGATGGAAGTTCTGCGATACAATCTTATGGCAAAGGGGGGGGGGGTTTACTTTTCGGAGCACACTTTTCCACCTAGCCTGGAGTGTGGTAGATATGTTCGTATATATGTTTTTTTCATGGGCCTTTTAAACATAGAAAAATAAACTCGCAAATATTCCAAGTCGTTATCAAATTCGGATAATATCAATATGCCGTTGAGAAAGTGGATACTCTGAGTTACACATGTTAAGATCAATATATCTCAAAAACGGTTATGGTTACAAAGAAAAGTTAATCTTATTTGTTGGAATTTTTTTAGCTACAAATTCGTCACACATTGTTTTTCAGTAGATATGACCGTCTATGAAATATTAAGGAAACATTTAGACTTGATTAAACAGATTTTAGACGAAATGGGCTATGTCATGGTCTTTTGATTAACTATTCCTGCCTATATTTTTTCAATATATACTACACATTCTTGCATTCATAGTTTCTTTAATTCTATATTTGAGAAAAACCATCGTATTTTCTTCTTTTCTTTTTATATTCTTCTGATTTCTACTAGTTCAAATTTATATCCTCTTCATTATAATCACTTCAAATGGTCATTCTGTGGTTTGAATATTGATACCAACCAAACTCCGAGAAAACTACAGTCATTATATCTCTTACGATAAAAGCTACCACACCTGTTGCATATGAACCCTTTCATCCACGTAGCTCATTTCAATTCCCATTCGGACAGTTGCTGCCTTACCGTTGATCCCTGTTTATCTGCTCTACGATTGTCACCATCATACAGTTTTGCTCCCAAAACGTTTCACCGAAATAACGTGCATATTTCCATAATGCAATAAAATCTAACCTTTTTGCCTAATGCCATCGAGTGCCTCAGCTCGTTTAAGTCAAATTTACGATTGTCCAGCATGAAAGGTGAAAATTTCCATACAAAAAGGAAAAACAACGACATAAAAGATTATTCGCTATAAACTTTATACCGCCACCAAGTCCTTCATAAATTTTACGGTTGTTTTGCCGTCTCATCTGTACAATGGCAGTGGTGACTTACTCAGCCATTCATTCAAATCTACATACAATTCAGCTTGCGAACAAGTTGCATGAAAAATTTAAGACTACAATGTTGGCGCCGGAAATTTATGAAAGCGAACAACTTAAAGCGTTAGATCGAAATCTGTTTGAGGGACCACACTCAAGGAGCCGATTCGAGTTCTTGTTCTTTGTCTTGCTCAAAGCATTATTATTCCCGGGAAGCTCGTCAACGACATATCGATAGGTTCGGAGAAGGTCGGACGCAACACTCCATCTGTGTCGCCACTCGGAATGTTCCAGGACTTATGCACTCTGGATAGGGAGTGGCGAGCTCTGTTCTTTTTCAGGAGTGACAAACAATATGCTTTCCATCATAAACCCAGAGTAATAAAAAGGAAATCAAAAAGTAACCGAAAGCTGCTCGGTCATTTCATTGCTACGGATTAGATAGACATCAAACGACAGGAGCCAGCGTTTCAGAATGGGATCGGAAAGGTAAGGCGATGAACGAAGGATATTCGTGATGGATTGTGGGAGGCGGGAAGCCGTAATTTGCTGCAGAGTAGCAGGAAGTGGGTTTTGAGAAATGGAATCGTAAAAACGACACAATTATGACCGATGTTTTCCAATCTGATAAAAAATGTCATGAGCGCGTAGGACATACAACGAGAGGGAGAGAGTTCAAAGAACGTGAAACCATTTAGGATTTTGCACGGAAGCGAAAGATTGTTTCGTCAGATGCCAAAACAATTGGTTTCTTCGGAGCTAATCTGCAACACCCAATCGTACAATTTGTTGATAAAGTACATGTCAAAATCAAATAAGGTCCGACCTGAGTCCGAACAATTTGCGTCTTTCATCATTTTCCCAGAAATATTCCGTTCTGATAAACATCAAAGAAATGACTGCTTCCCGAAACAAATTATATACAGTTGACCTGGCCTCCGAGCATTTCTGTGGCAAGAAGCTGGTAGAGTTTGATGGCGATTCAAAGGATTTCATTATTAAGCACGACTGACCATATGTGCAATGCCTTCGATCGGTTCTTGCTTCCTCGGGCCGTTTTGTTTCCGTTCGTTCAATAGCCCATCGTCGTCGTCGATGTTAAGCGGACAGTTTCTAGCAGTGCGGCAGGAGAGTGATATTATTGTACACTGGAACTAGTGTCAGGAAATTATAACGGAGAAGTTTTCAAAGTAATTTACGTCTAGTTGAATGCATGACGGCAAAGTTGATTGTACTGTTGAGATTTTGAATCGATCGGAGGAAGACCAGTTCAGTGATACTGACCCTTGCTCGTCGTTCTTCAGTTGGGAAAATTCATTTGGCATAAGCGTCGGTAATTGAGAATGAAATGCTTTGATGGTAAGTTTTTGGTTAAAAGTAAGTAAATTCGAATTGAGCTTTTGTATTTGGGACTGACTCAGTGACCGATGCCAGGCTATATAATTTCCCTTGATTTCGCAGTTGGTTGCCCTGTTAACACGGGCAAAACTTATTCAATTAATGAAGTTTTAGCTGCATTATTTAGTTATGTTGATAAGCGTTAAAATCCATACACATTGCGAGCACATCCATTTGCTTTGTTCAGTAGTGATTCAGCTAAGCATGGCGTATGAATGAGTTCGCAACATAAGAATCATATTGATCCATAGTATAGATCAATATGATTCTGATGAAAGTTCCGTGGTGCATGTTTTTAAAAATATTCATTGATGACTATCATTCAGTGCAATTATTCGAAATTATCTTTTTGAATTTATATTCTCTTTGAAAGCAAAAAATGTTTTTTTTTTACAATTTTGTGCCTTGTTCGAAATTCGCATCATTTCAAATAAATATTAAATACAAAAAATATTAATATCACGGACTACGTCTATATCAAAGATAATAAAATGTAAGTCGAAAAGGAAAATTGAAATGCTGAAATATAAAATATTACGATTCCCGTCGGCCAACTACGAGAACATAACTATTCTGTAAAACGCAAATGATGAATACCGACATCGATCAATGATACATCTTCTATGAGTACCAAAGCGTCCAAATTACGAAGTCTGATGAATAATTTTTACATGAACGTGCTCTCATTCATATTGAACTGAATACGAAATGAAGGAAAAATACTTATATGTCCATGGAAAATAAAGGCTGGTGATTCATACGATAAAAATGGGGTAATTAATTGTCTATCACTATAGCACATGTCAATCACTATCACGTTCTGGTGACAACTGTATTTTGCCTGTACCCAATGTAAAACAAGTTAGCTGTAAGGAGGGTATTTGGAGTATGAATGGAACGATATTGATTGCAGTGATGGGTTATTGAAAAATGCTAATTCTCTCAGCGGCTAAGATTAGTCGGAATTTTAAAAAAAATGTTTTTTGTTTTCAAAACAAGATATCTTAAAAATATCCAAAATTTTCAACTGATTCCAATGATTAATTCTAAAGATATACTACTATTGATTTCAGTGATTAGTTTTCAAGATATATTACTGAAGTGAACTAATTTTGAGCGTTTAAAATTTTTGACCAATTAGGCCGAGGTAATATGGCTGAAATGGTAATGAAGCTGAGTAACGTTCGCGAAACGACAAGCCGTTGAAGATAATATTGCTGAACTTCTTAAATACGGGATAATACGCGAAAGTGGGTGGGAATACGCTTCTCCAACTATAACGATGAAAAATTCGGATGGCAGTGATCGACTTTGTCTGGACTACCGTGCTTTAAATGCAGTAACGATAAAACAGAAGTTCCCAATGCCGTCTGTCGATAAGCAATTAGCTCGTTTATCGGGTCATAAGTTTTTCACTATATTGGACTTTATGTCTGGTTACTACTAGATTCCAGTGGCTGAATCGTCACGGAACGTTTGTAACAAACAACGGCCAATAGGAATTTAATTGCATGCCGTTTGGACTCGCTAATGTCCCCGCCGTTTTTCAAAGGGTAATGACATCACTCTTACGAAAAATGAAAAATAGCGCGATTGCGTTTGTGGACGAAATTATAACCACGACTGATACGGTTGATGAAACATTAGACACTCTGTCTGGATTTCTTTCATTACTGAATGAGACGGGAATCACACTACGATTTGACAAATGCGTTTTTCTCGCCACAAAATTAACTTTTTTTAGGCCACACCATTTCACGAAAAGGGATTTCACCAGGAGACGTAAAAACGGAAGCTGTAAGGAATTTTCCAACTCCAACCAACAGAACTGACGTGCGCTTGGCCTTGCCAGTTATTTTCGCAGATTTCTTCAAGACTTTGGCAACAAAAACATTACCACTGACACGACTTCTACGAACCAAAACCGACCCATGCTTCGAATGGACCTCAAACCAACGGAACGCATTCAATTAAAGCCGTTTTAACATCTTGACCATTGTTGGTGATCTACAATCCGCAGATGAACCACCAAGTACATACTGATGCAAGCACTTTGAGAATCTCTGGAGCTCTATTACAACAATCATCTGACGACAATTGGCGACCAGTTGGTGGGGAACCAGAAAGAGAACTACATGCCGACGAAGTACAGCAAATACTATTTCGGACATTACACATCGATCATCTCGGGCCGTTTCCACGCAACCGCAATGGAAACCTTTACGTCATTCCAGCCACCGATCCTTTCAGTAAGTTTATTGTTTTGAAAGCAGTACGAAATACAAAGACCAAATCAGTCCTCACAATGTTAAATGAACTTTCTTCATTCTTTGGTCTTCCTGCGAGGATACACATCGAAAGAATTCAAGAGCTACTGTGCCAACAATGAAACAAAACACTTCCAGGTAGCTGTCCAAAGGCCTAGGGCAAAGGGCAGGTCGAATCATGAATCATATGATAAGAATGACGTGCTCATTGAGCTGGAAGATATCATTGTTGGGAAATCATATCTCTCATATCAGGCGCTTTTCAACCACCCACTCTCGAAAAGATGCAAAGAGATTAGGAATTTTTATTGTCCAGCTCGCTCCAGGAGTAGAAACTAATATTAAATACTTTCTGCACTAGCGAATCCAATGGGACCGTTTGCAGAAGAGCAACGTCAAACAGTCCTATAACTGTCAAAGCTTTGGGCATACTGCCTCCAAAGTGATTTTGGCATACGTTGTGTCAAATGGGACCAGGTTCACGCCAATTTTTGAATCAAAAATGTTCAAATATGATTTGGCGGCATATACGTTTTCTTTTGAATTCAATGATGAAAAATTTTGATTTGAAAAGAAATTTTTTATAATAAAGTGGAATTCAAATAAGATTCGCTTTTTATTTCAAACACTGAAAGAAAAATCTTGGTAAAATCAACAATTTTCCTTAGTTGTTTTTGCGTCAACTACGGGCTATAGTTAAAACAACCATAAAAAAATAGTTGATTACTTTTATGCACCATGACGCGTGGTTGATAAACAACGTCCGTGGTGCAAAAAAAGTAAGCAACCACAAACAATGGTATTCCAACCATATACATAGTACGAAATATAGGCAGGGGAGGCGTGAATGCCGCAGTTGAATTTGGTGTATCACAATGCAGCGACAATGTCGCTGTTAATGCAATCAAGGCACCAACCAAATTCATTTTTTTTTCTTTTGTATTGCTAAATCCTGTTGTACGAGGATTAGGTTGGCCAGACCATTCAACCTAATTCAATCAGATTTACTTCAACCTAGTGGTGATGCCAACCTATGGTAGGTATCACCGCTAGCGGTGCGGCAAAATTAGAAATTTGGCAAATTCTGCCGCTGCCGCAAATTCTGCCGCTGCCGCAAATTCGGCCGCAGCCATTGTGCGCGTTACCATACAAAACAGTGCATTCTAATTTTTTGACTGCGCTTTGCCGCAGCCCACTGTTTTGCCACAGCGGAAAACGCTGTATTCTGAACAAAATAGCGTCATGCAACGTAATATAAAGGCTTCACAGCATAACATGAATATGAATTATATCGAACAGCAAACCGAACACAATTTTGCCATGTATCATATGAAACTTCTATGATAGAATAGGAGTATGAGTATGAGGAGTATGAAAAATCAACAGTTTTCCTTAGTTTTGCCATCAACTAGGGCTATAGTTAAAACAACCATAAGAAAATGGTTGATTACTTCTATGCACCATAACGCGTGGTTGATAAACAATTTCATTCGGAGCATGAAAAACGTCCAAATGTTGAAACTATTCTACTTTGCGTAGAATAATTCCAAAGACTTTGCTCACTGAATTACGTTTGTTGAAATCAACTATTGCAAAGTAGTTTAAGTACCATAAAAACTATTGATAATTCGAAACGTTGAAGTTTTGAGTGAATTGATGAATATTTTCTATTTATCAACTAATTTTCGTGGTTATGAAACAATTAAAACAGTTGATTTCATGAACGTTGCGATATTTTTTGGATAACCAGAGCCAACTACTTTTATATCGTTAAATTAACTATATTAACATAGTAAAAATAACTATTTTCCTTAGTTCATTTAACGATTTTGAATGAATCGTTGCAATACTATGAAAAATAGTTGAATCAACCAAGAGTTTTTCTTTCAGTGAAGTGATTTCAACTTTTGATTTAAAGTGATTCTAAAAAAGTGTTAAGTAGTGAAATTTTGCTGAGTGTACTAGCCGCAAAAAACTAAGAAATTACTTCACTTCTCACGGGAATACGCTGATAAAGCCACTGCAAATGCTGTTGCTGCTGCCTTTTTTTTTTCTTCATATATTGCGGTGAGAAGCATAGTTCTGATCCAAATTTGGCCTTAGTCGTTAACAGTTCTGTCTATAATTTTCACCAAGAAAATAAATTCCCGACTCTTTCTAGGTTCAGTCCAACAAATCTCTCCACAAACCCCCATAGGTCACGGTTCCTTCGTGAATAAAAAAACTTTTTTATCTCTGGTGTAGACCCTTTCCTCTAAAAAGTCGTCCAGAGTAGACAAAATATCTAATTTTATCCTTAAAAAGCTTCCTATTTGCTTCTTTGAATACCTCTCCATTTTATTTAATTTCAGTTTATACATTGGTTATTTCTTCACTGCCTGGAAGCGTGCGAAAATATTTCCCATTCCAAAAGCGTCAGGAACCTGCGATGTCCTCAACGCGCGTCCAAATAACACTCTAAATAACACTCTAAATAACACGCCTAAATAACACTCTAGATATCAACCATATCCTACCCGAAAGACAATTCGGCTTCAAAGTCAAACACTCTACAGTCAACGCGTTACTTATTCTCAAATACACCATTGATGAAAGTATGCAAGACAAAAGGGTTTTGGATGCATGTTTAATTGATCTCCAGAAAGGCTTCGACTCCGTTTGGATTGAAGGACTCCTGTTTAAAATTATCAATTTCGGTTTAGCGGCGGAAAGGCTTTCGTCACCTTCAATAGCGCTTTCTCTGACGAATTTCCCATCGATTGGGGTGTACCTCAAGGCTTCATTCTCGAACCAATTCTATTTAATGTTTTTACGGCAAACATCCCAGGAATTTCAAACGACTCTCTCACAGGTGTTTCCATTAATCTTTATGCAGATGACCTCCTATTCTCCATCAAAATCCGCACATTGTAACAACGGTGCTACAAAATTATGCAAATCAACTGGTTGCATATTGTACGAAATGAGGCTCGCAGATAAATGCCACCAAAAGTGAGCTGATATTTTTCAGAAGCTCTTACAAGGATTTCATTAAAAGAATCAAAGATCTCAAGAACTCAAAAATCATTATTAATGGCTATACAATTACTACTTCACAGTCTGTGAAATACCTCGGCATAAAGCTAGACCCGCACTGCAGCTCTAGTCACCATATTTAAGCAAGTCTTAGCAAAGCTGCCACAACATATCCCCTCATAGGATGTACGTTCAGGTCAAACTCCATTGTATCCTCTAGTGGCGAAAAGTATTGCTTATAAGCAATTAATTAGACCAATCCTTACCTAAGGTGCCTCTTTCTGGTTTCCATCACCCTCAAGTCAACTTAAGAAGATGGCGAGATTCAAACGCCGTACTCTTCAAAATGTCACTTCTCTTCACTTTAGGTCCAATGGCCACTATTACAAGAATAGTGTCTTCTACCAAAAATCACAAAATGAAGCCTCTTGCCTCTCACCTGCTCTATTCAAGTAACAACGCACCCGATCCCTATGATTCAATCGCTTCATCCAAGACCTGAATCTTAACGATCATACCTTGACCTCATGAATAGCTCATAGGCAGTGAGCTACTCACTCACTATTCATGTAGTTTCCAGTGAACTTGTTTGTTTTTTTTATTCACTAATCCAAAGCATTATTGTACTTCCTATATTTCTCATTCCTTTCAAGTTTCACTACACTTGAACCGACTTTTGTGCTCTCTCATTCCTTAACAGCTACATAACCAATTAAAGCTCAGTTGCAATCGATTCTCTTATAAATTACACTACAGGTTAGAGCCTCGAGCCATAAGCCAAAACAGGCATAATTCCATATTCGCTTTAGGAAATAGTTTTAGGTAATCTGTTTCAAATTCTCACTTTTTACTGGCACAACTGTTGAGCTGTTATCTGTTCTTTTACTTTGAAGTCAGTACAAAAAATGTTTATTGTGAATTACAAAATATAAGGACTTGTTTGAATAAAACCCATCCATTCCTTGTGAGCGCCATTGCTAAAGCCAATTTTCCATTTTTGTTCATAATTTCTTCAAACTTTTCGTCGTCGTAGCACTACAGCCCCTCTCGGGCCTTGGCTTCTCGTAGGTGACGCCTCCAGTTGTCTCGGTCCAAGGAACTGTTTATATGCCTGATTTTTCTTGTTCAGCGCATCCTGGCATTCGTTGTCGAACCAGTTGTTTCTTTTGCGCCGGGCTTCATACCCAACCACTTGTTCTGCAGCGGCTTTGATTGCTGTCTTCATCTCCATCCAGACCTCGTCAACCGGCCTCACTGTGTTATTTTGTAGGATGGGGGTTAACTTAGTCTCAAGAGTTTTTGAGAAGTTTTCTGCTACTGACGCCGTTTGGAGCTTTCCGATGTCAAATTTACGCAGAGGACTCGTCTTCGTCACGTACGCCTTTGACATGCGACATCGATATTTGGATTTGACCAAGTAGTGGTCCGAGTCACAATTTGCTCCTCGAAACGTCCGAACGTCAAGTATGCTGGAAGCCCATCTCCGCTGAATAAGGACATGATCAATTTGGTTGAAGGTATTGCCATCTGGTGATGCCCATGTTCTTTTGTGGATGCGTCGATGTGGGAAGCATGTCGAACTTATGACTATATCCCTACTACATGCAAAGTCAATCAGGCGTTGGCCGTTGTCGTTAGTTCTATCGTGGAGACTGTGCCCTCCAGTTGTTCCCCGATATACTTCTTCATTCCCGACTTTAGCGTTGAAGTCGCCGAATATTATTTTGACGTCATTTGAGGGCAATGAGTCGAATAGCCTTTCCAAGTGGTTATAGAATGCGTCTTTCGTTTCTTCGTCTTTTTCTTCTGTCGGCGCGTGGACATTTATCAGCCATATTTAGAAAAATTTTGCTTTGATGCGGATCGCACACAAACGTTCGCTTACTGCCTTGAAGTCAATAACGTGTGGCTTGAACTCCCTATCCACAATGAATGCCACTCCAAATTCACGGCTTCCTGCAGGCTTCCCATTCTTGAATATTGTGTGCGATCTCATGTCTTGAATCTCGCTACCAGTCCATTTCGTTTCCTGGACTGCCAGCACGTTCAATTTGTATTGAGTGGCCTGTAATAATAATTCTTTTACAGCACCAGGTCTATTTAGTGATCTGACATTCCAGGATCCAAAAGCATAGTCCATGTTTCGTTTGCCGGGTCGTTTCCGTTGGTCCAATCCCATCCGAGGCATCTCCGTAAGTTCCGCAACGGTTTAAATTTTTGTGGAGGACGGATTGTCGGTCCATCGCTCCAACCCCCAAGCCTGGAGGACCGGACTATCTACCACTTAGTTTCTTTCCCTTCCACTGGGGGTTTAATATCGCTAGGATATCGTTACCCGATCTCTGGTCAAGATTAACAGCACCGCCTACGGGAAGGCGAGTAGATAGGACGAAGAGGAGAGGTGAGAGGAGTCATTTCAAACAGATCGACCATTTACTTGTACGTCACTCTCCGCACGTTCGGGTGCCTTCAAACTTTTCACTTGAGACGAAATTATGATGGAACATGTTTCCTTTAAATTTGTTTCTATTCTTTCGTATCTACATATTTCGTATCTAATCTATCTTTTCACTCTCAAGCTCTTCAAATCAAATGAACTTTAAATGTTCAAACGCTCTCAAATAAGTGCATTAAATTTGCTATTAATGCAACTATCTCCGCCTGCTTTGGCATATCCAGTAAAGAACAAGAAGCGCATCTTATCTAATAATCTTCGAACAAGACTAAAACTCCAACCGATTTTCATCTCAAGTTAGTAGTGCTAGCATTTGAGCACCCACACTATCAGATCTGTTTTCGCATTCCTGCTGCTTGTCCGTATTTCATTCCAGTCTGTTTGCCGGTGCCATTTCGTCTCTAAATGCGGTGGCATCTGCTCTAGGTATGAAAATAATCTTTGGAATGTCAGAACATGCTCGCACCAAATCCATAGTTAAATTGGAATAAAGAAACGAACACAATTATCTAAAGAACAATTTTCGTATTTCATATAATTTGGATTAAAGAATCGAACACTCGAACAGGAGTGCTCTTCAGGGATCTTGTTGAATGGGAAGAGTGGCTAGCAAACAAGCCAAGCAAACTACGAAGACAAGGACTTGAAAATCTTCTTTATTTTGTTACGGATGAGATGAGAAAACGGTCCTGGAATCGTTTTAATTGAATTCAGTGTCTGTGAGTGGACCGGTACGGAAGAGACTCGAACGAAACGAAAGCTGACTTAAGTTATAGTAGCAGCTTTGAATAGATGTCGTAATGATCTAAGGAAACCGAACTTACATTTATTTAATGGTTGAATATAATTTTGAATGGAAAATGACTGCAGATAGTTGCAAGCTGGTGTGGTAGCTGTTCAAATTAAATCGGTTCTCATCAGTTTAGACTCACACAGCCTCTTCAACGTTGGAAAATATATGTTTAAATTTTATTACATATTTCCGAATTTCAATAATTTATATTTTCAAAGAAAAATTCACAGAGCAATAAAACGACTGACTAAACTCCATTTCCCATCAATTCGAAACAAAATGTTTGTACGCTAACCATTTTATCCGAACCTTTTTCGCTCAAATTTGACTCACCGGCGGCGAAAGCAAATTAACGCTTAACAAATTTATTTGAAATTGATCCTTTGGAACACGATGGGAAAATCGAAAAATCCTATCGACATGAATCGTGAAAGCTCGCCGGAAAAAAATATACGAAAATATTTCGGACAAGAGTTTTCCATTACAACAAAACAACTTCGGCAGAGGTGAAATCCGAAGGATAATGTAGTCACAATCAATTTACGTGGGATGATCTCAAGCAATTTCGCTTTCGACCTTAAACTCTTCCGGGATTATATCTGTCCACCTATTGGGCGGTATTGGTCTATCGTTCAATGCCCAGCGGCCAGATGAAACAACACTTTTCGCAGTCCGGAGCAATCGATAAATTCTAGTCGAGGCTCGAGGGTCGTCGAAAGTTGGGATTTATCTGGCAGATTTGGTGGGGAGTGAGGTTAGGATGTATAAAATGCGAATATATGAAAGAAAATTGGCTGTAGAACTTTTCTTTTGGATATTGAATTTAATGACCAAGCGGAAACTGTACGTTAGTGAGACTTTTTTTTTGAGTATGCAGTGACCGGTTGATGCCCGAAATTCCTTCTATCAAATTCAATTTATTTCAACTATTCAATCGTTATTTTCTAAAGGCCGAATACTTATAACCAGTCTGTTTTCACAAATGACCCCTTTTATCGCGGCTGTGGGAAATGAACTCCTATTTTTACTTATTAATAAATAAACTGGATTATTCAAAAGCCCATATATCTCTAAAATCTACTTAAACTGCCAAAAATCATGTGTCTTCTCACACAGGACGAAGTCCCATAACACACCCTTTCCAGCCTCGTTTCAACGATATGCACCATTGCGACTAGTAAACAACGACGTAAATCATCATCTTCCTTAAGACACCTCCATTATTTTCACCAATGGTCATATTTCATTTGTCGAGCACTTCTCGGGACGGAGTCTCTTTCAGCGAGGACATGGGTCCTGGTGGAGCATGTTTTCGCATGAACTGTAGTCCGGGAGGTATTGTTGACGTTCACAAACATCGAACATTTACCGGTAGAACTTGTTTAGACTGTAAAACATGGTGTTAACACAGCATTTAGCAATTTCCGTACATTATAAGCAGATGTATTTTATTGCAATGACAAACTGCTTGTCCATAATTCAATTACCGTTACGGACTTTGTATATATGCACGTACTTCCGGTTGCCTGCACCGGGTCCGGAAGCTTGCTACCGTGCAACGTAACCGAACTGAATCTTGAATCGCAACTACATACATACATTCATAATTGCGTTTTCCAATAAAGCGATCGTATCCCGGTCGGAATGGCTCAAGGAAAACTGACGTTTTTCCATTCCACTCCATTGACCAATGTCGATAGCTGGTCCAGTCGAGTGTGTAGCTACAGCGTCTGCCACGAATTCGAAATTTCTTCGAAACCGACCACGATAAAATGTATATCGCTGCTCTTATTGACATTTTACAAAGAAAGCATGCGAGAGTTTACAGTTTTTGCTTTCGCAAATGATTCTCGTTCGTTTCGAGTTCATGTTTTGGAAATAGATTAAATTTGTCATGTGCAATTCAGGAAAATTAGGATAAATGAACGATGTTTGAATGTTGAATTGGTACATCAATTTGTTCTCGATGGAAAGGGAGATCAATTGAATTGACAGTACGAAGATTGTTTCGGAGAAACAAGAGGTTTTGAGTCTCCATGAGCTGATTTGTGGCAATAGCACTCTCCTCTCCTTGAACTTTTCTAATGAGAAATTCTACTTTCAAAACAAATTTCATAATCCTGCCGTGTCTATTCGAGTCTCTAGAAGCACCTATGAATTTCGTTAGTATTCGAAGCTCCAACCGTTCCTTACATACAAATATACAACTCTGAGCTTCAGTGAGTTAGACTGTATTCGTGAAATTTAATATTTTCAGTAATTTGCGAAACTCATCACCCTGACTTAACACTTAATATAAATGCAAATTTAAATATCACTCTCGGAGCTATTTGTACGTACGTACGGTACGCAAGTAGTTTCCCACACGTGCCTCAGACGCTCGCATGACAACGCAGGATTAGACAACTGGGACATGACACGGCTATATAAAATGCCGGAAGTGTGAGAATCTTGACGAGAATATGTATTGTGGAGGTTGTAGTCACCAAAATTGTGTTGTGAAAATTCGGCGTAGCAGAGTGATCTTTGTATTTACTGAAAGAAAATTAGATTTTGCAAAGTTTTCTGTAGGGGTTTGATCAAAGAATGTAATAGAGGAAGGAAGCAGTGATAAATAGTTTTGATGGCTTCCTGCTGGAATTGTCTCACAAGTTGTAAAATAAGCTGATTGATAGTGAATTGTCTATTGCATAAGAGAAAAACTTATTCTAGGAGAAAAAGTTATTTAAAGTGAAAAACTAATTAGTTTACATTTTAATTAAATTTAAATTAAAAATACTTACGAGTTAGCTTCGAAGAAGCGATTGCGGAAGGCTACGACACTTTTTGTTTTGTGGGGCGAACCACACAAGACAGTAAAAAAAATTAAAATAAATAAAGTTCCAGGCTATTTTCTCGATTAAAAATGATCTACTTTTTCAAAGCAGGTGATTGACTACAGCCCCTGTTCATCGAATTAGGATTACTCAAAATTTTCTTAAATTTTTTTCTTTTCTTGTTGGTAAAACATGAAGAAAGCATAAATGTAAGAAAAGGAGAGTAGTTTTTGGATAATTGTTTTACTGACTATTAATTATTGAGCAACATATTTTAAAAATATTTAAATACTCAGTAGGACCTCCCTTAACACTTCTCTAAACACGCACTATCATTTCTCTAATTTCGGGGCTATTTTCCCACAAATCTGCAATATTTTGCTTCAAGACCGTTAGTGTAGGATTAGGAAGGGAATAAAGTTTTGTTTTGAGTACACTCCAAACATTTTCTATTGGATTTAAATCAGGAGAATTACCAGGCCAACTAGGAAGAACGGGAATGTTATGGGTGCTAAAAATGTTTTTTATTGACCGGGCAGTGTGGCAGGATGCACCATCCTGCATAAAGGTGTCAGAAAGTTTACAAGACTTGAAATAATTACAATGCGGTATTAGAATGTCCTCGATGACCTCTCTGCAGACATCCTGGTTCATTGTCCCATCGACAAAAAACAATGTTCCAGGTGCGTCGGCGGAGATACAAAACCATATGGAGGATGTTCCACGGTCCTTACAACGCATTTTTCCGACCTTCTACGAATGAATTGAATGAATTGGTGGCTTTCCGTAACAACTTCTAACCTGCATTCGTCGCTGATTACTATCGGAAAAAATATGTTTTATTAATATTTCGTTTTTGAGTGATAATTAAGCAGGTAAATGCGGTTTAAAAATGTCAAACACCTTAATAAAATCTGCTACAGTATAGTGGCGCTAAGCTCTTGACCACTGCAACTGAGCTTGACGCATTTTTGCGGTGAGTTTTGGTTTTTTTACTGGTCGTCTTGCTTTAAGGTTGGCTTCGGACAAGCGTCTCCTTAGCGTCATTGAAGATATTTCGATCCCTTCGCCTTGTAACTCTTGATGTAACATATTAAGAGATGCGAAACGATTTTCGGTAGCCTTAAAGACAATTCTTCGGTCAGTTCGAAGCGTTGTTTTCCTTTGACCGCGACAATTTTGCCGTTTGTTGCTCGATTGTCCTGGAAATTCCTGCAGCGATTTCGATATTCTCACCACAGTTTGATGAAATGCTTTCTTTTTCGCGATTTTGCAAAATGATAGTGTTCCGATCTTCAACAGGGCAATTATACCTGACTTTATTTCATTGGTAATATCTTTGAACTTTCCCATTTTGATTTTTTCCAACAAAATTTACCAAAATTCACTGCTTTTTTAAAATGTACAATATTTGCAGCTTGCAGCACAATTATTTATTACTCTTGCTTTTTTAAAATAGGTAAACAAAACACTCTTTTCACTCACAGATAATCACTTGCCTAACAAATTCCAAAAATTTATGAATTTTGAGTTTTTTTCCGCTGATTTATATAGAACTAGGAATATCTCGGAACAGGTCAAACGCAATCTTCTGACTTATCGCTCCTATGCTATACGTAATTCTAAACACATTTCTCTCTTATATGAGTAAAAATCAAAATCGCTTTTAAACGCCCGAGTTTACCACAGTTGCGGTAGTGCAAGAAACATAAATTTGTCAGAGTTTTATTCTTTTTTTCCGCTAAATGGTTTAATTTTTCATGAGCCCGGGGGTTGGCCTTGTCCTATCGGGTTCGACTTTTTTTTAACACTTGGTTTTAATTAAACTTATTATTTTGAAACTTTTTAAATACTCGGTTTTAATTCGATTTATTATTTTAATTTTAACAACACAATTTGCGTCTTAACAACGCGAACACACGCCGCGCAGTTTTGACACGATGATTCACGTATCGTGAATCACAGAGAAAGACCGTCGTTCGGAGAAAAACAAATCGCTTTGCATTTCACCAGCTACAACCTTCCTCCCCAAGAGACAATACGAGTTTCCAGAGTTTTATTCAACAAGCATTATGTCTCCATAAGTATCGTCTATGTTCTGTCTCTCTTTCTCTGGTGAAACTACTTACAATGACGTAAGCGATCTTATCTGCAGTAACAATTACCTTGCACGAAGAAGACAAAGTAATTGAGACATTAATCGTTCGAAAAAGTTTTTCGTTCCCGATCCCTTCCAATTAACCTTCTAGACTCCATTAACCAACCTTGCTAGTACGTTTTATGGCAATGATTTATAGTAAATAATAAGTCTCCCTAAGAAAAACAGCAATTGGTTAGATCTGATATTCACGAACTTTTATGACGTAACGGTGGTTAACCCAACTGTTGACGCGGAAAATGTTTTCTCAAAAACACCCCATCACTCCGTTTCCACAGTTTAACTATCCACTACTAAAATTTATTTCACCCTGTTACACAATAATGAAATTGTATATGATTTTCTAAATGCTAACTACTGCTTAAGCATTAAAATATTTGACCACAGCAGACTGGGCAAGTGCTACTTCGGCATTCGATTTAGATAAATTTGTGACTATCTTTTATAACTTAACCTTTAACATCAAGTTGAAAAAAAAAAACAAACTATCAGAACCATAGATTGACAACAATTTGAAGCCACTCAAAGATAGTGGAGATAAATTATACAATGTACTGGAAAATAAAAGCTTTCTGAATGATGATCTAAAGAGCTTATATGATGAACCATCCAAAGGATTTTTTATTAAATTACGGTCTATGTTAGTTCAGTGGGAGAAAAGAATGTACCTGGCCCAAGAATATTCTTTGATTTTGTTAATTTAAAGCGTAAAACCACTGTTTACCTTCGTTCTTTGTCCAGAGGTAACACAATTTCTTTGTGTTCAAAAGTAACAATGAGCGAACAGGACGCACTAGGTATGCAACTCTGTTCACGGAATGCAATCATAACACTACCTATTATAATGAGCCAATAAATAAGTGTTCTTGTTATTGTTAATATCACTATGAATAACAATTACTAAGTATTCTTTTGAGATTTCAAAATAAAGTTTCAATTTCTCCACCGTAGACTCAGACTGTAATCGGTGAAATATCCCGAATCTTTCCCACTCTGACTCCATGCATTTTCAATATAACGATAATATTGGTCGAATTTAATGAATGTCGATTAACGAGATTCCGCTTGATGGTAATCTCGAAATATACCAGGTTGTAACTTTGGTTGCGCGTTGACAGAGTTGAATCGTTTTAAATTTAATTACTATGATTACGGAAGTGACCGCTTCATTGCAGTGAGGACGACGGACACTGATGGGGTTCAAAACCATTTTACCAGAAGCTGATTATCGTCGGTGACACTGAAAGCTAAATATTTATTCGAATGTGTAAGCCAACTGCGGAATTGTAAGATTTTAAGTTTCATAGTAATTTAATGTTGAAAGCTAAATACATCTAAACTACTAAATGTTTATTGCTTGAAGCAGCAGACTGAAAGCCATTTGGTCAAAACCAGGCCAAAATTGATAGAGAAATAATTACAAGTATGTGCATGCAAATAAACGAATAATGAAAATATATTTAATTAAAAAAAAAATCACTTAATTTTAAATTCTTAATATTCAAATGTAATGTTTTCATTCCAAATACAAAATACAATATTGACGTCTCTTCGCGATTACCGCATCTAAATTGACATCAAGCTAACAACAGTACCACATGTTGCAAAATCGAAAACACCTAGATACGGCCGCCAAGAACCACATTCGCAAACTCGAGACCAATTGGAACCTCAGCAAACTTTCGGTTTGCCAATTGTGTACACATTCGGATTGATTCAATGTTCCAGTTTCACGAAACTGAATTTCGCCAAGTCATTTCGAAACTGAGTATACATTCGGTATGTCATCCTTATACGTATGCTGATAATTATGTCCATATGTACATTTGTTCCTGTTAATAATGAGATTCAACGATCCTGCTAGCAAGTGCATAAAATTGATTACAGCAATCCGGATAATTTTTGTTGATAATGCTCAATCGAAATACATATGTAATAACGGCAAGCAGACTACGATACGGTGAATGTTGTTTTTGATTGGAGCAATTGTTGTGAATGGTGCGTGATGTATTTGATGAAATCTACAGATTTAAATCAATTAACAGTAATAATATTTAACTGTGTTTTTATATTTAATCAGCCGTAATTAAGAACAATTTTGATTTATTTGGCTTGATTGTCAAGCAAAAAGAGCAACATAATTTCATGAAAGATTTTTTGTATCAGTTGTTCAGTTACGCATTCAGAAAATGTTTCCTGAAAAATTATTGCAGGTTATTTAAAGGATAGCAAGTTTAAGATACATATATTGTTTCACATATAAAAAAATCACGTTGAACAGTCACGAAAATTTAAGTGTTGAATAATTGAACCATTTAATGAGCACCAGACAATTTTGAACGGATATTAGCTGTGTTTAACCCTAGATTCAAGACTAAGCAAAACACATATGTGTGTCATTCATGTGTATGGGGACCCTACACGATCAATATGGATCGTGATATTTGGATCGTGATACTCAAGTAAATTTTGATGTAATATAACACAAATGCCTACACGTTCAATCGGATCACACGTCAGTACGCCTGATAATGACGTTTGGTGTAGACGTTTGCGAATTGGTATTTGCAAAATGAGTGATATAAAAAAAACAAAAGCGTGCGTCGCAATACTATTAGCAATCGGTTTAAAAAAGAAGATAAAGCAAAAGCAATGGATGAAAACGTGGCTTCAAAATCATGAAATATATTCTCATTTAAATTTGTTGGACGAGATACGCCTACATAGAGAAACTGAAGACTTCGAAAACTACTTTAGAATGACTGAGGAATGTTTCGATCATTTACTGGAAATTCTCCATATATCTCGAACCAAGACACAACAATGAGAAACTGTATATCAGCTAAAAAAAACTAGCTTTGATAATACAATATCTGGCATCAGGAAGATCTTTCCAAAATCCTCGATTTTCGACTATAAAGTCCCCACAGTCGATTAGGCAGGCTATATTGGATACCTGCATTGCAATAATACATGCGCTAGGAACTTATACTTTATTTATTATTTTTACACATATTTTAATTTAATTCAAATGGTTTTCATTAAATTGCGGAGCTTTCTTACAAATAATTAGCTGAGAAGGAAAACCGGTAATAGGCAAAAGGTCCGAGCAACAATCAGTGTGTGTGTGACCTGTTGGGAATCGATGATGATATTGTGGTGCTTAAAATATCTTCCTCCATTGCCAATTAACTGAATACTGACGAATATTTATTGACCGGTTGACAACACGTTCAATATTTATCGCAATCCAACTATATTGTTTGCTGGATTTCAAAACAACTGGATATTTTCGCGATTCGTATCGTGATCCATCAATAAAGCACTCTACACGGTCAATACTTTGTATCGCGATACAAATGTTACAATCCATATTGATCGTGTAGGGTCCCTTTATGGATCACCGCGGTTATTATGTGTCGATTGCTCAGAATAATTATTGTATTTATTTTCATTGCAGGAAATTTATGATTAATAACCAACTTGGAGATTTAAAGTATGTTTGTTTGCTCTTTGTATTCTATAAAACAACAATCATCAATATAATATGACGAATGTTTATGAATAGTGTAATTCCTATGGATGATTATGAATCCCGGGTTAATGACTCTGAAAAAGGCGTAGAGCATCTCAACGCAAATGAAAAAAGAGCATCTTTAAAAAAAAGTCGAGGAAATTAAAGCAATTGAGCCAATATCAAGGAGCGCACTAAACTGCGAAGATTAGAACCGCCCAACGGTTGGGTTCGAAATGATTTTGGAACCTTTGCAGCTGCATCGACTCATCTGAAGAAGCGCAAACTTAGCGGCGATACGCGCTAAAAGTTCCGACATGTGTAACGATTCAAATCAGGGGGGCCACAGCGGTTTTCTAACAGAATGCCGCAAAATATTCGGTCTCGTTGCAGAAAACACGGACCACATGAGCAAAATAATACACCTTGGCAGGGATTTCCAGGTCAGAAAACCCACAAGAACAGACTGGACTGGAAGAAAACGAAAGCTGCCGCCGATGGTGGCGTCTGGATTTACACGGACGGGTCAAAGACTGACACAGGAGTTGCCTCGGGCGTGTTTTACGTAGACTGTCGGATCATGCTACTATCTTTCAGTCTGAAGTATGTGCAATACGCATGGCAGTTGAGTCCCTTAGCGGAACATCAAACGAACCAACGACGATTTGCGTCGACAGTAGGGTAGCCATTCTCGCTCTTCCGTCTTACAGATGCTATTCAAAAACTGTTGACACTTGCAAAGTGGCTCTCAATGAAAAGCCAAGGCATATTCCTATCCGGATAATATAGGTGCCAGAGCATAGTGGAGTCAAAGGCAACGAAAAAGCCGATGAATTGACGACGAAAAGTCCAAGAGCTAGGAATAGCTCCTGTATCACTATAACACGATCAATCGCTGACACCACAAGCAAACTAGATGCTGTCAAAAGGGCTAAACTGAAGTCTGAATGGGAAAACAGGATGGACTGCAGGGTAGCCAGGAAAATATGGTCATCACCTGATGTAAGCAAAAGCAGGAAACGTCTCAAACTCAGCAGAAAGTTCTTGTGAGCGACGATCGGCATCTCATACGAACAAAATGGGACTAACATCCAGCAATTCATACAAGAGGTGCGCAATGGAAGAGGACACCATCCGGCCCTAAATAATAAACGCCTCAAGATTTTTGCGTCTTACCACTTTCCAGAGTTAGCAGAGGTAGCTAGTACCGTCACGTTGAGACAGCTGATTCAGTTTGGCGAAACGGATCCAAACTGGCAGCCTAATGCTAGCCACTTACCCTGCAACCCTCTTTATTAGCTTAACCTAACCTAAGGCAATTGAGAGGCAATTCTGATCGCTTGTCGGAAGGTTTACTTGTCAATTCACCAACAAAAACTATATTTGAGTCACAATTTTGTCAGTTGACAAACAGCTGATTGCTTGGGCGAACTTGCTCTACGAAAAAAGGTAGATCAGGAATCGTGCTCTAAATATCTCTAGTTCAACTTAGAGCAAGCTCATGAATCACAAATCGGAGTAACTTTAGGCAAGTTAGAGCAGCCGAGTTGCTCTCGAAATGCATACATTTTGCTGCAATGTCTTAACCTAGCTCAACCTAGAGCAGCTCATTAAACTCAGCTTATATTTGGTGCGAAATATGACTTTAAATAGAGTGGAAAAATTTGTAGAAGAAAATTAAATCAGATTAAATACCTGTTGCTGGTGCATGAAATCTCAAAAGAATACTTAGTAATTGTTATTCATAGTGATATTAACAATAACAAGAACACTTATTTATTGGCTCATTATAATAGGTAGTGTTATGATTGCATTCCGTGAACAGAGTTGCATACCTAGTGCGTCCTGTTCGCTCATTGTTACTTTTGAACACAAAGAAATTGTGTTACCTCTGGACAAAGAACGAAGGTAAACAGTGGTTTTACGCTTTAAATTAACAAAATCAAAGAATATTCTTCATATAGGTCCTTCCAGTTCTAGTAATGAAAGGATGCGAAATGTCTAAAATGCATTAGTTACGACTTTTTTTTGGATTTTGATTTGAAACGAATATTAACTCGTCCTAGCAAGATACTTAGTCGTGAAAGCTACCCTAGAAAACATGTACAGAAGTATTTTTTTTCGATTCGAATAATATTTGTTGCATAGCGCGAACTGTAAACAGATTTAAAAAAATATATTCTTAATGTTATTATACATTTCCTTCATCATTAATATTTATACAATAAAAGTATGTACTTCCATATTCAATTCCAATATATCATGTTCCGAACACCATTTAACAATCTTTGCCAGGAACAATTCACTTTGCATCAGTATTCTTGAAAGTCAAGCATCAAAGCATCGTTCGAAGACAACGAACGAAAAACAAACGAATACTTCGAGTGTTAAAAATTGAAAATTGTTCGGAAAATAAATCGATCAACCTCTGCCCCCATGCCGAGAGTAAGACAGAAAGATTGGCTGGCTTTTATCTACTCAAAATCGACTCCAGTCAAGTTATTCTAACTCGAGGTATACTTGCATCCTTCGAGATGTTATCCTTGCGAGAACACGAAAGACAACAAAAAGTTAGAAAACTATTACCTTGGAAGCATGTCACTAAACGCCAATCGTTGTCTGCGAAACGATTCAGATGCCTGAAATCCTCCAGCCGTCGAAAGATATACTAGCTGTGCAAATTGCTTGCGACATATCGCAAGGAAATGTTGCACGTTTCGGAAAGTTTTGTCTTTTTTTTGTTAGCTATCGGTAAGGACAAGTGTCAGGTTGTAGTTGACTTTTTGTCGGAGAGTTGGTAGGAAAGTTTCGAAAGTGGTGTAGTGTTATCGATAAATGGAAGAGAATGCTTTTTTTGTGCGGGATTGATATGTTAGCTGACGATCGATTCAAAATAAATAAAAAACGCAATGTAGCCTGTTACAAATTTGATTTTTGAAAGAAAAACGAAGTGGAAATTGCAGGTTCAAAATATCGATGAAGAATTTCTCGTTCGGTTTTTCATCGATTTACTTGCTTTTCAAAGACGTTGGTGAAAGTGTAGTAGAATCTCAAATATGAAACGGTAGCGTTTTTTGTTGATGGTACGAGTAAGATTCAGATTTCGTTGCCTTAAAAATGCTTATTAGTTAGAATCAGTAGATAATCAAAAACAAGAGAGTTTTATCATACAGTAAAGTTTATTTCAATTTGATGGTTGTCAGTTGGTACCATAATGGTTATTTGAATATGAGTCCATATAGTCTTAAAGGAACAATTGCTTCTTATCTTTGTTTCAAAAGTCTTTGATTAATATATGGCTAATGATGCAGGAGTTGTTTAAATGTATTTAATGAACTCTAAAAATGTTATCTATATAAGATATAATTTTTATGTCCTATAAACTATGAATTCAAATTTTACACGTATTTCACCGGAAATTATGTCCACTCGCCACAGCAGCTAGCCACAGCAGCTAGCTGTGGCGAGTGGACATAATTTCAGCGGTGAACATTGACGGAATACTAGTTTCTCTGACGGGAACTAGTATTCCGTCAATCGCTATGGCTGCTACTTTTTCTTTGAAGGAACTAGTATTCCGCAGAAGGGTTGCCACAAATTTTTCTGCGAGAAAAGTAGAAAATACACAAAAAGAAAACTTAGATGCATAAAAAGTTTACCTATACCAGGCAGTTTAGTTAGCGCTCAATTTGATTTCGGTTCTGTATTACTAGTAAATTATAACTATAATAAAACATTGTATATTGATTCGGTTTTTATGGTTTTGTTTTTTTCTCTCTTCAAGACGAATATATATACAGGGTGTTTGGTACTCGGTGGACACTTTTGTAAGGACGCATTCCTTGATATATTTTGAGCAAAAAATCGTTGTACAGGGTGGTCCGGTTTTCAAAATCTGCGCAGTTACAGGGTGGTCAGGAAAAGTTTTTCGGACCTGTACCCTGACTCACTTAAATCTTTATATCTTGAAAACTTATGATCATAACGCAAAGTTGTGCGGCTTGTTTTTTTATGGAATCAAATTACCTTTAATTTAATGTAACGTCCTAAATTGTAACTGTTAGTAATTTTGAGATATTTACTTCAAAACACAAAATTTTGGCACTTCTACCCCGAAAATTTTGTGTTCAATGTCGTTTTTCTCAGAAAACCTCATTGAAATATGCCATTTTAATTTTATATTTTTATAGGCGATATAATTGACTACAAAAGTTGCATACATATTTATGACTTAGGTTTTATCATTTTGCAGGTAGTAAGCGAAAATACATATAGCTTAAAAACTGAATATGCCATAAAGTGGCCCTCGTTTTCGATCTACACTCTTTGCCTGAACTGAAAGAATTTAATAATGGTTTTTATGCTTTATTTTAAAACTTTTGAGCTACAGTAAATTTCCAAAATGGCCACCTTCATTTTGAATACACGCTAAAGCTCGTTTCGCAGGCGTTCTTTTCATATTCATACTTCTCAGCTGCTGCCTCACTTCTGTTGCAGCCGCATCGATCCTGTTATTTAGGTCTTCCAATGTTGATACTTCCGTTAGGTAGACAAGTTGCTTCATCCATCTCCATGCAAAAAAATGCATAACTGTTAGATCAGGAGATCTCGCAGGCCAGTTTATTGGTCTATTTCTACCGATCCAGCGATTGGTATAGTTGGAATTCAACCAATCTCTGACTGGTCGGCCATAGTGAGCTAGAGCACCATCGTGTTGGTAAAACATGGAAGCCTATTGTTGCAGCCGAACATCTTCCAATAAGTCCTGCAGATCATGTCTTAAAAAATGTAAGTAATTGGTACTATTTAAAGTAGGCGAGAGCCTAATAGGTCCAATTAAATCGTTACCAATCACCCCTGCTCATAAATTTACGCTGAACCTATGCTGAAACGATGAATTCCTTCTCGTGTGTGGATTGTTCTCAACCTACGTATGTAAATTGTGAAAGTTTGTGATAGCATCCCTGGTAAATCAGGACTCATGCGACCAGAGGATGGTGTTCAAAAAATTTTTCGTTGTCTAATTGTTTCTCAAGGAGCCAATTGCTGAATTCCATCCTTTTGGGCAAATCGATCAGAAGCAGCTCCTGCACTGGTGTGTGATGGTAGGGATGTAAACGGGCTGCTTTTAAAACACTCCAAACTTTCCACGTAGACACGTTAAACTGCAACGCCAAGCGTCGAATACTGATTGATGGGTCAGTTTCCACTGCATGCAGGTTTTCTTCATCGGTCCGTACAGCGGTTGCAGGTGCAGGATTTGCGTTTACTCGGCTCGTCCTAACGCTGCCAGTTTTCCGAATCTTTGTGTATAGTTGTTGAAACACTCTCCGTCCAGGAATCCGTCGATGATGATATCTCTGTTGATACAAAGATTGCGCCGCTTGTGAGCTTCCCCGGCACTCTCCATATACGTACATAATATCTGCATATTCTTCATTAGTGTAGTGAAACATTTTGAATTTATTTTTGGAATTTTTGGTAGTATCTCGTAGTTCGAGTAATGTACTGAAACTAACAAAAATTTGAAAGTGGTTCTGTTTTTATGGGATCTTAAATATTTAACGTATCCCATTAATAAAGGCGAAGAACTGTACCCAATTTTACCTGTCACATCCAGGCATATTTATGTTGAAATTAATTTTAATTTAGTTTATTTTATTGAATGTTTAAAAAGTAATTAATGGGCAGTAAAAATACTTAAGTACAAATAACAATTTAAACTTTTCTTTTCATCGAGGGCCACTTTACGGCATATTTACTTTTTAAGCGATATGTATTTTCGCTTACTACTTGCGAAATGGTAAAACCTAAGTCATAAGCATATATACAACTTTTGTAGCAAACAATATGGTCTATAAAAATCTAAAATTAAATTGGCCTCTTTTTATGAGATTTTCTGAGAAAAACGACACTGAACACAGAATTTTCGGGGTAGAAGTGCCAAAATTTTGTGTTTTGAAGTAAATATCTCAAAATCTGTAACAGTTACAATTTAGTACGTTACATCAAATTAAAGGTAATTTGATTCCTTAAGAAACAAGTTACAAAACTTTGCGTTGTGATTATAAGTTTTTAAGATATAAAGATTTAAGTGAGTCAGGGTACAGATCCCAAAAACTTTTCTTGACCACCCTGTAACTCCGCAGATTTTGAAAACCGGACCACCCTGTAGAACGATTTTTTACTCAAAATATATCAAGAAATGCGTCCTTACAAAAGTGTCCACCGAGTACCAAACACTTTATATATATATATATATATATATATATATATATATATATATATATATATATTTATATATATATATATAAATATATATATATATATACGAAATATGAAAACCTTTAATTCTTTTCCGGGGTCATTTACGGTTTATAATGAATAATGCTATTTGTAAGTGATCTATGACATATAATTCTATTCTATAAGATTTTAAATTATGTTGAAAGCAGTGTGTTTAGTGCAGCACAAGCTATGATAAAGTGATTTAGTTTCACGAAAATATTATGAACTCATCCCGTAGCTTTGAGCTTATTAATTGGTGGCTTTTCAAAATCGAAATGTCTCATTTTCTAGAATATTCAATATCCATCTTTATCTGAAGTTAACTACGTTAACTACAAAATGAGCCTTTCAAACTGAGTCTAAAGATTAACTGTTTGAAAAGTTGACTAAAAATGATAAAAATTGCAAATTAAAAATACTGTTTTGTTTTATGTCATTCAGCATTTGACTACACCGGTCTATATTATATGGGGCATTTCACGTGAAGCGGACAACGAAAAAATATCGAGGCTCTGGATTTCGTTCATATTGCGCATAATGGTACTTTTAGAAGATAGGAACGTGGATACACAATTTTCGGTTTCTATGAGGTTTAGTTGAAAAATGGATGAAATTGTTGAAAGGTTTTTTTGGAAGCGGATTCTAGGATTCCCAAAAATAAATCCACAAAACCTCAAAAATACTGATTGGTGTAGAAAATTAACTGTTCATTTTAATTCTGAAATTAGATTTGAAAACCAGAAGTAAAAATTTGTGTGAAACCGGAAGTAACAATTTCAACTCGTTTTTTGAATAATTTGGACCAAGTTAATTTTTTTTATTTTTATAACAAAACAAAGCTGAAAGTATTTTAATTTTATCATAAAAGTTTCAGAATGGGATGGGCCAGTAGTTTAAGAGGTGGGTGAGTTTAGGTAAAGGACCTAGCTCCAGGACATTATGCGGCCACAGTAAACAGAGAGTGTTGCGGGAAGGATTACAGACTTAGTTTAGTATATAAATAAATAACATAGTTTATAAATATAAAAACTCTAGCGCACCTGAACCGCTAGAAAAACTAATGTTTGATGAACAATAGAAGAGTCGTGCAGAATTTGAGTGCATATTCTACCACACGTGCTCCAACCTGTTTCGAGTGCTAAACCACTTTGATCTCAACAATGCAATTAAACTCAACTGTACATGATAATAGGGTGGAAAGGATATTAAGACTACCACTTGCAAGAATTTCAAGATTTAGTCTTCCACACTTGCCTCACGACAAAAAGTTACAAGGATAGAAAGACGTTTGGGATCAAAAACTGAAAGTTGTTTATGATCGAAAAATTTAAACAACCTGATTTCACGTTTTGGACGAGTAAATTGGCCGCCTAGATCGTGTGATATCACACCTTTAGATTATTTTCTTTGGGGTTACACGAAATCTCTGGTCTTCAGGGATAAGCTAGCTTCAATCGACGCTTTGAAAGCCATTGCCATTCGCTAGATACCGGTCGCTATGCTGGAACGCGTCGTCCAAAATTGCACCCTCAGGATGGAACATTTACGGCGTAGTCGTGGTCAACATTTAAATGAGATCATCTTTGAAAAGTAAATGTCATGGATTGTTCTTTCGACTCATAATAAATTTTTTTACTATAGAATTCAACTTTATGCCTTTTATTTGAGATTCAAAACTAAACCTTATAGTTAATGAACCTGTATAATCGATCCTATTAGTTTATTTGTTATTTGTGAAGCAATCTGAACCACTTCTTTCTTCTCAGAGATTTAACTGAATCAAATTTAATTTTCCATTCATTTTTTCCGCATAATGTTTTTCCCTGCGATTCATTTTATGCAATAAATGCTCAATACATGCTTTGGGGTCAGTATATTATTATTGGTTGGCTCTCTAACGCAAAAAATCTTCTTCAAAGTGTCATTTTACTTTTTCTGATGGAAGGTGCTTTTGATTAAGGGCAAATCATTTACTCTCGCTGCACTCATGTAACCTCAGGTCCTGATTTCCACCTACATGTTTAACAACAAACAGGTATTCGACTTCGAAGTTCTGTTGCTTAATTCACTTTTCCATATACTTTTTGTTTTCCATCAGATATAAACAGGCTAAATTTAGACTTGTTTGGAAACATGACCAAGCTCCAGAACGTAGGACGATTCCGCAAATGTTATTCTATAAACTTTGTGTGATATATGTGATTTAACTCAATAATGAAATATCTTTTCATGGGATTCGGGCAGGATAGCTACACACACGCAATTTACTCCCAACAGTCTGTGCTGTTTTACCGGCTACTCCAAATTCACGTTACAAATTTCCGGCTGTTGTTGCTAGCACTCAACTTGAACAAACTGTATTTTTTGAGATGCACAATATAATATTTCACATTCTGATTGATTGACTGACGGAAGAAATTGAAACTATTTTTTTGCCGGAGTTTTATTAATTTTTACTACAGCCTCAGGCACTTTCATAGTTCTGACTATTTGAAAAGTACCCTCACTCATGCTAGATACTTTTTCTAGCGTTGATTACAAAACTAGAAAGAGTAGAGTGATTTACCTATTTATGTTGCAAAATAGTTCACGGATTTTGGTGGCCTATTTTTCGGTAAGATTCCCAAAAAAAAATCAACTAGAGACGAAGAATTCAACAAGAAATCAATAATACATCACTTTATATTAAAGATTATTGCTTTATAGCACATCTGAAATGATTTTTTGAGCAATTACAATTGCATATTGAATTTATTATGTTTGAAAGAAAACTATTATCAAATACTGGCAGTTATTTAACCCTTTATTTCGCCTTGGTAGGGGCATTGGTTTACGTGAAGCTATCTTTATTCTAGTGCATATAATAGTCAGGTTTAAACATATCAGTTTTCCACTGAAAGTGAAACTTTTTTGTTTACCAAGCATAAGGAGTTGACAATTGTTTTTAATTGAATAAACTTTAGCTTGGAATTTTTTCCCCAAGGCCCACTGATTGTGTTGGTAACTTTGGAAGAACGTGAGCGTGCATAAGCAGCAAGGAGATAATACATTTTTCATGGAATTTTTTAGCCCATTCGATTCTCAAAAAATTAATTTTTGCATTTGTTTCTCGGCATAGAGGTAAATTATGATTACAGTTTTTTCCGATTAGCAGGAAGAAAAATAAACTCCATCCATCACACGCGATTACTACGAAACTATCCGGCTCAACAGTTCTGACATTAACAAAAGCCGAAATCTTTTCGACAATCATCCCTAAATGTCCTTGCTCATAAATCATTCGGTCCCATAACAGTTTCCGACAATCCTTTTTCATTATCATCCACCACTCTTATTCATTAATGCGTAACGCAAAAAAAGTAGATTTTCGTTTCTGTCAAGGACTCGGTTGCTGGCAGGTAATTACTTAATCGATCAGCTTCTGAAACGCGTAATGAAGTAATCACGGAATACCACCTTCCCAAGATCGATTACCATCAGTCCATTAACCATTTACTGGTCCGTGCAGAACTTAGCCACAGCAACTTTGTCCAATCTGATTTGTGGATTCGACTATAAGGCCATTCGTTAGTAGGGTGCAATAGCGTACACGTTCCGTATGATTTAAAGCCAGACGTTCATCCTGTTTGACGTTACTCTCTCTCACTGCGGACTCGTAAAATTAATTCAATAATTTCATTTGGGCAAACAACTTACCGCTCTGACGCGTAACGGCAAAAAGCTTTGTGTGATCGAAATCACAAGTTCCTGTGTACTGAATCGAACGCAGGACACGTCCGAAAGTTAAATGTGCGTAAACATATAATGTACAGTTTGTAGTGCGTGTAAGAAATGATACTCTACCACGTCTACGAGACATTTTCTGGCTGATTGGTTAGGGAAAAGAATAGAAAATTGTTCGAATGGTAGCTGTAACGAATTATGGAAGGTATTATGGACAGAATATCTTAAAAAATATCACAAATATTGTTTGATAGTCAAACATTGAGTGCAGGGTTTGCTGTTGGATTTTTTTTCGGTCGAAGGTAATAGCAATTTAGTGAAATTTACATGAAGCTAGAATGAGAACTATAAATGTGCAGCAATACGGAACAGAGATTGCCGTGTTGTTTCAAATATTAAAGCTTTTGTGCAACATTCACTGTTTTCTAATGAAGCACAAATTCTAGTTAATTTATAACATTTATTTTTTAACGTTATTTTTTGGATGCGACTCAGATAAGATTCGCAAGACAACATTTAAATAGATGATTGAATATTTTCAAGTCAATTAATAACAATGTAGGTTACTTAAATTTCGTGTTACAGGAACGTATGTATGTATGCATCTAAAGATTGAAATATGTAATTCCTGCACGATAATACTCTATATCTCTGCTTCAAGCTCATCAATTAAGTATCAAATTTATTAAGGGGTCAGGTACACTTGGGACGTCCAAAAAAAGCTCTTCTTCATAATTTTTTTTAGACACACATTACAGTAATTAATAACAAATGTTTTTTTACTTGAAAGAAATATATTTGTAGAAGCTATTGTAATTTTTTTAATGCAAAAGGTTGAAAATTAGTCGAAATAGAGTAAATTTTTCGAGGGATCCAAAAAAAATTGTTTTGCCGTGATCACTGTAGTTTGTCACTGGATCATCCGAGATATAAAAAAAAATCGGGGATTATTAGTTAATGACATAGTGCTCCGGATGGACGAAGGACTTTGGCAGATTTTGATTTTTCGAAAAATGGCGGTTGTTGAAATTCAAAATTGTATTTTCGACCAAAATTTCACTCACATTTTCGGCTATTGAAAAAAAGTATACCGTCCAATCAAAAAATCCTTCGTGCTTCCAGAGGATAATTACATATCAAATAAGTGAGGAAAATTTCATGCTGATCCATAAAACCGTTTTCAAGTTACAGTGATCACCGACTTCGAAAACATAGGTTCGAGAAAAATGCTTTTAAAGCATGCGAAAAACGCTTTTTGCAATAAAGACGACTTCATTCAAAGTTATTTATCTACATAAAGAATTGTCCGATTTGTCTGAAATTTGCAGAGAATGCTCTTGAAATATGCTACTTTTAGAAAATGCAAAGAAAATGGAATCGATTTTCTCAAAATTCTAAGTGTACCTGCCCCCTTAAGGTATTGGGCGCATAAATTGGAAACCGAGCTTTTTTGGATGAAAATAATTAATTAATAAATTTACATGTTATTCAAAATATTGTCCATCGCTGGCCATCACTTTTTCCCACCTTTCTGGTAGCAAATGAATTCTGCGTCGGAAAAAGGATTCGTCCTTTGAGGCCAAGAACGAATCAAGCCAATTTTTGATACCTTGCTCAGAAGTAAAACGTATTAGAGTGAGGGCGTTTAGCATCGAACGAAATAAATGGTAGTCGGATGACGCTAAGTCTGGTGAATATGGCGGCTGAGGTAAAACTTCGCAGCCACTATTCTCCAGGTAATTTTTGACCGGTATAGCAACGTGTTGTCGAGTATTGTCAGGGTGTAAAATTACAGACTCGTGCCTGGTCGTATATTCCGGCCATTTTTCTGTCAATGTTCGCTTCAAACGAATCAATTGTTGTCGGTACAGCTGTCCCGTAATGGTTTCACCTGATTTCAGCGACTCGTGGTGGATCGGCCCCTTCTTGACATCGATGTTCCTGGTTGGCCGGGCTTCACATACGATTTCTTGCGCTTTGGGTTACCATAATGTATCCATTTTTCGTCGCCAGTAATAATTCGATGCAAAATCGCCTTTCGGCATCTCTTGGCTTCAGTTCGTATGGCACCCAATTTCCTACCTTCTGGATGAAACCTAACGCCTGGATATGGTTGCTTGTGTTACGCCTAGTGCTTTTGCGAGCTCACCTTGGATTTGGCTTGAGTCTTCACAAAGGAAGGTCTCTAATACTTCGTCTTCAAATTTTTTCTCTCGACTAGGGCGCTCTTTATCCTTGATGTCGAAATCGCCACTTTCGAAGCGTTTAAACCACTCAAAACACTGTCTTCTGAACAAATCATTGTTGCCGTAAACATCCACCAGCAAACGATAACTTTCGTCAAAAGGTTTCTTGGCAAAAAAGTATCCCAACAATACTTCCCGCAAATGCTGTTTTTTCGCCAATTTTCGAAGTGAAGATAAAAAACTTATGCGCACTTAATGTTAGCATATTGTTTTTGTAGCTTTGACAGCTAACCGATGGTACTTCAAATTCACATATAGTCATTGGAGTGTTAGTGAGGCTATCTGTTAGTGGGGCCATCAGTTGCAAAAGATCGGTTTTCAATGCATACACCCAATATTAAGGCATCAAAGTTTAAACTAATATATGAGGAGTCTACGCGACATAGACAAAAGGAAACAACAAAATAGTGCTCCTAAACTATAAAAAGGCTATCATATGACACATAAGTTTAAGAAACAAGAATGACAGTGGATTGATTTGCTGATATACATAAACAGCATTCAATCCATTCAATGGAAAAAGAGGGTATGAAGTAAGTACATGAGATCTAATTATATTGAGAATATTAACTAAAAAGCTGCCACTATTGTATAGTACTTGACTGTTGCAAAATAGCGGTTGTCTTCTATTCACGGTAAGAACTTACTAGATTGACACTTATCGATTGTGAAAATCCGTCAAGATACCGTCTACGTGCCATCCACTTTGAACATTGGGCATGGCAAGAAAGATTCTTGAGGGGTTGTTGAAGCCGCGACAGTTGTCAGCAATTGGGTGAGCTAGTGATCTATTTGATAATAGCTCGGCTTTCAAAAAGGGCAGTGAGCTGTTGATGTCATTTGAAAAATTATTGAGGTGAAAACAAGAGTGCAAGAGACATGCCACAGCGCCAGACCAGTCATTTTGTTGGAGCACTAGAAGTTGAAAAGCCCTCGATTCAACGAATTCGACCGACATCCTTCATTCTTGACTACTTGTTCGTCGTGATGCGGGACTATCTCAAGGACCGAGGCCTGCTATATAGCGCAGACAAAAGAGCTTATCATTGGGCTTGACTTTTGAAATATGCTCATGGATGCATTTTTGGTGAGTTGCACTGATGTCCTATATAGTAGTTTTCCAGCCATGGCCTACAGCTGCCGCTTTCAAATGCTGTGGTCGCCATGGCTACAAAGCAGAAAGTACCGAACGTCATCTTAATGATAGGGGGCTCCGGAGAGGTCCAGACCAGCAAAACAGTAAGTGACAGCGGACACTAAGCTGACCTAGTGGCACCACAGCCGTTCTGGGAGTTGTCAGCTCAGTTAGCAGGTTTGTGGCCATTGTAAGTGACCTTAGCAAAAAGAGGCAAGTGGTGCTGATGACGATGACTAGCACCTTCCTGGTATCTCGAGTGGACCCAATCTAAACTATAATGTTTGACATGCTGGCGCAAAAACGGGAGGCCAGATGCTCCATTCACACTGAACTCGGAAGAATTAATGCGATGATAAGAACATGAAAGTGTAGGTGGAAAATATCATGCAAAAGAAGATTTCTACCTTTACCAGTTCCCAAAGAGACATGGTTGATCAAGAAAATATTCAACTGAATGGATAAGGTAGGCACACCGTTCTGCCCGTAGTTCATGGATGAGTAAAATGATGCTAACTCATGATTCTTTCTACACAGTTGGTTTAGAGGTTTCATACGCTTGATATCGCCAGACTCAATAGGGAGACGATGCCGCACAACGACGGTTTGCAACACAAGTTGACCCGGACTTTCATGACCTATAGATGGACTTTTTTTTCATAAACAAAAAAGTGCTTTATCGGCAATGCTGAATAGAATCTGATGCAACTTGCATACAGAATGTTTCAATTGTCTTTGAATATTTGAAGAATGAGTACGACTTTCCCTGATTCTATGGTTCTAATCGTTTTTTTTTAGATGATAAGTAGAAATGGCTTAGATAATTCAAGAAATAACTGAAAATTTTCGTTGAGGTTTTTTACGATCTAAAAAGGTTCAGATCATTGTATAGTTTTCTTTATTGTGAAAGAATTATCTAAAAATACCAGATGACTCACGTAAAAGATCTGCTATTGAGTTAAGTGCGTAGCTTGTGTTAGATTTTCTTGATGAAAATCGTCGAGAACATGTGGCAAAATACCCTACGCTACCGGATCGTTAAGAACTGAAAACAAAAGAAAGATAGTGTGCTTGGTCTCTCTATGACCCGATCCCTCACTACTAAATGAACAAAAAGCATCTAGTCATTGCAATATCGTTGAAGCAGAGATTTGCGGTCTTAGTCAAAAATCTTCCTCTCAACCTAAACAATTTGACTGGCAAAAAATGTAGAGCAAATTATAATTTTTGCTAAAAATAGGTAGAGAATCGTGTTGACATGCCAAGTATCTTGTAAAGCAAGTGTAACAGCAACGTCCAATTTCACCTTTGCTGTGGACATTAGAAATTCGAACAAAGTCAAAAAAAGAACGTCATGACAATGTGCACCGTCTTTTATGAGAAATATTATGGTTGATCAGTGGCGTGGCGTTCATGGAAGCAAGGGAAGCATTGCTTCCCTTACATTTGGCTGACAAAAATTTTAAATTGTTTTTTTTTTCGAAATCGTGATATAATCGTGTACATTTATTAAAAAAAATTATTAAATCAAATTGTGAACATCTCACACAGTTGATCTGGTAACACCACAGAATGCAAATAATGAAAGCACAACAACGGCTTGGAAGCAACGTAAAAATTGCATCTACGACTATTTATTTGATACCATGTAGACTAGACTGTGACGTCATTAAAAAAAATGTGTGTATACGATCGGTTTGGAAGCAATGAAGATGTTGCTTCCAAGGGGAAATTATCTTCTCAAGAGAGAGACTGAGAGTGAAGCTGCGAATGCATGACTACTGTGGAACTTATTTCTGCGTTCCCCTCACTAGTAGCAGGGTAAATTGTTATTGTTATAATTTTACTTTGCTTGTACAGATTTTTTGTGAATGAAAAATGCTTGCTGTGAGCGAATTTGAGTTACGATATGTGACAGCGTTGCCAGAAGCTGTGGATTCAATAAGCCGTTATTTTATGTGTTTTATATATGATTTATATTATGACATTATTTTTTGTATGTTCTATTTTGTATAGAAACTTTTATGAAGGTGTTTTGAATTGGCGAAGGCTTTCAGTCACTTATAGCTTATAGGATGTGGTAGTAATAGATGAAGTTATAGACTAGAATTGTGTAGAATTGAATGTGTAAAATCACTAGGTCTGTTTCCGTACTTTCAGCAAACTGCAGCAGTAACAGAATTTGGCAGCTGGCTTCTATTTGCTGCAAAATTTGGCTTGCATTTGGCTTGCAGCAAAAGTACGGAAACGACTTGCTGCGAATCTATTTTAATATATTATAATAGATTCAAGTACGGAAACAGACCTACTGTGTAAAATTGCATGATACTATTGATTGATATTTGAAATAGTGAAAGGTTGAAATAGGTGAATGTGCTCACTTGTTCTGTGGGCCAGAATTTTAGAATTCGTCAACTTATTTAATTTTTATTTCACTGGACATCATCAACCAGGACCGATCGAAACCGAATTCGAAAATTGTCTTTATAACAAAGAGATGTACCTACTCGACAGCTTGATCGCAAAATTAATAAATGAAAAACTCGGAACGGATTATCGGTTGTAATATTAAACAAAAATAGTTTTGCTAGACATGTGTGCTATTTTCAAGTGTTTCAGACATTTAGCGAAATATCGGATTTTGTAATTTAAATAATGTTAAAGCTGTGAACAGGCATGGTAGAAATAGCATTGATCTATTCAATTCAGGTTCTTTTACTTTCCAAGTTTGATTCCGGTGATTTGAAGTATTGCTGAGTAGTCAATATAAATATTCAGGCATATTGCTCACAGTTAGGAGAAAATGAGAAACAATGAAGATTCTAATAAAGATTGTGTGTCATTTAGGATGTCAAGAAGAAGCATTACATAGTCATAATGAAAATGTTTATTCTTGCAATAGGGGTAAATCGCCTAAAGACAATAAATCTTTTGACAGTGCGTAACCGATAATTGCCAGTTCACTTGGACCTAGCAAATGTTTCTTCCGGAACATGAAATTATATTAAAAACGATCTCGTTAGTTGATTTCCAAAAACAAAATATTGAAATTTAATGAAATTTACAAAAGCAAATTGATGGCAATAATATTAGAAAAAAACACCGATATATCATATCTATTACAACTTTCAGCAACCTTTGGTTATTTTACTTCTTCTGGTGCAGTTAAAGAAACTTTCATAAATCTCACACATGTTTCTGATAACCAAACTGCGTCCCGTTCATTTAACCTTGTTTTGCATAGTTTTCGAAAATTCAAAGTCCTGAGGAGCCTCTGTAATATCTGCCAAAATAGCCGGATTGCAAACATGTACAACAGAAATGTATAAAAACGCAATATTTATTCAGTTCTTCGCAAATCGACTAAATTTCATTTTACTGAATCGTTCAATTGTATACGCGAATGTAGATATTTCCCCAATCTATTACTAGTTTTTCAATAACGACAGTGAGTTTATGTGCTGTGTATTAATTCGTCAAAAAAAATGCTTCAAAAATTAGCTCCAAAACGTTGGACTTTTAATGGTCGGTTATTTTTAACAATTTTTCTATAGTAAAGAGCAATTAAAATAACTCGTGGAATATATAACTGAAAATGATAGTGCTAATTGATACGGAGAGATCGTTAATAGTAAGAGTGGGCTTTTTATTTTACTTCAAGATTCGGAGTTTATTTTGCTGTTAAATGATTATCCAAAAAAAAAAAAAAACAAAAAAATACATACTATTCGATATATTTCAGTCCTAACGAAGTAATATACTGTATCATATTCAGATCTAATTCAATCTTTAAGAAACAGTTTCACGGAAATTGGGAACGAATTATGGTCGATTTGCGAAACACCACAGCGTCGTAAAAGAGCAAGGTGCGTAATTGACAACAATGAGAATGTTGCACTATTCTTTACAAGTGCTTATGTCGAAATAATTGATAGCACAATTGTTAAAATAAACTCAAGGTTTCAGATTTTTAAACTTTTTCAATTCTTCGAAGTTTGGCCACTTTTAAAAATATTATATTTCTAGTTCTGGGAATGTTATTATTTTATTGATAAATATTGATATGGTTTCTTATTATGTGAAGGACTGTGAACTTTTATTTTCATAAAAATACAGAATATCTACTATCACGTCCCCGTTAGTAATTCCTGGGTGCTTTTATAGAGGGGTTCTGTTACACGTAACGAATTTGCGGAAAGCGTAATCAACCATGGACATCAACCGATTGCTTCCCTTCGGAAAATTGTCACGCCACGCCACTGTGGTTGATCTACTGTGGCATAATACGTGGGAATTCTCACATCAGCCTAGCACAGTCGTGAGCCAACGAGTTTACGACTTGTTCCCAAAGTTAATAGAGCCAATGCGTTAGCTGCGTCTGCCCTGCAAAAACATCCTGCAACTTAAAAAAATGTGTAGCTTGCTAGTATATCAAACTTTTCAGGAAGTTGAAGGCCTGCACAGTTAGGTTGCAAATAAAAATAGTAAGCGTAATTTTTTAAATAATCTTCGTTATTCAATTTTGAAAATTCATCTCAGCCGTCCTTGATAAACAAATTAAGAATTTTCTTTATGAAGAACGTTATTTCTTTTTTCCAATTATTTGGAGCCTAGCTCTTTCATTGGTTAAGTAGATATGCCCTGAGTGTTCCTACTTTTTAAATATTTATTTGATGCAGAAATACGCTAAAGCAATCTTTTGGCGCTATGGAATTTCAAGGGCATCTGTAAAGTACTACTAAAGTCCATCCTTACATTTTCTATGGGCTACCTCGCTCGTATTGTTATGTTGAGAAATGTATGTAACTTAAATAAAATTAAATTATTCAAGCAAAGCAGCTCACACTTTCTCGGAAGCTTTAATTTAAAAAAATCTAAAACAGAAAAATTTCGTCTCTCTCTTCTATGACCCAACTAAGCCAAAAACGACTTTCATATAATTTACCACCACAAATTTCAATTCAAATGCAATCATGGAAAAACACAATCATTTTGTCAGATCCTCTCAAAATTTCGCATTTATCACTGTCAGTTTAACACTCACTTTAAAAGAGCAAAGCGGATTTAATCAAAGCAACCGAATATGATGAATGCTAATTCCCCAAGCGTATTCCTTACAAATTGCGAATGAATACCGAACGCACTAATCCTCGGTGGCAGAATGAAATGTTCCTTGGACGAGAAAATGATAGAGTGAGGAGGAGTTTCCACAAAATTGGAACTGGAAAAATCTGAAATCCGTATCATCTCGTCCTTGAAAGCTAATTACATAGGACTAGTGAATGTCCTTGATAATTAATGATAGGCCAGGCTTGGAAATGATAGTGAATAATTACGTACCATCTTTTATGCGAGCCAAACAACAACTGGAGAAAACATAAACTGAGATTTAGAGCAGTAAATTAGTCATAAAAGGAAAGGCAAAAGCATTCGATGGGAAGCTCAGTGGAAAGATTACCAGATGATGATGATTAAATTTTATAGCTCAATTTGTCTAAGCAGCCCAATTCTAATTGGAGACGAATTTTGTGTGGACATCAGCGCAAACCGTTTTATTTCGAATCAGTACGATTAACATCATTTGACAGAAAGGATAGTATTTGTAATCCGGTGAAATAAATGGCCAAAGACAAAAACATCTACTATGTCGATTTCATAAGACAGGATGGAATAGTTTTGCTGAATATCCTCACCTCGTTAAATTCAGTTTTGGGACACATATCTCCAAGTATTCGAAAATTTGAATCCAAAAAAGTTTCCGGAAATTGTTAATTGGCAACTGCTTCATTAAGTTTGAATATCATCCTTGGTTCATTTCTACCGATATACTGTGCCGCCAGACGTGTTGTTGTCTGAGAGAATTGTCGGACGAACGAAGGCCTAAATGGATGGTAGGTGCCATTAAACTTTGAACATAGCTATATGCCCGTATGAGAGTGTTTTCTCTCAATAGACAATCGGTATATATATATGTACATGTTGTGCTGAAGGTAATGGTATCCAGAAAACAAAGGGTTAGCGACATGGGCCTCTTTTGTAGAGGCTCTCTGCTTACAGCATTTCCACGAAAAACCTTACAAAGGCGTATGCATGTATCTATAGATCTTTGCAGGCTTCCACATGTGTGTTTTGTTTGGAGGCTGTCAATTTTCTGACATCCTTCCTTCTACTGCTCTAGGCTTTCAGTTTTGAATAAGGTTCATAGCACAATATTTACCAGCTGCAGGTGAAAAGCTGCCATCTAAACCCAAAACCTAACCTACAGGAGATCTATGTATGTATTTTTGCATGTAAGGAGAAGTGTGAACAATATCAAAGATACTATCATTTAGTTACCCCATACTGGAAGGAATCGAGCGTCATTCGCCGACGTATATTTCCATGAATGAAATGTCTCGCTCGAGACAATGTTAATGTTCGGTTCAAGGCTCTCAATTGGCTTCTTCTTTGTAATTTGTATTTATGAAATCTCTTGCATATTCATAGGAGATGTAATAATACTACCGAAGATTGTTATATCCTAAGATGGATACATTTTGCTTCATACATACGTGGTGAATAAGTACAAACACTCGGGTCTTGGGGTATAAGTCAGCAGGATAACGTGGTGATTTAGAGTAAAGTTTCAACTTGGATGTCGGTATGGTACTGTAGATGTCGGTATGCTACTAGTGCTAACTAATACCCGTGATCCTAAAGAGTTGCTTCTTAGAAGAAATTGTATTAATTGACGTGCTTGTTTCGAGTTTAGGGTTGAATGATTTTGTTTCAAGGCCTTGTCCGGGATAATGTGTGTTTCTAGTAATCCTATTGTTGTGAAAATATCTAATGGCTGTGGTTTTGTTTTCTGATGCTATTGGTGATACATATGGCTGCGATGGCTACATAAGACTTGCATGAGCGCGTGTTGGCGATTACAAAAGTTTGCTGGTGAATTAAGTCTAGACGAGCCAATGCAAAAAACCAATTTTTGCTACCCATTAATTTGAATTTTAAATTTAATGTAGTTAGAATTCAAGTTTATTTAGTTACAAACTTGAAAGTAAAGCTCAGTTTGAAAAATAAAGCAGATCAGCATTGTTTCCCTTGAACCTGGTTTGTATCTTGAGCACTAAAGGAGTTAGAGAGCTCATTTTCATAATCGAATATGTTACGAGTGCGATATAATTAATTTAACGTTCATGATCCTTCTTGTTTGATTCAAAGACCTACTCAAGGCCAAGACCACATTGTTCTATTCGTGTCTAGATTCAAACCAAAGATCACATGCACTGAAAACCGGTCCTCTACTTACTAGAATACTCGAGCTTCTTAAGCTGCATATTTTTCCAATGTTTTGCTACCATCTAAAAACATATGTATCAAAGAATAGTCAGTCGCTTATCTATTGATTCTTTCTTAAAAGCTAAGACCCGTATTTTCAAAGAAAACTTTCCGCGAAATGAATTTCGGCTAAAATCTAACCTGGAGTTTTGCCAAAGCGGTATTTAGGTTTTCACTTGAAATGGTTGGTGTTTATTCAAAAGGTAGATGATACCAAAATTATGTTTTCATTTATATCACACCAATTTTGAAAGTTTCGAACTTATCGGGATATTTTCCTCCTCTATGTGCTCTGTTTAGATTCGTAGCATTAATGACAACAACCAAATCCTACCTCATTGAATCAAATCAAAGATTTCATCACAATATTTGGGACCATTTCATCTTAACCTGAGAAAGGAGATACCTCTATATCGCTCTCTTTTCGTTTAGCTAGTAATGCGTCCGCTTAAGTTCGCAGCCCTAAACGAAGCTACTTTAGTTTCCATCCACAAAAGGATCTTCGTTCAAGTTTCCCTCAAATAAGTAAGTCCTGATATTATTTTTCAGTCAGATATTTATTTCGTCCTCATGTAGCCATGGATGATTGGAAAATTATCCGTGAAACAACCTCAAATAATTCAAACACCAAAAGTCAGGGAACAGTATTCTTAGTCCAGGAGAGGATCGAAATACAAAGGTATCTGATCCCAAGACTTCTAATAATTGAAGCTGTTGCGTAAGCTTTGTAATAGGAAGTCGAGCTTGTCCATCTATGCCCACCACCACTTTAAGTCCGAATTGGTTCAAAATCTTAACATAATTCTAGCGAAAGTATTCTCAGTTGGCCTTGTCAGCCTCGGGGGTGATTTCAATGTTCGTTCATAGTTGTGGAAGGGGAGTATTAACTGGGGGTTCAATGCTTATGAATTGGCCATGAGGCAATGATCACTAAATACAACAAGCACAATCAAACCAGTATTCTGCACAAGGCCCAACTTTCCGTCGCTTTTCATCGTCTATTGACTATTTCTTCGTATCGCTGAGCTTCTTTAGCTCCCTTCGACTATGCCAGCCCTATTTATTCCCTACGCTAAGGTTGATTGAGACCAATCCGATTGAGACCATCTGATGTTGAATCTCAAATTCAAAATATCCGTCTTGACCGTTCACAAAATCTGTGCACTCAGGAAATTGGCGTAACATATGTTCAATCATATCCTTTAATACGTCATTGGTAGTTTGTAGCTCCAAGAACATCGACAAATTTTGTGTTTCCATCAGTTGAGCTGTTGAGCTCTTTCCTAAACATTAAATATTTTCCACTGCTTGCAAACGTGTGAAAATATTCCCTTTGCCAAAACTATTAAGATACTGTGATGTCTTCAACGCTCGTCCGATATCTCTACTCACAAACTTAAGAAAACTACTGGAAAGGGCAATTCAAAATCATTTAAATCACACAATTGATGAGAACCACATTATACCCAGAAGACAATTCGGCTTTAAAGTAAAGATACATCTTAATAATTTTGCAGAGAGCAGTTGATGATAGAATCTAGAGTAAGAGGGTTTCGAAGGTCTATCTGAATGATCTATAGAAAGCTTTCGACTTTGTATCAATCCAACACCTCTTAAATGAAATGATCAACTTTCGTTATCCAAAATGGATAAAAAAAATCATTGATAATTTTTCCAGAATGGCATTCGTCACCTTCAATGGAGCTGTCTTTGACAAATTTCCAATTGAATCAGGTGTACTTCAAGAGCCCATTCTTAGATTAATCCTCTCCAACGTTCTCACGGAAGATATCTCAGGAATTTCAAACGATTCTCCTAGAGGTGTAACATGTGTCTACGATCGCTGGAGACATCATCTTCTGGAACTCCCAGCATAACCTGCACTTTGTAATGCAGGTGTTGCACAAGTACTCAAATCAATTAATTGCATATTATGCAAAGTGACACTTACGGATAAATGCCAGCCGAGATGTTTTTATTATATTATGTTTTATGTTTCTATTTATATATGTTTTTCAAAGAGAGCTAAAGCTCTCTAGAAACTCAAATTTATTATATTTGACCGCACAAACACCCCTTCGAAAATCATAAAATACCTTGGTATTGAGCTCAACTCTCGCTGAAAACCCAGCCACCATATTCAGCTAAGCTTCACCAAAACAGCCACTGCAGACCACTTTCATAAGCTGTATCCAAGCCGAACTCTATTATCTCTTCGAGAGCTATAACTGCCAATAATTATTATTATTATTGCCTAAAAACGAACCAGACATATCCTCACTCACGATGCGACTACCTGGTCTTCTGTCCCTTCAAGTCAATTTGAGTTACAGGTGAAATGTATATAATATCCTCCGAAATGTCAACTGCCTTCACTATAAGGCCGGAATAGTAATATTTGCTTGGATTAAACAGCAAAGCTATTCGCCACGCCATAGAGAGCACCGCAATCCCACTGTCCAATCCCAATAATCTAGGCCTAGGATCTTGTACAGCCCATCGATTTTATGTCTATTAAACAAATTTCTAAAAAAGTATAAAATTCGAAAGGTCAGAGTTTGCAGCCATTAGCCAAACTCATAGGTTCATCATCGCCTTAAGAAATACTTTTATTTTATTTATTTCAATCTTCTGCATATTATTCTTTAAAACCTACCCCCAGTGCGATAAAAAGGTCGTAAGGATGTTTTTATGGGAAGCAATTAAATTTTTTCTCGTACTATAAATATTGAGATGCAAAAATCATTACTTTTTCGAAAAAAAAACTAATAAAATACATGAACACTGTTAGCTACGATCAATATACATATATTTATGTATTGAATGCTCGGAACATCAAACTAAAGAATAAAGAGGTCGCAGTCACACAATATATCCAGAATCACATCTCTCTGATGAAATTGGCTTGAAAAAATATTGTGTTCATCCAGGGTATCAGCATTTACGTAGTTGGAAGAAAAACTTTGAGCTGCGTAGCTGTAGAGAAGCATTTAGTATTAGATTTATGTGCGCTCAAAAGTATGCATTGTTTCCAACTCATAGATGTCTTATGTTGCAATCGTGAGTGCTTTGAATATACATTGTGTTGGTGCTTTCAAAATGATGGAAAAGCTTTAAGAATTTCATCTTGAAGATATGAATTGTATTTAATGTGTACCAATTTTTTCCTAGCTCAAAAAAATATTTTAACCCCTTCAGACCTGACTGTTTATGGTGGAGAAAAAAAAAATTTTTTTTTGGTAATTCTGATTTCTGGGGCTTGTTTTGCATTTTAGTTGAAATAGTTTTCCAAATAGATGGCGCTGGTGGAATCTGTGGCGTGTGCATAATAATGCACAAAACTGCCCAATGGTTGCTAAACATAGTAAAAAAAAGAAAGGGATATCACAAAAATAACAATTTAACTTTATTCATTATCCAAAATAACTAATAACATAATAATAAACAATTCAACGTGCAAACAAAATAAATTCTTTCCTTAGTATACACTTGTGTATGAAGGGAAGTGATGGATATAATCACCCAATATTTTTATTTTGTATGAAAAAGTACAAAACAATTCCTCTCTTTCTTTATACACAAATGTACATTACATTTGCCGCAATAAAAATGAGTCTTTTTATTGCATTTTTTGCACCTCTTTCCTTCTCGGTTTCCATCTAGATGTGGAAGATGGCCTATCCCATCGTGCTGTGAATCTGGCAGCGGTCGAATCTCCTCTTTACTTCTCGGTGTTTGGCTCGTATTTGTGTTACTGGGACGCCCTCTTTTCCTGTTGTTCGTTTCAACTTTACAAAGGCAATCTGCGATATACAAACGGAAGTCCAAAAAATCTAACTGCTTATTTTTCGGGATTGAGAGCTTTTTACAGTCTCGTCTGTATTCAAACCAAGAATTCGCCAATGCAAGGTCTACTGCATGAAAAATCATTCGTAGAGTCCATTTACGAGAGCGCACATATATTCTGTATAGTCCGATCATTTGGTCCAGAAGGTCGACACCACCCATCGAATGATTATACAAACGGACTATCTCAGGTCGTTTAACCGTCACATATTTTTTTTGTTTTTTATCCCATCGAGAAACTTCGTCTTCATTTCCGCAACCAACAAAATTCGATGCCAAGCAGACTGACCTGTTGTCTAGCCATTTCACCAAAATGACTGCGCCATTTTCACTAACCAGCTCATCGTGTGATCCTCGTTCAATTTTTTTCATGTCTTTGTCGGAAGCCAGTGGAGGATTAGAAAACCTGTTCAATCTGATTGTTCCGCCTGCAAAAATTTTTCGCTGCTTCAATATTTCCAGCAACTGAAACGACGAAAAGTAATTGTCGTAATATAATTTATGTCCTTCCTTAGTTACTCTTTCCGAAAGATGGAGCACAACTGAAGCACCAAGACCAAAGTTTTTCATGTTTTCTGGGTCTAATCCAGTAGTAGCCCCTTGGTATATTAGAAAATCGTAAGCAAGTCCCGATCTCCCACATAGAACAAAAATTTTAACACCCCATGGTGTTGGTTTGCCCTTTATGTACTGTTTGATCGCCAACTTTCCCCGAAATGGAACAATTTGCTCGTCGATGCAAAGATTTTCCTCCATATCCAATTCAAGGCAGCGCTTCCTAATTGCATCGAAAAGTGGACGGACTTTATACATTCTATCCTGACAGTTTTCGGGTATTTGCAGATTATCAACACAATGTAGGTTTGAGCGAATTTTAAAAAATCTGTCTCTTGACATTGTATCGTTGAACAGGTTAATTCGTAATCCTTTATTCCAAAATAAGCGTACCCTTGGAAGCTTCAGACTCCCGATAGCTATATGCAACCCGAATAACGCTTTGATTTCGGCTGCACAGGTTGGTTTGAAGCCAGCATCCTGCTGTAGCGCATACATATTTGTGTAGGTGGCCATGTCTTCGTAAAGGGTTTCGCCAATATATTTTTCAAAATAAGCCAGTGGACTCAGGAATTTCAAATGTTCAGGTTCAGTACCACTCCAAACGGTTTCTGACAAATTGACGAAACTTTGACGGCACCATTTCACCGCGCCCTTTTCCGTAATTTGTCCTTGGTCGCGCTCTTTCAAAAGCAGCAATGGTAAGTCAGCCTCGATGTCAGAATCACTATCTATATCAGGTTCAATTATTTCTTGGTCTAGTGGTCTAATTTTATCAGCACCAACACGTACTGACGAAGAAGCAGCTACATTTGGTTGTACGAGTATATCGCCATCCTCGTCATCGCTCAGCTCAATGTCCGAATTCGTCACCAAATTTAAAATTTCGGCCAAGTCCCGAGGCGATGCCACATTATATCGTTTTTCTGCATGTAACAAAACGATTCCAAACACAAACAACAAATAAATAATTGCGTTTTCTACAAACTTATTATGGGTATACGATGACGCTTCAGAATAATTGTGCACAATTATGCACACAATATTTCGCTCTTATACTATATCAAAATACAACAACAGAAATAAACATATTGTCACTGAAGCTATTCATTGCACCCATAAGTTATATTTCATCTACTTTATTTATTATAAAAACACTTAAAAATATTAGATTTTCATAAAAAAACTGCATGCACTTACTCGATTGCAACATGCTGCTAGACTCCATTGTATTTCACCACAAATGAAATAATTTCTAAAGTTTCTATACGCAACTGATTTCCAACCATAGAAAGTGAACATATTCATTTTTCTGCCCTTTTGGTCAGAAACGTTGCAAATGAAATGCAAGCATAGAAATCGAGGCTTGAAGATTGTGGGCATAATTATGCACACAGGGACTGAAGGGGTTAATAAAAAAACCGATTTTTCCTTTCGAAGCTAGATGTATTGAATTTTGTGACAAATATCGATATTTCGAGGGTAATCTGCCCTCTTCTTCAGTGTCTATCAGTCTAATCTTAATCTAACTTATGTATGTTACTTATAGAGCTTACTTTTAAAGTATTGACATATACTAATTACCAACTAATTGTCTATTAATTGACTTATACTAATTACCAACTAATTGCCTATTAATTACTTTACTATCCATATTAATTAAATTATCCTCCTCACCATCAAATGAATGTTCAAATTAGCCTGAACAATGGTGATGCACAGTTTCCTTGGTCTGTGTTTAGTCTTCTTTGCATAGGGGTTTTCCATATGTGCAGGCTTTCGTACGCATCCAGTTTTTGCACCTGCTGTACCTCCTTGATCACCTCCACGTTGTCCCAAGTTATGTTGAGATCCTCCTCCAATATGTACCCCCAGGAGACACTATGAGCTACAGCTTGGTCCTTTTCCATTAACCTTCTCTCGTTTTAGACGTCATATCAAAGCTTTAATTCTTGAAACTTCTAATTTTTGATTTTTCATAGCTTTTTATTAAGTGTCGTTATATTATTGTCTTTCACGACTTCCTCTGTCATTATTTCATTTTTTACTAATGTTTGAATGTGGGCAACTCTATGCCGGTGGTGCCATCTTGAAAGATTACAAAGAAAAAAAAACTGCTTTTTGCCCTATGAATTCTGATTGAGTTACCAGATTTTCATGATGTTACCACAGTGGCTGAACCTTACTCTAAGCCGTGTTTGGCAGGAATTTGGTTGAAACATTCGGTTGGTGCTGCCAGCTTTGGTAATTTTGGTGTCTTCGGTTTTGAAAATACGCTCAGGAAAATAAAGCTTTTTGGCCTATAACTTCCAGTGCAGTCATGAAATCAAAACGAGTTTCATATGATAAATGGAACTTATTATACGCACTAATCAGAGGGAATCTGTTTAAAAAACCATGATAGGGTTGCCAGCTATTGTTGGTTTTGTATTTATTTGCAATTTTGCATTTATTTGCAACGATTTTATCGTTAAGTTTTTAAACGGTAATGATCTTGTAGCGACAATAAACCATAAATATTAAGTTTCCGAAAATTTGAAAACTTTTGCGATTGGTAACCCTAAATTTCTTTGTTCCCCTATAGCTGCCAATGCAACCATCGGATCAAAATGAAATTCGCAGAATAGGTGATTTTCAATGTGAGGCATGTGTGATATATTTTTGGCTATGATGATAGCGAAGGGCTGCTCGCGCAAGGCGATTTAAAATCTTTCGTTTTTTGATCCCAAAAATCTTTCCATCCCTGTAACTTTCGGCGAAATCATCGGATAAAATCAAGAGCGATAGAGGTATTTGATTTTGATGTGAGGCAATTGTGGGAGACTTTTAGTTGCAGTGCTGATAAAGTGTTGCAAGCTATAAGCATTTTCTTTGTTTATGTTATGTTATGCTGCTTTCAAAGTTTTGCAGTGTATGGCTTTTCTAAATCTTGAAATTCATGCAAATCGTAGTCCTGAAATCCTTTCCACCCTATGAGTTTAAATGCATTGTTCAGATCAAAGTGATTTTGCACTCGAAACAGATTGGAGCACGTCTGGTAGAATATGCACTCAAAATCTGCACGATTCTTCTATTGTTCGTCGAACATTAGTATTTCTAGCGGTTCAGGTGCACTAGAGGTTTTTGATATGGAACTATCTTAATGCAATTTTGTGAATTATTCAACCGATTATTGTTTTTCTCATTCTGTTTTTATAATTGGGCTCGCTCCTGTTGAAATAAAGATGAATAAAAAAATAAATGATCCCCAAACACAAATAAACTCACACACATTTTATTAAATCCATTCCAACATTATTATAATTTGATTTCTTAACACATTTTTCAACGCTTATTGCACATTGATTCAGCGAATTATTTACAAAGTGTTGCTTGTAATTATAGGCAAGTGTGAATGTTTAGCTTGAAAGAGAAAATAAAAGTGAAAATTAAAAGTTTATTGAATTTGGTACAGCGAGTAATCTTCTGCATAAAGTTTCCTTGGTTCCAATGTATATTTTATAATTTTCCTTAGGTAATTCAAAAAACTAAATATAGTGCGGTATTTCACGTAAAATCAGCCATCCAGAGTCTTCGGCATAATAATTTACTGTAAAGAGTACAGTGTTGAATGCATATAGAAAAGTAGTGAATTTAGCAATATTTAATTTAATTTAGCATAAGGCTTCTGAGCATAAATTTTTAAATTTAGATGCCTGAATAAAATTCATTGATTTTCTGATTCCTAATCTGACCTAATCAGAGAGCTTGAATTAGCTCTCCGTCTTTTCCATTTGTAGCCACTAAATTCATATTATCACCGAAAATTAACCATCATTTTACTTAATAACACATTTTGTTGTTCATCAAAAACGAAACCTAATCCTTTTAGCAATTATATTCAGAATTTTCAGTTGCACTAATGCAATACCCTCTAATTTGAGACGTACAATAATTCGAAAGGTGCATGGTAGCAGATTAGCGTTCGCATTTAATAAACTAGTAAATATCAATCTAAATCGATGCATTTAATGTGAACCCAAATCCATTAGAGTCAGTTAATGCAAATGATACCAATTGCAATTTCATCCTGGTCTTGCATAAATTGGTGAAATAATGAGAATCATGCTATTCGGAACCAGAAGCATTTTCACGTACATGGGCAATAGCTTCTGTGTTACTTTTATGATTGATCAAATTGGTGGCAATTAAACGTGGACGGTACGATTAAAATAATTTCCAAAATGAATTTACGGTAAATAGAGAATATTTGAATACGATGTGACAAATACCATTCGGTAGATATAAGAATTTGTATTTTGGGTAAATTTGGTATCATATTTCAAATAATTGCAATCACAGATGCATATTATTAGTTGGATGTGTACTTGATGATGTATTGACATGAATCAAAAATTTATTTGAACTTTATTTAGTTGCTAGTTGATTTTAATGTTGCTGGGGGAGCCGTTCTTTGTTATCTTTCCGTCTTAAAATCTGATTCACTAAACACTAAGCGGCCAATTTAGAAAACGTAAGAATATTATCACCAGCAGCTTTCGGAAATTACGAATTTTAGCGGTACACATTTTCATTGATCGTGTCGTTTTTAGAGTGAAAGTAAGGTTAGCGAAATTTAGTAGAGGCTGCTCTCAGATTAGGGTGTTATTTTAGGTAGTTTTTATTTTAAAATTATTCTCCATATTGCTTAAGATTTAAATATCTTAATACTCATTCCTTAAGTTTCCTTTCCTCAATGCTGTGCTATAGCTTAATTAGGGCATCAGCAGAGCCTTGGGATCATCATAGCGGGAAAAAAATTGGAAGTTAATGATCAACGACGAATATTGTTGATGTTATATGAATGTTTTTTTCTAATTCACTTCATTAATTTTTTTTGCTTCACTTGGTTTCACAACTATGAACACGTTTGTTTCAGGGATTACGAGAAACTTATTGGACCCTTTGTAAAACGAATTCCAAAGCTAAGACAGACGATAATTGAGCAAGTCAATATACGCGAAGAAATCGAAATTCTCGATTTGTATGGAAAATACCATGCTCGACAGAACACTCTAAATAACACATCATATCAGTTTATGCAGTATACTAAATGCTCACCACTATGATCAGATTGCACGAAAAAAAACTTCTGTCATAACATACTTATACTCCTAAGTGGTTACACTCATTTTATGTACCATTCTAGTAAACTAAATACTTGTCAGCAACTGTGACGTCCGTTCGTAATGACCTTTCGTAGAAAAAATACAGACAATTTGAATTAAAAGTGATCTCACCATCGCCATCAGATACTTGTGGTCACGTTTAGTACTGTGTTCAAGTAAAAAACCGATGACATGCTCGTATTAGATACAAACGTATGTAATGAGTATGCAGTTGGCATTCAACTGGATTTATGTGTTTGCAATAGACTGCAAAAGTGCAACAAGCTAGAATGCATATGAGAACGCATACCTTGTGGATCAACGCGATCAAGTTTTCGAGTCCGCAGCGGTCAAGTTTAACTGATTCCATGTAAAGGAAGCTGTAGATATGAGTGATAAGTGTAAAGCACTTTTGTTGGAAAAATAGCTACACGTGCTGGATTTAAAATCCATGGACTTGAGAGACTTATTTTGCAATTGTCGCAAAGCATGTATTACATCTGCATATACCGATTTTAGCTCAGAGTTCAACTCAAGTTAAGACCGAATGCATATGTTTTTTTTTTGTTGGGTAGAGAGGTGATACATAAATTGAGTTGTATTATAAACTATCAAAGAAAATGTTCATCTTATTACAAATATTTTACATGCATTCTTGACAAGAATTACCTCAAAGTTCTATTCAATTGAGAATTGAGAAAGTTCTCATTTCAACTGAGGAAAACAACTGTTTCCATCAATAAAAGTCTCATTGAGACCATTTCCTAAATTAGTACTATTGAAAATGATGCCAACCCGTTCTTTTCAAACTACGTATGCACCTTTGAAAACGATCACAAACGAACAAGATGCAATCAATGTAAAATCTCTTATTCGATGAATAGGAAACAGCCCTAGACTGTAGAACCTCAATTAGAGCTCTATTATATATCTAACACAGCATAAGCCAATGACTTGTTCAATGTTCATTGTGCAGAAATGCAAAGAAGGCGAGAGAACAAAGCTTATAAATTTTTGTTCTCAGTCACCTTAATTATTCTTGTCTGCACGACCGGCTAATCAGAGCTCCAGTTGTAAGGATAAGTTCTAAGGAAGAATGAAAACTTAATTGAGAGCAAGTAGAGTGCAACCAGCAATTGTGTCGAGTAGAGTTGGATCTAGTAGACACGGTTGGAAGAAGGCTGGAGGACAAACTTGGATATAACAAGATTCAGAGTATTTTTCCTCACTGTCATTTGTTATTTGTTTCCGGGAAAATGAGATGAGGCTTTGCTGGCAATAAAAGATTATGATTGTGTAGCAAAGTCATAAACTAACCGTATTTGAATGATGCAATTATAGATGAAGCCATTGGCCTCAGCTATAAGGATTCTTGTATATTAAAGCATAGCTTTGACTGAGTTTTTTAAGAAAGCGTAGTTTTACTTACAAATGTGATATAATATAATTTCAGAGATACGTATATCAGTGTATTATATAGCCGCAGTATTGTTTTCGCCCGTTGATTATGTATATTACAATATTTTATTCAAAAATCTTCCCCGGAGCTATACTGTCTCACATAAAGTACAGGACTTATCTAAGCAACTGCATAATCCTTAGTTTTTCTTGTTTCATTAGTTTTTTAGAAATATTCTTTTATTTTAATTCTTCAAAATTATTAAAAATTTTTAGTATACCCTTTTTTATTCAAATATAAGTTTTATTGCTACATTTGTATTAAACAGAGATTTCGAATTTCGCATTTTGGTTGAACGGGGTTGATGGAAATTGAAATGGCAAAAGGAAAACCAGCTCATTAAATTAAAAAATATAGAATAGAGTGGCTTAATTTGCGTTCTGCAGAGTCAATTTAATCAATCATGTATTTAAAGCATGACCACAATATTTGGATATAGTATTCGAGAAAACTGCGAAAAATTAAAAAAACGACAACAAAAAATAAATGTAAATATTTGGATAATTTTATAAAATACTTAAAGGATCTGTGATTGTAATTACGATCATAAATGCAGAAAGAAAACCGATTGAGTAGCGAACTAGAAAATTAGTAGTGGAAGATTTGCCTTTGACAAATTAATCTTTGTTGTTCGCGAATAAGCTCGAAAAAGCTCTCTTGAGGCTAGCGGAAGCAAGAAAAAATTGAAGTTGGGTGGTGATTGGAGATATATTTACTTAAACAAAATATATTTACAGAACATTTACATAGAAAAACAAAACATCAGTTGAGACACTGAGGTTGAAGATAACAGAGGTACACTACGTAAAGATAGCAGACGTACACCACGTAAAGAGCATAGTGATTCTACAAGCTTGTTGGTAATTCCATCGGAGCCAAAACCATTGCTAAAATCGAGTCAATTCATTAAAATTAATCTTCTCAAGAAACAAAGATAGTGCTCTGGTGTTGGTACAGAACGACAAATTAAAAATTAAAAAGTAAAATGTGGAGGAGAATGAGAGTCTTGTACGGAGGAAGTTAGAGCGATAAAACGAGTAAATAACTCATAAGCTCCTAAACTGTAATGACCAAAGTTTGATCTAAGAGCATGTTAGAAAGCATAATGGAGGCTTTTTTCAAGCAATGAAAAAAGGATCAAAAGGTTTTTGAATAGTTGGATCTAATAGACGCCTAAACTCTTTTAACATAGGGTCGCATCGTACCTTTAGCCACCTTTTTCGCATGAAACTGTAGTTTTGAAACAACTGGGTAGGCTGGCGTTGGCCAGGACACTCGGAGCTTTAGTTTGCCTAATTGGATGACATCGGCTCGCGATCAGGAAGAGTGGCAGATTTTGTTTTGAGGAGGACAAGACTGGCCGCCGGTTGTAGAGTTGATGATGATGATGACGAAGTACATTTTCGTTCCCTTAAATATTTTCTGTAGAGCCTCCAAACCATATAAACAAAGAGAAACACTATGGCTTAATTTAGAGAACGGAGTAAAATAAAATCGTGATTTTCGATATTTTACAATTTTTCGCCCTTAAAGTTTTCTTACAAATTACTTTACATTGAGCCAAGGAAAAAAATCAAAAAGAGGTTTTCTTGAATATATTTCTCCAGTAAATTACTTTTCAACGTTAATATTGTAAATAAGTCAGCTAACGAACGGTGTAGAATACTAATCAAGGGCATTTAGACTACTTATAAAAATTATATGTTAAAATAAACCAGTCTCTACCGGTTTTCGAGTTTGTGTTTACTGGGCCTTCCCACATCAGACGTAGCAATATTTTTTTACAACTTCGGTAATTTATCTAAAATCTTGATTTATTTACGTGGTTTATTAAATCTTATAATCGTAAGTATGTAACAAAAAATTTCAAGTTGACTATCTAAATAATGGCCACCTTTTACATGCCTTTCCATTTCAAATATTATTCTCGCTCTCGATTCTCTTTCGCAGTTCTATATTTACCACTTTTAGCTACTTTTAGTTTCGCAGTGCTATATTTACAGAAATATTGACATTTTTGGGCTGTTTGCTTTCAATTCAACAATGTTCAAGTATTCGCCAAGGAAAGTTACGCGTTCTCTTCAGAGACTCGCTGTATTCTGTAAGCTGAAGAGTCTGGGTTATGTAGCTCAGTCATAGTACGATACTTATTATTATTATTATTATTTATTGTCTAAATAAATAATAATTATAATAATAATAGTTCTCACATTCAAGTTAGTGCAAATTCATTTTGGGAGTTTTGCGACGGAATACGAACAAATGTACATATCTGACTCTCGGGCGCGAGGGCTCTAAGCTACTTTCATGCCAACGTATCTGTCATCGCAAATATCTGTAATTCGCAGATGTTTTCGTTATTGTTTACTGCTATCGTTGCATGCGTACGACATTTGCTGTCTCTCCGGTAAAACAAGTGTCCGAGCTCATATGATTCACATGCTCGATGCTGACGAGCCAACTTGCTGATCTTGAATCTGCTCAGAGTTTAGGAAATGCTGCTGTAATGAATTTGCTGCCAGTTAAAGGGTAAACACTTAAATTCATGTATGTAATTGAATTCCGAGCACCGGGCTTAGCGGAGGAGATCACGGCAAGGCTGCTGTTTCTGTCTCGTGTCTAGCTGTTTGGAGCAATTCGGGGCTTCTACACCCGGGGCTTCAGCACCCTTTAACGAGCGTGTCCAAGTGCAATCCTATGTTTCGTGAACGTAGGTGTGCTAGGTGTTCGGTGCATTCAACCAAGCTAGATTCTGCGGGCAAAGCAGCTTCAGTGCATTGATGCAGTTCATTCGACTGCATCTAGTAGGGGTGTTGGGAGTTCTATATGAGGCGGCAAGTGTTTTTTGTGGTGAATATTGACTGTAGATATTAATTGATCGGTTACTTGTAATCAAGTGCGAAGATAGAATCATTTTGAGTGAAGTGCTAACGTAAAATTTTAAAATTTGGCTGAAAAGTACAAAATGAGTTTCGCCAAATTTGCATTAGTTTTTCAGATTTGCGTTTTGTTTGTTGCGTGTAGCGGACTGGATAATAAGATCGCAAGGTAGGCAAATTCGCTTTCTATTCGCAGCACGAAGGCAATGATACATTTTTTGATGAAGGCAATGAATTGAAACTTAATAGTAATTTGACTACTAAAGATCGATGAAAAATGATTTGAGATTTATTTAAATGTACAGCACGTGAACGGTAGTCTTGACTGTAAGCCAAGAAAACCGGCAGATAGTTAGATTAACGTAATAGCGTGTTTCGAAGCACGTATGTATATCTCAGCAAAATTTACTGCAGTTGAATATTTGTCAACAACAGTTTGTAGATTGAATGAATTTGCCATTTCATATGATGCTGTTCGCTTGTAAGAGCGATATCAATTTTTAGTGACTGAGATTATAAGCGAACCTTTGGCTATTAGCTTTTGAAAATTTAAAATTAGAATCAGATTTGATGTACAAATGAATGGGCTTATAATTTTTTGTTTGAATTAATAAACTCTGCGCTATGGACTTATATTCTTGTTTTACGAAAAAAGCACAAGCGCAAAATGAATTTAATGCCATGTCGAGTGAAGCTAATATCTTCTTGAAGGCCCTGCTAAATAATTATCAATATTTCAGATTCAAAGGTGAATCGGCCTTTATCCTCATTTATTCTTTGGTCAGTTTTAGTTTTTCTAGTTCAAACTATGCATGATGTAAAAAAAAGAGAGCTGGTCAACCACTATGAAAAATATTGCCAATGAAAGCTGAATTGACCGGGTTTGAATGCACAATAATTTGAAAATGATTGTTTCAACTATCACTGCAGCGAAAATTCTTCGGGTATCTTTTCTCTTATAAACAACCATTTGTTTGTTATGTATGTTCTTCTTTTTAGAATTTAAAGTAATAATTTGAAATGTTCGTCAGCCAAATCGCTTTGTTTGTTTAAAAGTCATTTTCATTTACCAGCAGAGCTTAAAAGTTTTTTCTACACTAATTCAAAACACGATCCTTTACGTCCTGTTCTCTTAAATAAAGCCAATTGAAAAACATGAAAGTGCTTATAGGTTTTCTCAAACTATGTATGGGGCTATCCATTTCGTGCTTGAAAAAGTAAGCTTAACAAAAAAATGTACAAAATATTCGGAAAGTGATGTCATTTCTACTTTATTGTTAAGATTGATCCTTGCCATTATATGTGAAACACAAAATCGTTCAAATGTATTCCATGCAATTTCTTACAGGACTCCATCCTTTTGAGGTAATTTTAAATGACTTTCCGGCACATTTCGGGCAATATCTCGGCTATGACTTCACGTTTAGTTCGTCTTGAGTTTTGGTATTGTTCGTATAAACACCACCTTTCGCGTTCTCTCACAAAAAAAAAATCCAGAGGCGTTTAATCACAGGATCCTGGAGGCTAATTCGCATCAGCCAATCATGAAGTTAAACGTCCTGGAAAATTCCCTTGGAAAAGAGCTCGATTTTCCTTTCTTACATGACCTGTTGTCCCTTGCTTCTAATACCACATATCGTCAAGATCATAATCTTCGATATCCGTCCAAAAATAATTGGTTAACATGCGACCATAGCGCTCAGAATTGACGGTGATGGCTCAAAAAAATACGACCCCATCACGCCACCAGACCATATTTCGCACTACACAGTGATTTTTTCCGGATGTAATGGCATCTTTACGATCACTTTTGGATTTTCTGAGCCTCATATTCTACAGTCCTGCTTATTAACGTATCCAAAAAGCACGAAGTGGGCCTCATTACTGAAGAATTTTTTTTCGAAAAATCTTTTCAAGCACGAAATGCATATCACCACGGATTGAGAAATACGAAAACCTTCCCATTGAAATGCCTGAGTTTGGAATTGCTTTCTCCTACGCCATATTGAAGAAGATGCCGGTGAGATCATCGCCTTTTCGGAGAAGATACTCAACGATCTGTATAGCAATCCGACTATTTTTACTTGGCTTATCACATTGGCCATGGTCAACTTACACAATCGTGTCATTTTTTTTTGGGATGGGAAATTTTTGCATGGGCTTATGAGTTCTATTATGTCTATGTTATCATAAGCGGCTTCAAAGTCTATAAATAGTTTATACAACAGAATATTGAAGTCCAAACACTTTCCCATCGTCAGCCTAAGGGTAAAAATCTGATCAATTAATGATTTACCAGGAATAAAACAGCATTTATATTGCCCGATGATGGCTTAACGTATGGAGCTCTCCCTCTTCTAGAATAGAAGATAGTATCTTAGAGGAAGTACTCAACAATGTTATATATCTATAGTTGTTGCACATCGTTAGATCTCCTTTTTTATGCATGGGGCATATTATAACTTTCCGCCAGTTTTCTGGCATATCTTTATGATCTGGTGTGTGCAGTTTAGTTTCATGAATTGCTCGGTGTAACGTGAGCCCTCTATATATAATCGGCGCAGCTGATCGGTTAGCAGTTCCCAACACTCCGGAATGATTTCAGGATCGGTGGTCAGATTACCCTCTTTGTCCCTACAGTACCCGCAGCATGATATGTACTGCGTTATGTTTAAGATTATTTGGTAGAATTTTCGCGCCTGGTTTGGACTTTTCTCCGAGGTTATTTCTATTTCACAGATCAGAACTTCTTTTCTTGCTTCTTTCTTCGGTCTTGTGAAGTCCCTCCCTCGTTTTTCAGCGCTCATTATATTCCTCCTCACGTGCCCGCAATCTATGAGATAGCTGCATTGCTTGATATCCAACATTATTAAGTTCAGTTGCCAGTTTGAATCCATCATCAAACCAGTCACTTCGATCCCTACGACTACTGTCTAAGATGGCATTAGCAGTACTAACGACAGTATGCTTAAGGCGTGCCAACATTTCATCTACGCTCCACATCCTGCCCTGAGGACTTACTCTCCCTCCCTCGAGCTTTTCAAAGGCGAGTTTTAGCGCAAGACAAAAGTGTTACTGGTACTTTCTTTTCGTAAGGCAGCCGTGTTGACTCGAGCCTGGTTTGCGGATGTGATGCAAAGCGATTTGCGCTCGGAGACAAACAAGATAGTTGTCCGAGTCTCAGCTGGCATCTCGATACTTCCATAACGTCATCAGTCTTGAGTAGTGGGGGCGATCAAACAACAAATATTCTATTTGATTACGAGTGGTTCGATCAGGTGATACCTAGCGAGCCTGGTACTCGCATCGATCAAGTTCTTTGACGCTGCTAGCTCTAGGACTCGAAATCCATTGTCTTTAATGTTCTCGACCAATCTGTGAGTGCTTATGCAATACCTGAAAGCCCGTTTCCTTTTTTTTGTCGTTAAGATCTGCAAGGCTTATTTTTACACCACACATGGGGCAAACAGTGAGTATCTCTCGAACAGTTCAAAATATGTTTTTTTTTTCAACTTCAACAGATTCCTCCGTAGGTCCGCGAATGTTTATGAGGTTAATGTTTGCGAATTTTCCTCATACGCAAAGGGTGCATAGCCTTTCATTAAAAGTGTTAAAGCCGACAATGGTAGGTTTAATTTTTTGGTTGACTTGGCAACCTACCTCAAGCAAATAATGTCTTGGATGACAGCTATAGCATAAATTTTAATCTTTGTTTTGTAAAACACAATTCACTGTCTATCTGATCTCTTGTATATTTGTTATACCAGCCTTATAAACAGACAGGACAAAGGCCAGCTGCTGACTAACACGAACTATGTAGAGCGGTCCATTTTCACGCACAGGTGGATGCAAAGAAGGGCGATTGCCCCTTCTATTGGATAGCCACTCTTATAAATTCATTGTTATACTCTACTTCGTTCTATTAATTTACAAAAAAACCAAGAAAAATGTTTGCCGAACTTGAGCGTTTGCCACCTCTGTTTCAAAGTTTTGTGCTTGCTTACGGAGTGGTCTAACATTATATGTGAAAAATTCTGAAATCGTTTGTCGTTTTCGTAGGTTGTTGATGCGTTAGTAATGAGCGCTTCGGAAAGCTTTTACGGAAGAGTTTGTCGGTCTCCATGCAATTCTACTTGGAAAGGACTAGCCTGAAAATATTAGCCAATATTTGCTGCTAAAAAGATACCAGCAGTCACCATGAGAAGATTAAGATCAAATTTTCATCAGTTGAAACCGTTGCGACACGTGCATATATTCATACAATATTTTCTATATTTTACGATACAAACTCAATAAGAGAAATTATAAAACTGCAACTGTTTTATTTTTTTATCACAGCCAATTTTTAAGGATTTAAGAAAAATAGTCAATTTTTCCATTAATATTTCAATAACTTTTTATTAGTTAAATAATGGAAGTACTTGGGTTTTCCGGTTCTTTGCAGTTTCTGAAAACTTAGAGAAATTAGTGGGTCTCTTATCATTTGTTCTCCCACCTAATTATAAAATGGGCTTCAAAATTGAGGTCGACTAGTGTTCTCGGAAATGCTCTGGATCATGCTGTATTAGCTACAGAAGAAAGAGTATATCTATTCCTTCTATTCATAGTGTTCCGTCTTAAAACTGTGCATGTTATTATGTGCAATAGAGGGAAAATTATTATAAGGAAAGAAACTTAAGCATTATCTCATAAAAAAACATAAAAATAATCTATGCTAAAAATTCGTAACTTGCAAAAAACAAGCAAATTTGGAAAATTAGCATATTCTCTTAGCTGCTTAATGTATTTGCCAAAGAACTTGCTATAACACTATTTAATATTTGCCTCAATTTTCCTAGTGTTTTTCGTATCTACAGAAAAAAACTAATATCATATTCGAATAACTGATAATTAAAGTCATTGGACAAAGGCACGTTTTCAAGAACCTAGTACTACCATTTTCGAGAAGATGAATTTTAACATTTTGTTTCTTATTACTTTTCATCTTAACGCGTTAACTTCACTATCTTGAAATACACGATCCAAGACGTGTAACAATATGCTGATATTCTCAGTTTCGAAAAACATAAATTCCATTTAAATGCGATTGCAATTTGCCGGTCGTGTCATCAGCTGTAGAATTAATTATTGGTTCAATATTTTACGAGTGCAGCCAGTTGATTGGATGTCATGGATGAGTCATAATATTGGTATGACGTCCCTATTTATTCGTTGAGATAAGATTGGTTGCATAAATATGTAATTATATGGAGTTGTTTTCTGTCTGTTTCAATACCCCAAACCTCAGTATACTTAGTCCATTTGAAGCAGTCTATTTTTTCCCAAAAATATTATCTATAAAGTTTTGACCTTTAAAGGAAAAACAAATCGCGACGATAGGTACCTTTTCAAATAAAAAAAAAAAGTACCAAGTATATGAGCAGTTTATTTACTGTAATCCTAACTTGCAGAATACGTTATGAAATTTCTCGGCCCAGGTCTATGTTTTATTATGATAAACATGTTAATCAAACCAAAATTTACGCACCCCGCCAACCTTGCTCTACCAACTTAGACTATCCGATTCGAAACGGGCTGTAGTGGGGCGAATTACTATTATTTCCACCTAGTAAATTATCTGTGTGAATTCATCAGCCTCAGCCAAACCAATAAACTTCTCTATGATAGTGGATGGTTGCCTCAAAGCTTGCACCCGCGAAAAATAAAAAATAGCACCGAAATTGGTACGTTTATTTTGCTTTGGTAGTTTATAAGGAACGAATCTCCTTTGGATTGTTCAAGGTGTTCTCCCTTATATTTATATTTATTTGTATTTTTTCCTTTCTCCGTTTTCTTCGAACCGATGACTTTTCGCGGGTTAATGGAAACTTCTGCATTTAAAATCTTCCTATTATTCATATCGAGAGCTCATCTCACTCATCAACGTATATTATTTACACATAAGAAATGCAAGTAACATAAATTCCAAGTAACTCATCCTCAAAAGATCACAGTTGACGCCGCATATTTTTTTCCCACATTTTCCACTAGTCAGCCAATATAAACGAGGCCCCAAATCTATTAAATACTAAACAGAATAACTATGTCACAGATTTCACCAGTGATCTGATATGACATCAATGCATGCAGCTACGAGTCTTGACTATAATTTCTTACTAAAACTTTTCTCAAACAAGATCTGAATACAAAATTAATTATATAATTTACGAAAAACCCTTAGTTTGCGACGTTTTTAATAAATATTCATATTGAGTTTGTATTAATAATTTGAATAAACCAGCATGATCTATGGATTATGATGAATTTAATCAGAAGCATATGTGTAAATATTAATATTCTAATATGTGACTCGAAGCATTTTCGCGAAACATGTTAGCTACAGAGAATTCTAATTTTAACAGATCTCAAAGTGCTAGTTGCAAGGTACAAAGAATCATTCAAACAATTATCTTTCAACCTGTTCAAAGCTCAGATGTATTCGCGTTAGATGTTTTCCCAGCTTCGAATGTCAGCTATAATTTACAACTTGTGAAAATAATATCCTCTGTCAACACTACTTCTACACTTGATAACAATATGCTTTCAGTTGAGATGCGATTAGAGATTGTTATGTGCTTTATTATTTATTCCCTTAAAGCGAAAGGGTTTAGTTTTCCTGATCCGAGGCTGCTGCGAGGTGATTACACTCGCTTGCTTTAAGCTTATGGCATATTGAAATGCTCGTTGAAGTGCTCTGGTAACAAGCTTTTCGAAGAAGACGAGCGTAAGAAGACTGCAAAGTCTTTGCCTTCACTACTGTAGAATGGCGTTAAGATGCGTATAGTACATCATTCTCGGTGTTTCCTGTGAAAGATTCATTGTTCCTTTTTCGCTATCCATGTAGGATGGATATCCGTTTCATGTTGTTTTTACCTAGATATTTCTTTGAGTGTAGCAAATGAGAAATTTTCAAATTTAAATTAAATCAGATATTTTCATTTCAACTTTTCTCATCCGCATTCAAATGAAAACAAAAAAAAACTTACATAATTTTTTCCTGCAAACCATGGAATCTCTGAATTAAATTATCTCCATATTTTCTTTCCCGGAAGTCCGCATAAGAACAAAGTTAGCCAAGCGACGAAAAATGTTATGAAGCGCAGCGGAAATGAATCTCCTGCCGGATGGACGAATATTAACCAGGAACTTGATATGGCGTTGCAAATGATTGTGCCTATGCTGGCGCAACAAAACTACACTCACTTCGAGCTTCCGAAAATTAAGGAAACTCTGTCATTGGTAAGTTATTGTCTATTACACTTTCACGTCACAGAGAGAATATATTATGCTTGGATGATAGTTATTATGATCTCTCGGTTGACTACTAGGAAACTATGATGAAGTCAGTTGTAAGTGTTAAGCAGTGGTTCCAAACATTTTGTGAAAGGGTTGAAAGTTATTTTCTGCAAGCGAAGGTAGTTAATTCCAGCCATTTGAAAGCGGTTCCGGTTATGATTACAGAGCTTATATTTACTTATTTATTTGTCACTATGTCACTATGACTAAAAATTAAGTTACAAATCAGCTCGCTACAGTTATTTGATCTAGAGCAAAAAAATATAGAAACAATTTGGCATAGACGCATAGCCTCGTAGCCTGCAAACCTTTTGAAATTTAAAATATATTTTGGTTTTAGTTTTGAATGATATAAAAATGTACTGTTCTTACTTTACGTTTTCCATCCGGGTCTAACTACCTTATATTGAAGGGACTTAAGGTAGAAGTCAGCAGAAAAATTTTGAATACGAACCAAACGATCTACACGAGGAAAAGCTAATACTGCCATTATTCTCATTCAATTATTGATCACGGTGTGATACAATTTCTGTGGGGCCATTAAAAGAAGAGCAATTTTTTCGTTCAGTCGTGTGTTTCTAGGAAGAGTAATATCAAAATAAATTTTTAATGATTATATTTTCACCCGCCGATATCAAAAGAAATACTTTAAACGGGATCATGACATTTAGTTATAGAGAAGGCTATCTTCATGCCGCAAAATTTTAAAAGATGAAAGATGCTAGTTGTGGGTAAGCGTAAAATAAACCGAAAATTATACAAAATTTCCAAAAAGGCCGATGAACTGCAACTAACACACCACCGCCATAGTTTTTACCTGATGTAGCTCGATCACGATCACGGTGGAAGACTGTATGAAACGGGAACAGCTCGTTATCGTAAATATCTACTGTTAACCATGTTGCGCTTAAACAGATTATATGATCAGAAGAAAGAGTAGAGGAGAGATTCAGCTTGCTTAGCTTAGTCCTAAGTCCACGAACGTTAGGCTAGGGTTTTTACGTTGTGAAGATCTTCGGTTTTGCCTGATGAAAATGTTTACGATGTCTCCTGGTGAATGCTTTAAACAGTACTCAAGATAGCCAGAAGTCTTTTTTGAAGCAGAAGATCAATGCCAGCAGTTACCGTTATTTTGAACGAAAATATTTCCTGATTCTGCAGGTTATCTGGTGTTAGCTTCTTGCGGAGTAGCAGAGGCGATAACTAGCCACTTTCCCTATTTTTAAACTCTAACCGTGAACTTAAGTAGATAGAAAAATTGGTCGAGTTATATGGCGCATCTGAGAACTCGTCTGCGAAAAAATTGGCGCGTGGTACACAAAAGGCTGGCCATCCCTTGTCTAGGAGGTGCTTTAGAGATAAAAAGCCTAGTGGCAAAAATTAATTTTACATCGATATGGATGGGCACAAACATGAAGCCAAATACAAGTGAAATGCAATATAATTTGAAAATAATTCTAGTAGATGAACAATGGACAAACAAAACTTTTATGTGTACTGAGATAACTGACTAAGATTTAAACTTTTTCTTGTGCAAGTAAATTTGCGATTGATTTTTTTTTATAAAAAAATGTTCAAATGCAAATAAATCAGTGTTTTGGCTTAAGTAAATGTCATGTTGTTACTCGCGAAAAGTTAACGATGAAAATTTGTTTTATACCGAAAAAAAAATCAGTTTAAAAATACCCCTTATATTTGTTTTTACATAATTTTTTTTTTTTACCTAAACCCACTAAAAATATCAAGCTTTAGCATAACAAATAAAATATTATAATGCTAAATTTTCCAAAATCAATACAATTTTCAATCTCACAAAAATCTCATATCGTTTGGAATCACTGCATCATCATAGTCAGTGTCATTTGAAATGAACATACCGTTTGTCATGAACTTTCCAGACCATATTCTTCATCAGATATACGGCCAGATTATGGTTAACTAATGGACTCTTGTTCAACATCGACGGTATAAGTCGGAACGGTGACGCCATGATGACATACAACAATAAATCATTACGAATTCGTGCGAACCTTGTCATCAGATCTGCCGAGGTAAGTGCCCTAGTGTACGATATGAGTTGCAATCTATAACCGTGAGTATGATACATAGAAGAAAATGAACATTAGGACTGCCACATCAACAGGCTTCGCACTTGGATATATCCTGGCATTTTGCAGGTTCAAAATTAATTAGGCATTTGAAGATGGGCTGGAATCAAAGAGTGAAACATCGAAATTGTGCCTCCGTCACTGAGCACTAGGAAAACCTAATCATACCAGGGTATAATTAAATCGAAAGAATACATACATATATTTAATCCTAGTGATAATTCGAAGCGTTAACATTATTATTGTGCCACATAGCAGCAAATTTGCATCCTTCGCACAAGTCCTCAGCGTGTCTGTCTATTGATTTTTCTTTGGTATCACATTATAAATTTTGATATTGATTTTCGGGGTGTTGTCTTTAAGTGATTTGTCATACCGGTTCGGATGGAAAGCTGGGGGTCTTGACAAAATCTATCCTTGAGATAGTGGTGATTTATTTCTGGACGAATACAAAGCGATGAACGAAAGGATTGACTATTGTTAGTGGAGAAAGGCATGATCACGAGATGATTTCGAATTAATTTCCTGCTGCTCAATGACATTAATCTTCGATGAAATATTTGATGAAGTTTAAGTGAAGTAATTTGAAATTCGTTTCCTGTTCGCTAATCATTTTCGACACAATCATGAAATTTTCGTGGAAAAGCGAATATTCGCTCTGTTGCCGTGATTCGGATTGAATTGTGTTTTGCGATGAAACGGTTCAGATAAAAGTTGTCAGCGTATTGTCGTTAGTTCTAATGAATTATTTAGGAGGCGTAGAAATGATGGAAGTTTTATAGCTACTTCGTTAGATTCGAGGTGACTAGAAGCAGTTTTGACGAGAGAGAGATTAATGGATTAAAACTGTTGATGATAATGAGTTGCATTATCAACAATTCATGGTTTTGTATTTATTTTTATTTTTTCTATTATTTTTAAAAGTTCCGTTTTCTGCGAAACATATCTGCTTATATTTTGGCATACTTAAAAACGTTTCATGAAATTTGATGAAAAAGTTATGTTTTCGATGCAACAAATAATATGCATTACAAAAATTCGAGCTATATTTCCTAACGTGTCATTTATACATAGTTAGTGAAAATTTGAATTTCATGATTGATTGCATTTCGGGTATGCAATCATTTTATTCATTTGCTACGCACCATCGCGCCCATACATTTTATAGAAAGTTCTCAAAATCTCCACACAAATGGAAATTACAAATTCTAATTGCCATTCGCTGCGACATTATTCGCAATCAACGCATGCACAAGTGAAACATTGCGATTTTAGCTGAAAGTTACGAAATGATAAGAGATCTGACAGACATCGTATGATCCAATTGAAAACTATTGTAATGATATTTGCCATGCCGGACGTATTGTAATTACTTTTCACCAATAGTATGCAGCCAAGTTGAATTGGAATAAAAGACAATTGTAGTTGTAGCGATTGATGAGATTTTCCAAATGGTTAAATAATATTCATTGCAATGTATATAATTATATAATTTTAAATTGTATATAATTTCAGCTGCAGAAATCTGCTTTTCGCTTATCATTAGATTGAATTATTTAAGATGCAACGCATTACTAAGCTTCGCTCCGAAAACTTCGCCATGATAGAGTATCAAATAGACATCAGAGTAAGCAAGAAAACATACTATATTTCTTCCTTGAGCAACAAAAAATATTTGTTCATCTATTGGCTATTTTTGTTTAGACGATGAAATATATTTACTCGTCGTTTAAAATGAAAAATAGACATATCAAGTATAATGACTCGCATTATTTATGATTGCGTAAAGTCTAGACGGCATGGAGGCTGGGTTTGTTGTCGCTGAATACGGGTAGTATACCAACATCAACATTCCGAAGGTCTGGATTTGGCGCATTTATGTCCGATATCAGCATGGATTCGTAGAGATTGGTGGCAGAAGTCAGCGATCAGAGAATGATGAAAAATTACACTGCGAGCGCTCACATATTAAATCACCTTTTAAATCGCTGAGAGCAGGCACAGACGGTACAGCGATCCAGGAGTAGACCGGAGACGACCGAACTTTCTGTATTGTGGCAAAGAAAGAGCTGACTAATGCAACCACGAAGACCAAACACGCCAAATTGCAGGCTATTGGTGAGGAGGTCAACGCAGACCAGTAGGGAGACGGCTACAAATTTTCCACCCGTAGACCCGGCTGCAAGCGGCCTAGTACCCTCATGAATGTGATGTCCTCCATGTGATGTTGATGATCCCAACATCATCAGCCAGGTAGATGATCCTTTCGTTCCTTAACAGTACAGTCTTCAAGATGAAGAGCCTGATGGGGTGCCGGCTGAGGTGCTTGAAGTTGTGGTGGAGAATCAACCGCTTATATTTTTGTATTAGTATATAATTCATGTTTGGCCGCGGGGATTTTCCCATTGCAGTAAAAAGCAGCTTGACTAATACTTGCTGTTATAGCTAATCTGGGCAATTTATGAACATATTGTTTGCTGTGCATCTGCAGCACTGTATCGGTTGCCGATCTTTCTGGCAGACGGAAAGGGCATTCAACAATCAGAGGAGGCTTGTCATCATGCGTGACTGGCCGTCCTGATCGTAATGCTGGATGTTAAAAATGAATTCAGGTCGGCGAGGTAGACATACATCTTTCGTTCCCTTGGGCAGAAATCTCGTATCACTAGGTACTTGCTAGCCAAATCTGATATCCATGCTATGGCACGCACATATAAAACATAAACAAACCTAACTAACATACTCTCTAGAATTTAGCTCTTGAGATGTCTTATAAGACTCTAATAAGCCAAATGGGACTGTAGTATCCACTGTAGTGTCCAACTTTAAAACTTTGAAAGCTGTCTTCTAATAACAAATTTAAACGTAATCGGAACGAAGACGCAAAATAGCTACTACTTATTTGGACTAAAGACCCTTGAAATTTTATCGGAAATGAGTTTGCAGGAGATACTCTGTTAGGATACAAAGGACACGAATTGGATTTGCCGATGGCACTTAAAGATGCTTGCCGAAATTAATCAATGGAATCAGCATTTCGAGCACTTTCTATTTTCCAAATTCGTAGGAGAAAGATTTAAAAGCATAGTAATTTCACAGAAGTACTTGATGAAATTCTGTGAATTTCATGTTGAACGTGTAATAGTAATTGTTCATCTGTTTCTGTGAATTGGTTACCACGTTTCAGTATGCATGCATGTTTATTTCAGAAAGTTCAATTGTGCTTTCGTTTAGAGAACAAAAGCTATCTGGCTGCTTGAACAAAATATACTTCTTATGATCTGAGAATAGAATTATCATTTAGTTGATGCTTGAAAATACCGCCAGATGTTTGATATTGATTTTACATTTTGGTGTATGTTTATGAAAAATCGAAGTGCTATAAAAACTTCTTGCTAACCAAAATATTCTACAGTTAAGAAATATAATTGTCCTGGAAGAGTATAACATGAAACGTTACTGGGCGAGCCCACACTGGGCGCTATAATATTGAACTCGTTCACTTGCTATGTAGAGTCGCAAGTTTCCGCAAAATATGTTTTGAGGCTAATTTGACAATTGAAATCATCAAATTGCCCTGAAATAGTTTTAATAAAATAATTTGGCAGCTTTCATTCAGTTAGCAAACTTAAATATAGTGATGAAATAGTATAACAATAAAGTTCACTGTTGGAAAGTTTTACTCCTCCTTTTTGTTTGATTAATTTAATAATCGACAAAAAACCTTGAAGCAGCAACGTTTATCATATTCATGGACTGAGGCTTCCAAAGCCAGCCAAAATTCAAGGCCATTTTAACCAGAGGTAACCTCATTACCGTCTTTGCAGAGTGTGCAAACTTAAGTTAGGTTTAGAATAATTGAATTTTGATATCAGGCCAATTTTTAGATGCAACATTATTTAAAACTAAAGTTCAGTGCTCTGATAAAATTGTAGTAAAATCGACGGACAAAACTAAATTTTCTCTATTCGTTTTTCTTGATTCTCTAGTGTAAATAATCTTGTTAGAAAATTATAAACTGCCGTCATATATTGAATACTTGTGTTTCATTTATAAATACATCTAATTTCTATGATGACTATTGCATTCAATGAAAAGGTAGTCAAAACGACCAGCTCCTTTTGTATCCTTAGAAAATTTGGAACTTAAAGAACTGGTCTGAAAAATGAGCAGCATGTTTGAATGTTTCATCAAATGACCAACGCTTGAGTATACACAGAGATAGTTTCAAGTTTTTTTTATTTTTCCGCTCGATTTCTGTTGAAAGTTTCAGCTTGATGAAATGACCATTGCAATTGAAATGGAATCCTCTTCATGTTTCATAATCTCGAATTTGAAAGGAAACAGAACTCAAATGCTTTCTTTCACATCAGCCGTATTTCGTGTCTGGCTATCAGGCTATCTGCAATAAAAAAGTATGTTCTCAAGAGTATCTTGCAAGCATATATTTTCAGAGTATTTTGGGTAATTTAATGTGTTTTCTTTTCATTTTATCACCAATCAAAAATATTTTCAGCTTGGAAGTATATTGAGGCTAAAAATTCCATCCTCTCATTACGGAATATGAGGAGATCCTTTTTTCACCAAATTTATAATTTTCTGATTGAAATTCTGAAACTATCTCTTCCAACCATCTCAAAGTCATGCAGATTTTTTATAACATAAAAATCACGCCATCCTTTCAAGCAAGGTCATCACTCTCGCCATTTGCCGACATTCCTTATTTACATTTAGGAAAGTGCATCTGTCTGAGCTGAATATACTTTGTCATTAAGTTCATAGTGATATGCACATCGGGGTGATATACACTGCTCGACATATGCAATACAGTGAAATAGGTTCAGTAACCTTCAATCGCAGAAAATCCTTCTGGAAACTACTCATGCACCGCAAGGATACATCACTCCCAATTTACTGTTGTTCGATGTCTACATGGTTCAGACAGATGCTGACTTACTGCTGCTGCTGCCATTTGTTCTCGCTTCGAGATATGCCGAAAGTTCAAACAGTTTGAGTTCTGAAAGGACCAAGGATGCTACATAAGTCAGTGCTCAGCTTTAAGCGTATGCATAAAAACTACCGAACGACCCGGCGAACGAACGAAAAGACAAAGCTGCTGCTAGGATAAATGACGAATGAAAAACAAGAAACCGGAAACATTGAAAAAAATGAACGAGGGAACGAATGGTAAAATAACACGGGACCGACAAGCTGACAAAAATGAATGGAAAATTATGCAAATGATAGCAGCAAAGTCTCTTTTATTAAACGACGCGAACAAATGATTGTACGATACGGAAGTCTTGATTGGGCTGACTTACTGTTTTCTTGTTGGTTTCGTTTGCTTATTTAGCTGGCTGGTCGGAGCTTAGGACCACACGCAGGATTACATTGTCATTCATAAATGAAATGATGAAAACTAAACAAAAAGCAGAAAACATTGAAATATGAAAAGAGGGGTTTTTTGGATACCATGTCATGTTTTTGAACAAGTTGATGACAAAGTTGTTTATGGCATGGTACCAAATACTATTGTTGTAGCTTAAGCTTGCCCAATGTTAATAGGTGAGGTGTTCTTAAAATAGAACTATATGAAGTGGAAATATTTGAAGCTTAAAAATTACGGGAACTGCCACAATCAGCTTAAATTCAATTGTTTGCACTTCAACCTGTTTAAGGCAACAATGATGGTATTTGATCGAATCTTATCAGAAATTAAAAAGAAGATTGATAGTGATCAATACCAAGTTGAATTTGATTTTTGCATTTCTTAATGGTACTGCACTTAAAGCATGCAACAAATCTGGAGCAAAAATGTGAGCAAGACTTAAACACAGTTGAACTCTGCCTGAAACTCTACGTTTTTAAAGAGGAAACACAACTTTTATTTGGAGACATAAAAAATGCTAGGGCTTTCAATCTCTTGCAACATATCTATGCTGATGATTTGCAGGATGTCTTTCCAATATTTGTATCGCTCAGCGAATTTACTTTACGCGTCCTACTATATCTGCAATCTGCGAGCGAGGTTAAGGCAAACTTAAACTCATTAAAAACTATCTACGATCGTCGATGAACCCGGAATGTTTATCGGGTCTCGCAATATTAGCAAAAGAAAACCGAACTGCTCATGAGATTATTTATGACAGGGCCATAGATTTGTTTGTAGAATAAAAGATTCGAAGAGTAAAATTGTAATTTCAATGTGCAATATAATGTTTACTTTTAATCTCACGTTTTATTCAGACCCTATCCTTTCCTAATTAAAGTATATGTCCGACACTTTCATGTATTTTTGGAAAAAATAGAGGCTTAACAGAGAAAGAGTAGAATTAGACCGATCGTTGAGGCGTTCTTTGGGGGAGGACTATGCCCATCAGTGGGCGTCTTATGGCTGAAATGATGATAATGATAAAGGTAAAAATATTGATAGACGGGGGCGCCATTTTTCAGTTTCCCACTTCGAAAAAGTTCAAGATCCGAGGCTGAGGTTGGGCCTTTGTCGTCGACGTTTTTAGCATTCGGAAAATTTCTCAAAATCCACATTGTGCATCTTAATGTCGCGATGTAGCTTTTTTCAGTAATTCGGTTTTTATAAATTCAATAAATAATTAAATATAGAAGTATGATTATTTGCCGCAAAGCAAATCTAATAAAATTTTATTTGAAAGCCAATAAAAACAATGAAATGGTATCTTTTTAATTTCAATGCGATTGCAAGCCTGATAACTCATCAGCAATTGGAACAAATGGGTGAATACATAACGAAAACTACTATTTCTAAAAAAAACTGTTCCATTTGTGCTTTCTTGGAAAAATAATATTTTACCAACAACAGTATCCTTTAAACAGGCTTTATACTTTCTTGCACAGTTTTGACGAAATTCATCAATAATTGCATAACATTCATTGAAATAGCTACCGAACCAAGTAAATGTTACAATAGCGCTTGAATGGAAAGTCAAGAGTAATTCCCAATTCGATTATACGACAGCCAGTGTTGCCAACTCTTTCCTAGCCGTTGTAGCTAGAATTTAGGAGAAACATAGCTAAAAATAGCTAAAATGTTCGCATAATAGCTAAAAAATGTAGCTAACTTCAACAATAAAAAGCTCAAGGCTTTGGAGAGCAGTTTTATTAAGCTTAACTTTATAATTCATATGCAAAAATTTTGGATGCACATCGGATAATGAGTAGTTAATTAATTTGGTACTGAAGTAGTTAATTAATTTGATATGAAAAACATTTTTAAAGTATATTTATACCAAAAAAATCTTCTTCAAACTAGGGTAAAATATCAAAATTTATAAACTCATCTTCATGGTTGACATATGCCGGTTTTTGTTAATACTTCTTGAGGGAACTTAAAATCTTTGCAACATTTTTGCGACCGATTCAATCCATTTTGAAGTGCATAGATTTTAGGTGCAGTATATTCCTATGTTTGGTTTTCACAACCGAAAGTTGACTAAAAATGCGTTCAACTTCCGGATTGGACTAAGGAAGGACTAGTAACTTAAAGGCAACCGAACAGAAATCGTTAAAAGGGTTGATATTTGCTATCAACTTTTTCTCTCAAGCTAACTATTGATAATTGTTTTTTTTTGTACCAGTATATTTTGAATAGACGTTTCATTAGCCGTAAACAACTTTATAATTTGTATAAAATCTTCATCACTAACTAAATTTATATTTTCTATAGAAAATTGAAAAATATTTCGCAAAATTTTGTCATTATCAAGTAATGAATATTTCAACTCTTCCTTTTATTTTTCAATAAATATTATACAAATCTGTCTAATATTTTCCTCGCATGATATTGAAATTGTATTATCATTTCGAAGCTTAACTAGTTTTTGCTCAAACTTATATCTCAAATTGGCATTATTATAAACGCAATTATTTAGTTCCACATTTTCTGACAAAACGATAATTGTGCAATTTGGATACACAATTTTTTTAGCCAAACCTTCAATAAATAACCAAAAATCGTTAAGAAGCATAGTAGATTCAACGGAATTGGCTTGAATTTTTTGATTAATGATAGATGCATGCTTTAAAATGGTTTGGAGAAATAGGAGATATAAAAAATTATATCATTGTTATGCTCCTTATAAATCCTTTTAGCTAAATAACATTCTTCTTATGTTTGGACTATACTGAAGTGGGTTTTGAGCTATAACCGTTGGTTTATGATCTTTGATACTGATCCCTCTTTTGGCAACTACCTTGTTTTAGAAGTCCGTATCACCTTCAAAGGAACATGATCATAATTTACAAGAGCAAATATCCTTTTGCATTGTATTTGCCTCAAGCTGGATTTAGAGAACCAATAAAAGGTTTCTGCAAGTATAAACTATAACGATTGGGGAAGAAATGATCCTGCAGCTGCAGAAACTGAGAGCTGAATGGAATGACAATCACATCGTATCAATATTAAAAAAGGATTTTGGCGACTAAATTTTTGAAATACACCGTTATTGACTCCAACTGTATTGCTTGCGTTGTCTGTGCCTATCTCAACCATATTTGAAATGTTTAGGTTGTAGTTTTCTACGCAAGTCTCTATGGCAGTAGTAATACTTTCAGCAGTTCCACTCTCCAGCTCAATCAAAGCCAAGTAAGTTGTAACAAATTTTTTGGTGAATGTCACTAAAATATTTCACTGCAACACCACAATTCTTTATCAGACAAATGTCCCTAGATCCGTCAATTAAAATACTATTACTAGAGTTATCAATATCTGCCTTCAAATCCAATTTGTTGTAGGGAAACAACGTTTTTCACTATGGCGCTGGATTTCGATGGACAAATCCAACACTTGCTTCCAAATTTCGGACTCAACTGCCAGTTTCTTGCACATCTCAGTCAATTGGTTCACAACAAAAAGACACATGCTAGCTTCCATTTGTTGCCGATGTTGTTTTTCAGGTGCTGCTTCCAACGGAGAAAATATATTCTTTATTTTCGCTAAAATGAAAAAACAAACAAAGCTATCACAATTGTAATGTTTAATATTTTTAAATACGCACCTTGCTTGATTAATTTTGCATTAATAACTACTTTTTAAAAGCGGCAGTACGCTCTACCATCGATTTCATGCAACCACTCTTTTTAATTTTTGACACTTTTCCTCTTACTACGAAATTTTCGTTTGCATCCCTCTTTTGAAGAACTTGTGCTTGGCGCTAGCGAAATCGCGTCATACATGTTTGTTATTGAGTCAAAACCGATCAGAGATTAAAACAATGTTTTAAAAAAGAAGCTGTCGCACAGTTACAAGATCAAACTATATATTATTTTTTCCACAAAATTAGATTTATATATTTTTATATCAATTGAAAACACGTTGAAAATATCTTGCTTTTTCTTCGCACCGAACGAAAGAAATAATACTGTTCGTGAAAGATTATTATTGTTCTATTATCTTAGTATTGTTCTATTATCTCAGCATTTATCTTAGTATTCGAGGAGATTATTTTCAAACACTGAGTGTTTTAAATGTCAATAAACTAGTGAAAATTAATGCAATCAGAGGAAAAATTTAAGTTATTTACAAACCATAAATTAGTAGCTAAATTTGTAGCCAACAGCTAAATGAGCAATTTTATAGCTAAACAGCTAAATATAGCTACAATATAGCTAAATTGGCATCACTGACGACAGCAGCTCCGATTTTGTAAACTTCCACAAATACAGTCACACATTTGGCACCTGAAAGTTCGTCTCCTGCTCACATGCATTGTTTCAATATGTGATTCGTTCCATGTCCTCCGGGAACAATGACCTAGAAAAATTGATTGAATGAACCGACTGACGACGATAGAGCTTCACCTGTGTGTGGTTAGCAAGCCATATTAATATTTAATGGGTTTCTTCAGTCAACGAGACTGGTTTCAGCAGCAGAGCTTGAATTGATCTAAACGTTGGAAGCAGTTAATCAGGCTAAGGGACTTGCAAAATGTTGCATGTCACTGCTGAAGTTGCATATGAAATTCAGGTTCAATCAAAAGCAACATTGAAAGGTTTCGAAGTGTGTTTGATTAGTGGAAAGGATTTTGATTACAATACTGCATGGGAGCCAACTGGGTATTTTAAAGTTTGAAGATTGCTTTCAATCCGTTCAAAGAGTTTGTGAGCTCAGAGTAAAACAAAGAAAATACTTTGGTTCAAATATAATTATGCCTACCAATGCCTACCATTGTGACATGAATCTTTCAAGTGGCTTAATTTACAATTCATCATTCTTGAGGATTTTGCTTATTTCGAAATTCATACATAGAAATCGCAAATAGAAACTTTTCACTCTCAATGCATGGAAATATTTTTTTTTTCTCTAGCATTTAAGTCTGCCTATATTCCTATTTGCTTAAATACTCTACACGATTCCGTAAAAAAAAAACTTTCTGTATGAGTTTCCCTACAAAATAGTCCACAGTAAATTTCTTCACAAAACGATATGAAAGTCGAAATAAAAAATAAAACTGATTTTCATTCATTTTACCAACGAACTTTTCATGTTGAAAACCAATGTTCAATTTTCAAACGAGAGAAATTTATGACACGCTTAAGTTCAACTTTATTATAGAGTTTGAACTGTGAAAGAAAGGTAAGTTCATGGTAGTGCGATGACGGCAGTGTTCCACAACAAAGGAACGGAACAGCTATCCTCCGGCTTAAGACTATGTTTACGGTGCAATAAAGATTTTGTATAGAATGAATCAGGTCCTATCTCGAGAATTAATGGAAAATTGTTGAAGAAAGTTTTTTCATCCCGTCTCCTTCGCTCACCCTCTCTCTCTCTCTCTCCTCCGCCGGCTCGTTGCAGCACCTTTGTCGAATAAAGTTTACGAAAATTTCAAATTGCATCGTTACTGTAAATGCTGTGCAGTGTTATTGATGGCACTAGAAGAGTTGTAGAGCAGTACTGATTTCAAATGCAGGTGACGCCACGGGCTGGTTTTTATGGTTTGACTAAACTATTCAGATTTATGCAAAAATCGGTGAGTTTGGTAATTGATTTCTTTGAGAAGTGAAATTTTGTTTTTATTATGAATAGGATGGTAGTATGTTTCTGTAGTATGTTTTCCTCAAATTCAGCCCTATGTTACTCGCATAGTAAAACCCTCCCATTAAAAATTACTTTTGTACAGGTCATACCACAATCTCAATTACATTTTCCATTCAACAATATCGACATAACTGTCAAACTGTCGGCTCTTAAGCTGCATCACAAAAACCCATCTTAATAATAATTTTCTCCACTTTGATTACCATTTCACTTTCTACTTCATCGTAAACTGTGCGGTGATGATAACGTAAGTCATTCAGTATCGGTGTCCATATTTCATGTTTATACGTCGAAGGGCATCAAAAAACACTTTACAGTGTAATAAATGAAACGTGCCTCCAACGTTTTCCCGTCCGTTGTCGGACCACTTTTTCATTATCCTTGGCCACGGGGTCGAAGTGGGCCGACCCGTTGCGCCCGCCATCATACGTCCTCCGTTTATTGTTGAATAATAATAAAACCTCTCGCACTGGGAAACAGTTACTTAATTTTTCTTAGCAGATAATCGCCTTCTCTGTCAATAACTGTATCGCTCGCTGCAAAGTACATCTGTATTCTGTCGTGTGCTCGTCGACGGAAGCAGTCGTGGTGGCGATGGAGCAGCCTTCCAAGTCCTGTTCGTACACCGAATGCGTCTTTTTCCGTTTCGCTTCATTATAATTAATGAAGGGATCTTAGCGTTAATCTGCTCCGTAAAATGATAAGGAATCGTCCATTATTTTTCGTTTATAGGATGCGTAGTGATGGGTATTTGTTGCCATCAGGACTAATCTCTTTAATAAGCTCAAAGCGTTTTAGGTGGATTTACCACATGTCTGATGCGAAATATCGCAATGAAGAAATATATTCTTCTCACGCATGATGTTTATTCGAGCGCCGTAGAATTAGAGCGGCTCGTTCATTAGCCATTGTGCCGCTATAGTCATTTGCGACACGTTATTGGGCTGGTACATGTGGGCATAAAAATGTTATTGAGTGTTTCACGGCGAATTGAGTGCTGGTTAGTGTCGGATCATAGTCGAAAAAGGTGACAATTATGTGCGATGCAAAACCTCGATAAAAAATTTATTTTTAGTGGGGGTCGTTTATTTCATTCATTTGTAGAGTGAGGTACGTGTCGAATTACTATACGATATGCCTCAATTTGATGTGTGAATGGTGGCACTCGAGACTTTATGGGTGGGTAATTGATTTTCAGCTAAACTTGATGGGAAGAATTTCCATTATTTCCGCGTTAGTTGCTTTCTCGTATTCTTACCTTATAAAAACACCCATAAGTTATTGCAAGGTTCAAAATGACAGAAAAATCGTCATGCTTCCTGGAAATGCAACTTAAACTGGTAGCTCTCGGCAGTCATGTTAATTAGAATCTTCTCATTTCTCTCACAGCACCATTGAGCCTAATTCCTTCCATTATGACCTGCTTGGTGCCACGCTCGTCCTGCAACTGGAATACAATGGCAAACAAAATGAGTGCAATGTTTCAAGATCGCGTTTAATTATTCCTGGTGCTTGGAAAGGTTAAGCTCCGAAACGGGTGGTTTGAAAATGCGAATATAAATGCAGTAGTGTTTCAAAAGTAGATCATAAGCATTTTTCCACAGCTTCGCATTTCCTAAGCGTAAGTAAAGAATTAATGCAGGAGTATGGAAATGATTTTCCACTTTTCATTCGCTTGGCTTCAATTTGGGTCATAGAAAAATGAGTTGGGTATTATTGTGGTGTTAAATTTATTGTGGTGTTAAATTTTTTTATTATTGTGGTGTTAAATTTTGCAGGATAACTGCACGCTTTTCAGTAAACGATTTTTGTAGCTTTAGTTCTAGTTACACTCCGTTTCGTATTTACAACCCACCCTACAATTTTCAATTACTTTCATCTAAAATAATTGTTGTGTACAAATCTAATACAAAGAAGAATGAGAAACTGTGAACAATGATTTTTCTTAGAATGACTTCTCATTGGAGTTACTTTTTACTCTAATTCTTGGAAATTCGTCATTCTTGTGCGTTTCATATTTATAACCCACTTGGTAATTAGTAGAAATACTAGTCGAATAAACTAATCCTTTCAACTGTTTTTTCAACTGTTTCAATGCCTCGAGGTACGTCATTAAATGAAGTTGAAAAGGGTGAAATCTTAGCGTGCAAAGAAGATGGTTTGAACATCAGTGAAATTTCAAGAAAAGTCACCGCGTAATTAACCCTTACTTGGGCGCATCAAAAAAGTTACGTAAACGGTCGCGTGGGGTGTGCTACACCCCATATTTATTTGTAGAAATAAAATACAAAATGCATTCAAAACCAAACGTTTATTCATGGAAATAACAAACTCAATAAGTTAATTTTTTTTCCAAAGTACAAACCATGATGAAAAGCTTGAAATATAATTTCTTAGAAAATTAGTTTTTCTCATCACAATTTTGACATACGACAATCATGTGCTCATTGCATACATGCTTATTGCACTTGGAGCATTCAGTTTTTGTCTTCCTATCCTTTGCTCTTGGGAACATAAAGCACCTTTTGTAAGAAATTGATCGGAACATATGAGCACAATGTAACTTCTTTTGTAAAAACAAATAAACTGGAAATTACTTCGCGATTCCTTTGAGGTTGAAAAAACTTTGGTGTTTTGGGCTTATTTTTTATTAATGTGTCGATAGTGGCCAGCTTGTGATCATATGACAATGATTTGGCTAGTGAATACTGGTGAACCAGTTGTCCATAGTAATATTCAGGAAATATGTTCAATCAATCATTTCACTAAATTCATTGTATCATTAGGCAATTTGAATGGTCCATCAGGCTGTTTTCCAACGTAAATCTCAAATTTTTGCAGGTAGAATGTTTCTGAGCCAACTAGAGCAAAGTGTTTGATCCCATATTTCGTCCGTTTACTGGGCATATACATAACACTAGAGAACTCGCCTCGAAATCTGGGTAGCTGTTCATCAAAAGTGAAGTTATCAGCAACACTGTAACATTTTTTATAGTTTTCGTTCATCAAACAACAAAAAAGTTTCTGATGGCTGTTATCTTGTCTAATTATTGTCTCGCTTCTCTTGTTGTGTGGCTATCAAACCTCATACACCTCAGAATAAACAAAAACCTGTTACAGGTCCTAGTGTTTGAAAAAAATTCAACTCCAGTACCATTGGATGCCCATAAATCCTGGTAACTCAAATGAGGTGACTTAAGAACTCCGGACATAAAAAGTAGTCCGAAAAATGCAAGAAGGTATTCGTAAAAAATAATTCTGCAGTGATGTTCTCGTTGAAATTTATCCTGAATAGAGAATATGTTTTCATTAGTGTGACAAAGAATAAGTTCTATGACCTTAGGCGAAAAAAAACAAAGAAATGATTCACTCATAGTAGTTACATTTTTAGCGGGTCCTCTAAGACCAGGAGCTTCAGTAACAATATTGGCCATTCGAGCTCTTACCGCGGAATGTTTGATAGTCTGATAAAAAATGAGTCATCACGTCTCTCATGACTTTGAGTGTGACTAATAAAATTTTATAATGGCATCTCATCATCCGTATTCCACGTTCTGCCCGAATTATCTGCACTTTGCTTCATGATCTTCAATTTCAGAAGCACTATCAATATCCTGCTCTTCTTTCAATAGCTGTGCAATTTCCAGATCGGCCAGTTTGCGTGACATTCTTAACATAATCTACAATAGAAAAAACCAATCTTTCTCATATTCACTGAAAGAAACGCTATTATTACCTCTTAAATGTCAGAACAGTAATGTTTTGAAAGAACAAACAGCCAAAAATACTCGTATAAAATTATAATAAAATTTACACTATTTCACAATTTTGTCAAAAATTAGGTCTACGCAAACAGTCAAGTGGGGTGTAACACACCTCAACCGCACTAGCTAAGCACAACCGCACACGTAAAAGCACCGCTTGCAACTGAATTTCAACAATCACTCGCATTTAGGAAACTATCTGTAAGATCAGCCCGGTAAATATAAATTTATAAAAGTTCTGTTTGTTTGTTCAAATTAGCTGTGGGGTGTGTGTTACCCCACGCGCCCAATTACGGGTTCACAACTTTTTAAAAAAACCTGAGTTATATGGAAAAACAAAGCGAACGGGAAGAGAAAGAAAACTTTCTCCGCGGGAGGAGAGGAATATTATACGTTCAGCCAGTAATTCAACAAGAAGCTGTAATAAAATGGCAACTCTTGTACAAACAAAAGTGTCAAAACAACGATTTGGAGAACGCTACAACGTGATAATAACATCAGTAGAGCTAAAATGAACAAAGTTTCACGACTTTTAGATCGCCATAAGAAAGCTCGGTTGGAATTCGCAGAAAAAATATGGCTACAGATTGGTCCTCTGTAATACAAACCCTCCTTGTTTAATTTAATTTTGTTTCCAGATTTTTTTTTTGGATGAAAAACAATGGAATTTAGATAAGTCTGATGGATCAATTTCTTACTGGCGTGATCTGAGAAAAGAACTCCGGTATCTATCGAAGCGGAATTTTGGCGGCGATTCCGTGATGTTGTGGGGTGCATTTCTGCATCTGGATGCTTGGACATAAAATTTACTTCATCGCGTATGAAGAGTAGAGATTATATCCAAATAATTGAGGGCAGTTTACTGCCATTTCTGGCAGCATATTCTATAAATATTAACTTTCCAGCAGGATAATGCGAAGATTCATACCAATCGTGAAACAATGGGACGGATAGAAACAAATTCCATTAAGGTAATGGATTGGCTAGCGTGTTTGCCTGACCTGAACCCAATTGAAATTATTTGAGGGATTCTTCTTAGACGGATTCTTGACAGACGAATGAATGATTGATAATGGAGACTTGTCAAAATTTAGCATCACGATTAACTCAGCACCAGCTTTAGCTTGAAGAATATGCTAAATGCACAAACGTACTGTGCTTTATTTTATACTTTCCAAGGCTTTATTAATATTAAAACTCAAAATCATTGGATTTTTTTTTTTTAGTTTGCCTTGGCTTTTTTGTCATAATAATTTGCATAATTCGATATCTAATGAATTATAAATAAGGCATTCATTGAAAATAATGATCTCTGTTTACCGTTTTGTATCATTTCGATTTGCTCTACGTGTTTATAGTGGCCAAATAGCTCTAACTGCTCCACTGTAATTAAGATAGCATGCAAGGCCAGAGTAAACTCCAGAATTTATTTTGTATTAAGGGGTAACACCTATGTGGAACGCTGTTTTCGAGGGTGATTTTTCGCATTTTTTTCCAAGGAAACTTTATATTTGATTGAAAAAATAATTACATGGTTTTATTATAAATGTTTTTAAGTATACAAATTAATTTTTACAACGTCCTAAAATACAAAATGGCGGCTGTACCAGGCTACAAGCATCAGACGATTTTTCAAAGATGCCTCAACGGCCCTCAACTTTTCGGCGTCGCAAATAGTCTGAAACACAAAAATCCAAATTTTTCTTAAAGTTTGGACTAAAAGGAAGGGAAGTACGTACGGGTTTTCAAAAATATTGAATTTTGACAGATTGGCGTACGGTTTTGCGAAAAAAAAAATTTGTAAAAAAAAATCGTTTAAAATCAGCCGTAAAAATGACGATTTTCAATTTATCAACAAAATCGTACGTACTTTCCTAGAAAATGATGTTGTGATGCTTGCACCAAAATTTCAAATTGATCGGATAAAAATTGGCTGAATAATCGTGCGGGCCGTATCAAAAAATGTGGTTTCGAGAAAAACGCATTTAAAGTTTGAAAACAAAAAAAATCGTACATAACATTAAAAATATCAACTTTTAACGGCTTTTACCTTCAGTCTGCGATAGCAGCACCATAAAGTTGGCCTTCCGAGCTGACATTGGCTTGTTCTTCTTCTCTTCTCGATGATTTTAAAGCCAAGCGAGCCTTTTTCGTCCCTTCAGTCAATGAATGCTCTGAGTACTCGACGCGCCGTGTGTCAAATTCAAGGCAGTAATTATAGCAGTTCTCTCCAACCATGAGGCCTAATATGCTCATTATGGCCATAACGCTTGAAATACCATCATTGAAAATACAAACAGCAAGGTCAGAGCAAACAGTAAGCACATTTTTCTCCATTTTTCCGGCTGATCCCTTATGGTTGGCTTGGCATTCATTTTCGTGGGTTTTTAGCCACTGTTGGTACTCTTCTGTGTCTTCTTTTATCTTCCAGTACTCGCAAGCCTTACAGTAACTAGATTTCACAGCAATATCCACGACTTTACCAGTGATCCAGCGCCGCATAGGCCCCGACCGCATGGTGGCGCGTCCAACGTTTATGCTCATAACTCGGGAAAAAATTTGTATTTTTGAAAATAACTTTATGGCGTTATTCTAGACATGTTTCCCTGCCATTTTAGCAAAAAAAAAAAAAATCGATTTTTTTGAAATTTCTACATAGGTGTTACCCCTTAAAAACACTTCGGTAGCACTCTGAATTTATTTTAGAAAAAATATATTTTAAGATTTATCGACTATGAATACACCCAATAATTTCAAATGGCAAACGTTGTTGGAACGTAAGCGATGATAGTTAAACAAAAGTTTGACAAGTTCTTGGGCCAAGCTAGATTGACACAGGTGGGAAAGGAGTCAAATACATGAGAGACTTACTGAATAAATCAATAAAAGAAATTAGCAGAAGAAATTAAAAAAAGAAAATGAAGAGAAAATAGAGGAAAAAGAACAGACGTACGACCGTAATATCAATAATCGTCTGGATAAATCAATGTTAAATATGAACGGAAATTATTCAAAAGCATCCATTAAACCGGAATAATGTGTTTTTTTTCTGTACGGTACACATTCTCAGAGTATCTTGCTCCATTCAAATATTTTGCATTTCTTTATGAGTCTCCCGAGTGCCCCATGTATATTAAATTTGTAGAGCCTTCCTATTTTACCGGTATAATTGATAAATTTAGTGCTCTTCGATTTCACAGAAAAAAAAGTTTATAGCAATGTATTGCATAACATAACCATAAACACATTTAACACTACTTTTCCCCATTCTACTCAAATAAACAACATAAATTAGCCGATATCCCTAAACTTACAACAAACCCATTATTCTTGTATGATGATTACCGACAAGGATCTTAGTGTAAGTGATTTATATCGAAGTCATGAACGTTTTCCCTACTTCTTGCCCACAAAGACGGCCGGGTACATCGTAAGGTGCTTAACTGTTGCACCTTTACACCAAACTGCGTTTGGTCAGACCATCGCTCTCAGTGACTAGAACCTGGGCTGTCAGGAACGTGATTACAACACAGACGATTATTAAGACACGTCCGAGGAAAACGATGCAGCCAAAACAGGACGACTTGCTTCCACAGCACACAGTGACAAGGCAAGACATCAAATAATGCTATTAGATTAGGTCCAGAGATAAATTTTTATTTAAGTGATAAATTTCATGACTGTTTCTTTCTCGGAGATTTAGGACGAGCTTATGTGCGGATAAAAGAGTTATATGTACTCGCTTCCTTTCTTCGAATCGGTCGCGAGTGCTACTAGAACATCATGATTCCGCGCCGGAATACAAGAGTGAAAATTGGCTGTAAAATTGATACAGCCAATTTTTCGAATTGAGACGATACATATTTATTACAGGCAAGGCCACATCGGAACTGTATCGATGTTTTTCGCTTAAGCAAATATTGACGCTTGGAATGGAATAATTTTATGGTCGCACGTTTTGTGGATTTCAATCATGTTGGGCACTTTTGAAGATGTCGAGAGATGATTGTGACAGCTGTTTTATACGCGTTTTTGATCATGATGGGAGAGAATAACTTAAATGAAGTACTTGGACAATGTAGAAAATGTACAGTCTAAAGGAACATGAGATACATACCTACTTTTGATATCGAAAACTCTTGGAATTCGGTAGGCAGTAATTCAAAACTTTTGAGGAATGATGTTAAAGAAGACATTCCTACTGGAAATTTGTAATATTCTATAATTTTCTAATACTTTCTTCTGAGTACAATCTCAATGTTGTGGTCTTTATTTTGATTTAACGAGATTTTGCGATCGTTGATGCATTAAGGTTACTAAAAAAAAATAAAACTTTCATGACATCACATATTAGCCCTATAACTAGCACTATTCAAGAAAATAACTGGTACAACTGACTACCATAATATTTTAATGGAACTTGCAAGCAATGAAATCAACTCGTGAATTTGCTAAACACTTTAATGTTTTTAGTTTGCTACACAGCTCCTCGCTTGCCATCTCTTCTAGGAAACTTTCTTAAAGTCGCTAATTAATAATAGATTTCATGCAGAGATTATATGTCCATGCAGCAGATGGTCTACTTCCGGAAATTAAGAGAAAACTCAACGTTTTTCCCGGGAGAAATATCCAAGAAGAAAATATAGTATATGTGATTTTGATACTTTTTGTCTAATTAAACACACGGAAATATGTCTGAAACTGACAAAGCGCTGTCAGAAGCTCCTGCTGAGAAACTTGACTTTTGAAATACGAGCAAGTTGGTATATCCATCCAACGTTCAGATAAGTTTTCATAAAAAGTATGCGCACATTGTTTCAGCGCAATTCCATCGATGCAATCGACATCAGTACTAACTTTCACTGACTGCAAGGTCCATAGGAAAGTTAAAGCTAAAACTTAGAGCCTTGAAGCTGAAATTTTTGTTGTTCTTAACTGTTCATTGATTATGCGACCGGAGAATTGACCTGATTAACAGCTGCAGGAAATAAGACGAAATTACGAACTATTGTGCTATCTAAAGATTCTAATAATTTCAGACAAAAGTAAGGGTTTGAAAAATTATTTAGTACATATTTAAGCGCGTTTTCTTATTTTTGGAGCTAAACTAGCCGATAAAACTTATTTTTTGAAATAAATTGCTTTTCTTGTAAATATATAAAACTGGAAAACAAATTAAAACAGCACTTCGCTTAATGATTTTCAGTTTAATCAGAGTACCTATGTATGTGTTGCATATTTTTTTCTAAATTCTGTAAATACTTCTGTTACTTTGGATAAAAGGTTAAGAGTGGGGGTAGTATACAGCAATACTATTACCTTATACACATCCGCAGCAGTTAACTTTTTAATGGTAAGCAATATTTCGCGCCCTACTGGAAACTTTCCCTAACTCAAATAGAATTACAAAATTCCGCCGAAAAGCTCATCTGACTGGTATCGAAAAAAAATTAAAAATATTTTCATTCAACCGAACTAAGTATGGTCAGAGTTTCCAATTTAACAATTATTTCTTAGAAAAAAGGATCGAACATATAACATTTGCCTCGAGTCAATCAAATACAATATTGCGATTTCTGTTGAAATCCTCATTGGTTCTGAAGTACCGTAACATTTGTTGCTTCGGCCGATATTGTCGAAATCTCAGTTATTTTAAGAAGTAGGAATATACATACATATGTATATTTTTCAAACAATCACCTTTTGTTATCGATCAGGTTGAGTTATGGTTCGTCCAAAACGCGACAAAGGAAAGGAAATTTTTTCAAACTCGAACTAACAAATCCTTAACTTAGAATCGAATACGACGAAATACATACCTTTTGTACTATTAAAAGGTATCTTAACGTATCCAACAATGAATCTATTTTCAATCTTATTCCAGTAGATTCTAAGAAATTTTTGGAGTTCTTGGAAATTTTTCTTCAGAATTGCAGAAATTCATCTAACGTAGAGCTCAAGAAAAATATTGCGAAAATGTTCAAGCTCTGTTGAAATTAAGCATAGATCTGTATGTATGTGATACGTGGGTTAAAAAATGGGTGACATTACCATCACTGAATCATTAGATGAAAAGTTAAAAATTAATTTTTCAGCTATTCATCAAACAATTTGAACTAATTAGCTTATTACTAAATTCAGCAAAATTTCACGTTAAATTCAAAATTTCGCCCGTAATACAAACGAAACAGCAAAGCGCCACCTACGTCACAGCAGCTATATGGCAGGACAATAACAGTTGAAACATAACAAAGAAGAATTGTCTTTCAGCTTGCATTTTTCCGTGAACTGAGCCGTAGCAATGAAGACACTTGGAAATTTCGCCGACTAAATGGGTAATTTCGGACAGTTCGGCAGGAAGAATAATAGTTGGTCGATTACGCCATTCACTGTGCAATAATTTTCGTGGGGATTTCAGACTTGTCTTTCCCCGAATTGTTTTAGAAGTAACAAGGACTTTGTTCGCTCACATTTCGTTCGCCCGACAAACTCGAAGAGCAGAAAACGAATTTTAACTGGAACGTTAATTGTAGAACGTTAATGGGAGTGATAAATTAGCGGGTATTGTGAGAATTGGTTGGAACTGAAACAAATGTTAGTTTCCATCAAGAACATCTGCTGGAAAAGAATGAGTCATTCGAGAAAACGAACCGGCAAATCGATGGAGAAAATGTGTTAGTTCTTGTGCAGAAGAACAAGTGAGAATCAAGGATGTAATTAATTTGATGGTGTCTATTTGCTTTTAAAACGAAAAAATAACGTGAATATCTTAAACTAAAATTTTTAATGTAAAACTCTTTAAAAAGCATGTATCATTCATTTTCGAAAATTTAATCTTCTTTTATGCTGAATGCGTATAATACGTATCGAAACTAATCTCTATCGAGCTTTCAAGAAATTAACCAAGCATAACGTGACCATACGTCCCGCTTTGGACGGGACTGTTCTGCTTTCAAGTTGTGTGTCCCGCTGTCCCCACCGAGCAGTGTGGCCAGATTGGGCTATTTCCCGCCAATTGGGCTATCTAAAATTTGAATTCGAAAAAAAAAACACCTGAAGTATTATCATCAAAATTATCATCGTGCAATTTCTCACCTGACCTATTGCATGTAAAAGAAAGAATCAAGATCGTCGCCATAGAAATGTTCGTTGTGAAATTCCTTTAAAAGCAATATTATCAAAACGGATGCAACAAAGGTACTGATTTGTAAAATTATTTACTTTAAAACTCATAAAATTGCTATGAAATACTTTCCATGCTCAGGCAAGCATGTACTCGCTCTGGACTGTGTTTCAAGGAATCGCAAACTTTCTCGACTAGGTATTTTCAGCCAATTTAAGTTTTCTTCTTATTTTAGCTCTCCTTTTTTCGCAGTTGTTCTTTGGAAAATAAGCGCGATGCGACTCTCGTTGTAGCTGAAAAGTAGATACTGTAAAATAATTATTGTGTGCAAATTGATACAAGAATAAAATACAGTAAAATTATATAATCATAAATACGTTGCTGTTTGCCGTGCTTTTTTTTGTTTGCTTCTCTTTCCAGAGTAGAGTAAGAGAAGATAGATTGGTTCACAAAAAAATGTCATTTTAGTCGCCTGGCTTGCAGCAACAGCAGAATTTTAGCTGTTTAAGACAGTTTTTAATGTCATTTGTGTCCTACTTATGAACGAATTAACTATTTATGCGGAGCAGAGTCGCTGCCCCAATTAAATCACAAGGGGCAGGAGTAGTTTTTGTTTTCAATAAAGCTACCATATTCTGTTTTGAACAGACTCGCAAAAAACCCTGCGGTGATGTATATTTGAAACTTAGTCCAGTGCTCATGATATGTTATAAGGTTTAAATGAACGATATTTTCTGCAATATAGAGATTCCCCTAATTTGTCCTGCATTTTAGCTATTGTTGAGTTATTTGAAGATTTATGTTTTTCTAAGTGCTTTAGGCATCTGCAAAGAGAATTTTCACTATTGATTTTAACATACATACCTGCAGAATAGGTAGATTTTTCATATTTTGTTGAATGGTGAAATAGATTATGAAATTTTCAAATTTTGTGCTAACTCAAAAATGAAGAAAAAAGTAAGATAAGGCGTTTATGCTGCGTAGGGCAGTATTATGCACCATCTCTGCTTTATTTTCTAAAAAAAAGTCCTCTAGATTTTGTGTGAAGTCGATCGATGGAGTTTCAAGACTTTCATGTTTCCCGAACAAAAAATTAGTTTTCGTTTGTGTTTGTTTAGGGCTTACGGTAGCCCTCATTCGCACTGGTACAATCGCATTTGTACCCTATGGCAGGCTATGGTTTTCAATAGAAAATAATTATTTTAACTTTTTCAAGGATTATAATTAAATATTTTTAGCGAGAGTAAATGGGTCTTGTTTGTTATGATAAATTATGCATTTTCTATTTATTATCCCAGCTCGATTGATGATAAAAATAAATATATTTTAGAATTCACTAATAAGTCTGCGGGCATTTCTTTAAGACACCTTCTTCGAAGTCATCCTTTTCGTTTGAATTTTGACCAAGGTCATAGTCAAGGAAAACAGAAGAGAAAATTAGAAGTCGTTTATGCCGCTTACCTTATTGCAGAGATTATTTGTTCCGGACATGCTTTGATTCTCGTTTGCATCATCCCTAACTACCACAGAAATATAAATATTATTGCTCTATTCATTCCCATTTCTTCGGCCAACTACGGACGTAATAAGAACATTAAATCTGATAATTTTTTGAAGCATGCACAATTCATTTTATGACGTCGGTAAAAGCAAAGGTTTTCATTCCTGCTGATGGCCTGAGGTTTATTCTCAGCTCTAAGTATTAAACCTTTTCCCGCACTTCAGATTTAAGCTAATGTCAACTTTAAAATTAATTTGATTTCCTGTCGCGTCACACTTACATCGCTCCATTGCCTAATCAGATTACGATATGAGATCCCTTAATTGATATTACAATCTCGTCCCTTAATTTACATGCATATCAGTTCATGTTATCTACCGTTACTCGACAATTGCCGCCAATACTCGCACGAGTTGGATATCTAATAGATATCAAGCAATGTTCATCTTTGGCCTAATTAGGATCATGCAATAATTTATGGAAATGTGTCTAGTCAACAAGAATTTCCTCAAATATGTACATACCTAAGCCAGCCTGCCAACAAGACCAGTAGGTACGTCGTCATGGCCTTCATTCTTTCGCCTCCCCAGCGCCAAGAAAATGTTCCAATGTATGTGTATGTCGGTGTAATTCCTTCGCTTGTGGCGCAATTCACAGCCAGGATAATTTTCACAAGGCGTTTTCAATTATTCCACGACCGTGATAAAACGATACGGAAAATTACCTCGTATGTTTGTTACGATTATATTGGTATTGCGTCCTTGAAATCTTTTTTGTTGGAAAGAGCGTTGGGTTAGTTGCTACCCGTATTCATAAACGGCACCCTGGCGCTTGTAGCTTTGACGCCTTTACTTATTCGAATAATCTGAACAACAATGCTGACGAAATCAAAGTCGAATTGATATTTGTTTGATGACACCATTATCGTGGCATTCGATACTGTTGAATCAAGTTACCTAGGAACAGAATTTCGACGAATTCAAAGAGATGTGTGCCTTCTTGTTCGCTGCTAAGTAGCATCAGTAGCATCTGTAGCACAATGATAGGTACCCAAGTGTCGGAAAAAACAGAAGCGTTATCGCAATTGTATTGGTAATGCGGCTCATTTCGTTGTGAATTTTGAATAAAAAAGGATAAAATTTAAAAATAAAATAAAGAAGTAGTCTTAAAGTCAAACAATATTGGCAAAATGAATATTCTGTTCGTATCGACAAAAATGGCGCTGGTGGCACTGAAAACAGCTCCTGGTTACAATCACAGCTAAGTGATGACGTAGTCTGGTAGCCTTGTTTACTAGAGAGTACTGATAGAATACTTGAATACAATTTATAGGAGCACTTCGCCGGATCAAAGCACTGGTAACCATTGGCTGCTGTTGCGAAAGACTTATCATATCTTTGAACGAAAAGAACCGATTGCTTGGAAGAAATTACGCAGGTTGCCTTCGTTGGTGGTAGCTTCCCAAAATATTACTTTCGTTTAGTCATATCTTATACACGTACAGTCTTGTGTGTATGCCTATTATTATGATTGAATAGCATTTGCATTATTGATTCAGCTGTGTCCTTGATATCTATTCACGGATATAGATGGATATTATACTTGTAAAAATCTGAATAATACGGCCATGCTGTGAAGTGGAATAATTTGACAATAAATAGTAGTGTGGTGAGTAGTTGATATTTAAGCTCGGTAACAAGTATTCATTCAAAATATTCGATTAAATATTTACTACTGTGATCAAAAACTAAGGTGACATTTGAATTTAAACTTCGCGCGCTAACGTATTTGATATAGTCTTTTTGTATTTTTTTTTGTGTTTGACATTTCCGTCAAATTTTATGTCACTATTTGCATTTGTTTAATAGTTACGCACGTGTTTGTAGACATCAAAAAGTTAATTTAGCGTTTTTTACAATGTGTGATTTTGTTGAATGAAATTTAGTAGAAACGTTGAAAATGTTGCTAAAGGCTTTTGGTGAGCAGGCTATGTCAAAAAAATATTTGTAAGTGGTACAATGAATTCAAAGAAGGCAGCGAAAGCGTCAAAGACAAAGATTGGACTGGACGACCATGAACATCAAATGATGAGCAACTGGTCAGGGAAATCAAAGATTTGGTGCTCAAATATCGTCGATTGACTATTAGAGACCTTAATAATGCTGTTGGAATTTTACTTGGATCAGGGCAAACCATTTTGGTAGATATTTTGAGACTGAAAAGAGTGAGATCTCGTTTGGTGCCAAAAACAATCAATTTTTTTGGAAAAACAACGTCGCGTTGATGTATGTGAAGTAATGCTTTCGGACTTTCAAGATAAGATAAAACGCATGATAACTGGAGATGAGACTTGGATTTATGCAAATGATCCGGAAACAACCGACCAATCAAGTGAATACTGTGCAAAAAGTGAGTCAAGACCGAAAAGAAAATCAAGATCATGTTAACAATTTTCTTCAATTATCGTGGTGTGGTGCATTATACATTCCTTCCGCCGGACCAAACTATTAGCAAAGAATATTATTTGAGCGTTATGCGTCGTTTGTGGGAAGCTATTAACAAAAAGATGCCTGATTTATGGACAGACAAGTCTTGGCTTTTGCACCATGCTAATGTACCATCTCACACTGCATTCGTTCGTCGTGATGATTCAAAAATTCTCCAAAAATTCTACCCATATCATTCCACAGCCACAGTATTCCCCTGATTTAGCTCCGTGCTGTTAAAGATAGAGTGGACAATGACAGATATTTAATTATTTAATATATTTATTCAAATTAAGTACTTTATATAAAACACGTCTTTTAGGCACTACTGACTACGTTAGACTGACTTGGCTGTGCACTGAGTCGCTGTGAACACTTATACAACTTGTACTTATGTATGGGTATTGTTGATAGGAATGATAGTTAACAGGTATTACAACACGTGTGACTTCTGGTTATTCCCTAATATAAGCTTAAGAGACCGCTCCGGCGACGTCGTTCGATACGATTGAAGAGATCAAAATCGTATCGCTGCGCGCTTTGAACGCCATTCCAGAAATTGACTTTAACAATTGTATCGAGGATTGGAAAAATCGTTGGCATAAGTCTATTGCATTGGGAGGATAATATTTTGAAGGCAACGATATAGATTTACACTGAAAAAAATCCACATAGCGCCCAGAGCCATGTAACATAGCGCATTATTTATGGCCCCATACGCCATGTACATAGTACTCTGAGCCATGCAATATGGCTCCCAGCGCCATAATGTCAGAATCTACATAGCGCGTGGTGCCATGTTACATGGCGCAGCATTTATGGTGCCACACGCTATGTACATAGTACCCTGAGCCATGCAGTATAGCTCCCAGCGCCATAATTACATGGCGCAAAAATTATGGCCCCACACGCCATATTACAAGGTGCCATGAACCATGTAATATGGCTCATGGCACTACAATTATAACTCGCAGCCATGCTGTGTGAGGAGATGTATAAATGTCAGCAAGCTTCTTGAATTTATTTATCCCTCGGGAATTTTCAGTTCGCAGCATCGAACTGAGAAGACTCGTGGCGTTTTGTTGGATGTGAACTGGATCATCTTCAGATGCACTGAAAAAACACATAGCGCCAGAAGTCATAATTTATAGACTTCTGGCGCCATGTACATAATCGATTTCACATAGTTTCACACGCCATAGTGCATAGGAGCAGACGCTATGCTTATAGCCCTCCACGCCATGTACTATAGTCCTCCACGCCATACAGTATAGTCCTCCACGCCATACAGTATAGTCCTCCACGCCATACAGTATAGTCCTCCACGCCATATAGTATAGTCCTCCACGCCATACAGTATAGTCCTCCACGCCATACAGTATAGTCCTCCACGCCATACAGTATAGTCCTCCACGCCATATAGTATAGTCCTCCACGCCATACAGTATAGTCCTCCACGCCATACAGTATAGTCCTCCACGCCATGTACATGGCGTGGAGGCCTATGTACTTTTCGCCATGTATTATGGCGTGTGGCGCCATATTTTATCACAATCCCTAAATCGACTATGTACATGGCGCCAGAACTCTATAAATTATGGCGTCTGGCGCCATGTGTTTTCTCAGTGTAGAAGAATAAATAAATTAAATTAAATGTTATAAACATGGACACCTTGTTATTTCTTCTTCCAACAAGTACTCGCAAATCCTATAAAAATAGGAAAAATAGGAATGCATTAAATTTAAAATTTGGAGAAAACACTAGTTTTAGTTTTTTTTTGTATTCTATATTTCCTAGTTTTTTTTTAACGATTAAAGCCGCCTAACTGCGTTATATGTTATTATTTTGGGGAGGATAAGTTTATCTTTTGGCAAATTCTCCTGTGACGGAAACAAGTTTAAGTCGTCTTCACAGATGACAGTGCTGCAACAGGGAGCCGAAATTAGTTCATACTGATCTCTGTTTGTGACAAACTATTGTACTTGGTTTCGTAGACAAGTGATGTATTGATATATTTTCAGGAGAAGTGAAAATATCATATTTATACGGACGTTCTCATACGAAGTGAATAGCGGTCGCTAGAAGAAAATTTTCCTGTTCGTACACGCCCTATTGAAAACAAATCACAATCTATAGCCTCGTATACAAACCGGACCAACTTAGCTTGAAACGGATTGAAATAAAATTTCAAAGTAGGTTTTTGGTGCGACTGGATTAACATGGATGAACCGAATAAAATTCAGCTAGTTCTACTATAGTGAAGTATATCGCATCGGAACATCACATATATAAATAGAACTCAAATGGGCTTCGAATTTTTCAATCCTCAATCACTCGATCCGGGTCTTTTAACGCCCAAGTCGATCCGATCCAGTAAAATTTCGTGATCGGAACTACTTATCCCACATCAATTTGCTGCGGGTATGCAACGCGACTTGACTTATCCTAATCCATTTTGAAACCACGTTGTAGACGAGGCTTATGTGTTTTCAAGCCAGACCGCCTAACAAATTTCTATGGTTACACAAAAACGGGAGTTTAAACCGGTTTTAATCCGAATCTCGTGCACACACATAGAAACACTCAGAATAAAATCGATAGTTGCAAATCAGGCTCATCAGGCTCATCAGGAAGTTTTCTTGAAATTATCAGGGCTGTTTTTAATTTGGCCGATGAGATCCAAATACTCAGAAGCTTGAAATGCTGCATCTGTAGTGCTCACAGCCTTTTATAGCTCCACCGACTCGACAACCTGTCACCTAACTCTTGATAAAACATCTGGGATGACTTTGTGAGATCCCTTTCAATCCTCGATATTCTCCTCGATGTACTCCAGCTGGCTTCGATATCATGGATGGACAAATGGCTTTTTTTTTTGGATGTGTGTGTTGTAGAGTTTTTGTAATTGTATAAAATTAACATGCATCTAGCAGGAAGCTCATTTCTACTCAAAGTCTATGGCGGTCGCAGCTGAGCTAGCCGACAAGAGAAGCACGCAGGGCAATGTCTATGTCGTAGGACTTAGAAATTGTTCATGCTGCACTGGCGACAGCTCGCAATATTTTATAAAGCGAATTACTTAAACTCGTAATTGTAAGTATTACGTAAAACAAGTCTATGGGGATCGAATTGAAGACTTAATAGCTGGAGCACATATTAAGCGCTAGAAAGAAGAAAAGTAGAGGCAATGTGGAGATTTAGCATAAATTTTTAGAATATTCTACCAAACGTTCTCTTTATTATGAAAAATCCGAGGGTCATGTATCACTTTCATATGATGATTGCATCGAAAGTCCTAGGAAAGAAACATTTGCATAACAACCAGCCACAAGAATTTCAAACTGAAGAAAATTAAAACCATTGCTGCTTATTTTTAACATTCGAAAAATGCCCAGTGCTATTAATACTTCTCTGATATTGCAAGTCAATATAAAAATTACGTCAATTACGTCAACATAAAAATACCTCATGATTTTTGTTTGTATCCAATGAGACCATTGGATATCATATGGATTGAAAAATTTTTTGGGGCTACCATTCGCGGAATTTTAAAAGCTTAAAGATTTATTATTTATTTCTATTGTTAGATAATTATCGGATTAAAATTCAATGGGAGTATTCGTGGAAAATGCCAGCGAAAATGCTAGAACAAAACAAAAGTGCACTAAAATGGCTTCACGTTTATTTAAGTTTCCTTTTTTCGAAACCTAAATACAATTTGTAACGATTAGAAGCTGTCAACTTTCTGTTCTTACTTTTAGGTTTTATGATTTTCAAAACATTTTTATAAACAAGTTTGATACACATTTTGGTTTTAATTTGTTTACATGATAAATTGATAAGGGTACCTAAAATATGACTTTATAATATATAAATAATATATATAACATAACAAAATAAAAAAATGCATAATTGCATCAAACTCAAATAACTTAGTCGGCTATGACATCCTATGGCAAGCATTCTCCCCTTTTCACAAAGAAAACATTTGATCTCTTATTCTTTGCTGTTACAGATTTTTATTGCATATTTACAAGACATACTATTTTTTTCCTTCGGATTGAAGTTACAGGGAAGTTGATTTATCAATGAACTTGGAACAGTTTTGAAAGCTGAAATTACTCAACAACTCAGCCCTATCAAATTTCTACATTATGATTTTATGCCCACAGTTTGTGTCCGATTATCTGTTGAGAGTGATGGGTCTCTATGTTAGTGGAAAAGCAGGTGGAAGTGCTCGAAATATAATCCTCAGTGGAGATTACACGATAGGACTGCAAGATGCGAACATTCGATTAAACCGTTTCAAAGTTTTGTCATACGAGTAAGTATCGCCTAATGTGATGTGATTTTTTTTACTTCGCAGTCTGTGCTGCCTGCAAAGTCGTTTGTTCTGTTCAATATGGATCATGAAAAAAAAACAGTTTTAACTATGAAACAATATAAGGTCTTATGTAAAAAAAATCGTAATGTCAAAAGCTATTCGAATTGATAAAGCTATTGTAATATGCATTCGAATACGCTTATTGAATTCGGTTGTCGAAGACAAGAAATAATTGCATTCTCTGAATTCGAAAACAAAGCAATGACCTATTATGCTGTTCGTGCAGCTCGTTTATACTGCAGCAGTGATTGTATCGAAAACCAATTGACTCAGTGTCGCCTGGGAACAATGCACTAATCGCAGGAGCTGTGGGAGCGACATCGTGCTCCTACTTCAAGCTCCACTCCGGAATCGAAACGACATAATGGCAGATAATACAATCTGGAACTCATGTCAGTAATTGAAAATTCAATAAAGACGTTGTCATTGATATTCAAACCAGAATGCCGTCGATTGAAATCCCTTCCAGCTTCCTGCTTCAGTTCGATTCAGTATCATTGTCGTCACCTTGGGCGCGCGTTTCCATCCCTCTGTATCTTGCAAAGACTAAAAATAAAGCCGTCACCGACTTCGCAGCCAGCACCGACTGAGTCGTTTATTGGAAAAGCATTTAAAGATTGCTGCGAGCTTACGAATCGCGCTCGAACACAACACTCAAATCAAATTGTTTTGCAGTAATATGAAAATTCAACTCAACCAGAATCCGATTCTGGACCAGCTGAGCGTGCCGATATTGACTCCCATCACGGAAATATTCAAGAGCCGCATTATCAGCATTGTGTCGGGTGCCGTTCGATCCAAGTTAGACAAGCTGATCGACGACATCAACAAAAACGACCGTTTACATTTTAAGGAGTTCCTACGCATGGCGCTGGCAGGACTCATAGGGAAAACGAATTAAAAGTGACTTGTGTTGATTTGTTTGTATTTGTAAATTTAATATGTTGAGGGGGTTGATGTTATCTTATTACTTGTTTTGTAAATAAAGAAAAAACTAATAAATATTGAAACATCACTCACGATTGCCAAAAATTTCAATTCATTCAGCATTGGTAGTGTGAAAACTTTACATACCTTCGTGCCATCGATGCAGAAATTCTCTCTATTTTTCAAACTATCCAACATTTTGGCGGCATCGCATCACCAGCATAACATATAGCTCAAACTGAGCTACCACTAATCGTCTTAGAACTAATTTCGCATATTTAACAAGTATCAATTTAGAATTCAACATGGCTCATTATAGAACAGACGACGCTAAGTAGCGATGCGAAAACTTTCCTCGTTTCGCGAATGAAAATGCTAATGCTCCTTACAGCTAACCATAATAAAACTCCTTGAAGACATAAAAGTCGTTATATCTCGCAGTAATTCTTTGTGGCCAGGAATAAGGGAAAAAAGTTTGTTTTGCCAACTTTTTTCCTTCATCGTTTCTTTTGTTTAAATGGATTCGAATAATTTAATAATTAAGTGCGATATTTCGCTCATGCTGTACTTTTGAGTTTTTATTGAAAATGTTCGTTTCGAAGTTTGTTTTTTTTTTATGAAATACTTGCGGCTATTCCATATCGTGCTGGGATAGAGGTGGAAATGTTATTTTGATGGCTATGTTGGCGATGAAATTTTTTTTTGATTGCTCAATACATGCTTTTGAGTTAAAAATGAAAATATCTGAAACTGATATGGAACGCTAGAAGAGGTGTTTAATATCATACTTTATTTGTGTATGAGAAAAAAATTATGGTAACTTTTTCTATGTGTTTAGGTGAGTTTTAACGAAAATCAATTCATCATATTTCTCATAAGCAACCATAATCACCACCATCAATCGCACTTGGTTTTTCTTCTTCAGAATTTCACCATTCCCATTCAACCATTCAAGCTATTGAATATATTTCATTTTCGAATTCATTTAACAGAAACTTTTGTCAGCTCCAAAACTTTCGGTATTTCGTTAGTCCTCGTTTCATTTTTTCTCTGGAAACATATCGGAAGTATCTTGCAGCAGTTCGTCACGTTCAAACAAACTGCTCGCTGGATGTGTCAGATAGAATTCTTTCTATCAATTTGCATTTGGATGCTAATCGGGCGAAGAAACTTCTCCTACAACTGCCAATGTCAAACCAACGACGAAGACGAGCGAAGAGGCGACGACAGGATGAACAGAGACATGCAATATGGCAAATCGAAACTGAAAAGAAAACAATTTCCTTGGAAGAGTAATATTTTTCGGCATGGAACATAACACTTCTTTTAATAGGTACCTAGACGTAATGTTGTAGATGAACTTGACGCGGAATTTGGAATTTATGGATTTCAAATTGATTTATTGCTATTTGGCTATTTGATTTAGTTGATGAGCTTTGTAAAAACAAAAAGTTTCGGAAGGAATTTGTGAGTTTACAGTAATTTTAGTTGATTGTTTGTTACAAGATGTACGAGAATACAGCAGTCACAGCGCCTCACATGATTATAATTGGTTATAGTTGATTTTATGTGAATTTTTCAGGACTAGCATCCCCAAAAAGGTATGCTTGATTCAACTCATCTTTACAAAATTACATTTTCTTGTATTTCGAGAATAATATTTCACCTAATATTAATTTTCTTTATATATAGAACGTTTCCAACTTATGGATTTAACAGACTTTTGGTTTTAACTGACTTTCTTTCGTACGTTTTTCAGCACTATAAGTTGAAGTAGCTACATAAAAACATATAGCTCATATATACTTCAATCCGGCTAAGTTCTTGAGATTAGACTTATTTCTGAACTCTCTCATGTAACGTTTTAAACCAGCCAGCTCGTTGGAGACGTGACCGCTCGCTCATCAGATTTTTAATTTTAGATCTCCAATAGTAAATTTTAATGGCTTGATAACTCCGAACAGAGAGATATAAGGGGTTTTCTGGTCTAATCAAATCGATTTTTTTTTTGTTTGCATATTTTCAAAGTTAAGACCCTTAAGAATAAGATTTTAAAATAATTTTCAGAAATTCGAATTATTTTTGGAGTTACAGTTATTTTTTTGACACGCCAACTAAACCAACAAACGCGATCAACATTGAATTAACCGCTCCGAGCTTCTCAAGCTTCTAAAGAAGTTCCAACTGCTCATATGGCTGAAAGAGCTCCCAAAAATCTCGCTTTTGAAGTTGAAGAAGGAACATTGGATGAAACGGGTATCTTTGATTAAAAAAATCTAAGTATAATATACCATTAACCGACTCAGACTACCCGAAACGAGACTCCAAGCTTTAAACGCGTTTTTCTCGAAACAACTTTTTTCGATGCAGTTGACATGATATCTCTAGTTGTGATGTACCGATTTACGTGAAACTTTGCACAAACCCTCTTAACACTATTAGATTTGGTCTGAAGTAGGGATTTTGGAATTTTTTTTTTCTACTATTTATTAAAAATTTCTAAACTTGAAAAAATAAGGAAAAAAAGGATTTTTTTTTACATGGACACCATTTTGTGAAAAAAAAAGTTTTTTCAAATCGCCTACGTTAGACGAATTCGACATTTTTCTTTTTACAGAATTCATCAAAAATGTGCGTTTCAGACCACCAGAAAGGTGGGAATCAAGTCAACCATGAGACAAGTTTTTTTAGCCTTCACTTCGCCGGCCTGTATCTACATCAAGTTTTATTTTTTTCATTTACCAAAAATATTTCTGGTTTCTTTTTAATTGGGTCCGTAAAATCACCTCAAAATCGAGCCTCTAGACCAGAATACTGCCTTAAGGAAATGAAACAAGCGTATACATATACGAAATTCAGTGAAACAATTTTACTACAAAGATAAAATCTATAAATAGAACAAATCGAGAGAATTGCTACCTCAGATATTCCCCTTGGTTTCCCCGATACCTTAGTTTTGCGAGCTTTTAGTTGTTACTGATGCCTAGTACTATACTCTTCGCGAAACGAATTCAACGGTCAAATTCCATACAAAAAGAGCTTTTCAATTCGTCAGTAAAGCTCTTTTGTATGGGATTTGACCGTTGAATTCGTTTCGCGAAGAGTATAGTACTAGGCATGAGCTGTTAAATTCGCTTGTCAAATTCGTGTACACATAGCCTACTATTTTTCTCTATCCATCTCTTTCTCTATCTCACTCTATCTTTCTATTCGCCGAGTAGATGAATATCAAATTCCCTCACTACCATTTTCATATCCTCACATCTCTCCCTTCTGAACATGATGAGGAAATATATTGAGGGCAACGAACAAAATATAAAGTACTCCTTTTGTAAATAAATACGAGTAAATATAAATTACAATACGCAAATACAACAAAATGATTAATTTTCGTCGAAGGAAAAAAAATTGAGAGGTTTTTGTAAGTATTATTAACGCAAATGAACATGAATAAATAATATTAGTATAAAGGGAATCTGTGCAATAAAAGTTGAAACATATATTATAAGAAGAATCGGTAGCGTAAAAGACGGAGAAACAAAGTATAAGGCCTTATCAGGCGAGAGCAACTAAAATTACTAAACTAGCTGCGTTTGTTGTTATGTTTGTATGTTTAGTCAAGGATCAAGAATGAAAAAAAAATATTATTTAGTAATCTTCGACTTGTGTTCTTTTAAACAGCGAAATCTTTACAAAGAATCGTTCGAAATCAATTGAGTTCACTATGCATTTCTAAAAAAACAAGAGTTATTGGCTCTCCGAAAAAATATAAACACAGATGACAATTCGAACTTTCAAAAAACTTTAGCGCATCAGAACCGGTGGCAAACTGATTTTCCAAGAAATTTTCTTTGAGTTAAAAAAAAAAATTGGAAAGACATAATACCCTTTTTTGCAGTATCATTTCAAACATTTCTTACCCAAAGCAACAAAACCATTTTTTGTCAGCATCTCATATACCATAGATTAAGAAAATACACAACACTTTTCCGACCAAGCAGCAAAAAGTCTATCATAACAAGCTCATACTTAAATTCTTCGATTTTATTGATAAAGAGTTCTTTGGTCTTACGAGCCTGTTGCCACCTGGTTCTAATTTTATTGAATTGTACCGAAAGTCCACTCGGGAATTTTTTCTTTCGATCAGAGAAACAATTCCATTGTTCAAACGATCCTTGACAATATTAAATACTTCTTCCCTGGTGTAGTAAAATTGTTCGTAATCGATCCTGTAATGAAAACATCAAATTGTAAAACCGAACGATATATGTATGAAATCTTGAAATATCTAACAGCCCGGGGAAATAAAATAAAAACTGATGTTTTGAGCTGCAATATTAATTTCAATCGCCCGAAATACAGCTCCGTTTTTATTTTATATTAAATTATGAAATCAAAGCTATTTTTTCCAGAGTTTATAAAAAAAGACGTTATATGTATGTATATAAAAATAAATAATGCTCATAAATTCAAATCGATTTAACAGCCCAATTGTAAGCGCGAAGCAGTAGCTGCTTTATTTTGCCGAGTTCACGGCCACTACCACGCGATGCCAAAAAAAAATCAGAACAAACAAAATGGCAGCTAGTTCTTGTGAATTTAACCAGGTAACACAGTAAGCTAAAGGTCTAGAATTTGCACTTCGCGGAATATGGTGGGATATATGTATATTTTTTCGAATAGTTGAAAATACCCAGTGTGCCAAATTCGGCATTTCGTTGAGAATTCTTTCAGAAAATTGAAGCGAATTCAGAAAAAAGTTTCGGATTCTCAAACTTATTCGTTACGAATTCTTTAAGACCGGTATATGGAAAACGTTACAAAAACGCCGAAAGTGCTCAAACTTTCCCCTCTTTAGCTCCTGAAAAGCTTTCGTACAATGGTTTATTTTTTTCAAGATTCATTGCGAATTCTTTCGGAATTCCTTGTGAATTTTTCGTGAATTCTTTCCGAATTCTTTACGAATTCTTTGCGAATTTTTTACGAATTCCTTATGAATTCATTTCGAATTCTTTACGAATTCTTTGTTAATTTTTAAAGATTTTTGTGCAGGTTTCAAATAGTTCTTTGAGAATGCTTCCAACACTTTTTGGATACATTTTAATAGCATTTATTGAATAAAATACTTATAATTTTTAATTCCAACAGATATTTTTTTTTATTTGTTGTTTTATTTCATATTATAAATTTTAAATAACAATTTTTTTCGCCCGTTGTCTTTGCGTTGCTGCTATAAAAAAAACCTTTTTTAAAAAAACCTACGATCTCGTCCCGTCTTCTTGAAGGAAATTTTCGCACAGCAGCTTCTGCATACAAAAAGGAGAAGCTACAAGAGAATAGCAAATTTGAATAGCATTACGAACCTTTAAAATAGACACTGTTAACACCTCAAACAACACAACTTCAAAAAACTTTGTAGGCACTTGCACTTATGCATGAAAAACAGTTGTACGACTAAAGTACTGTTTTAATACTTACTTTACTAGATAAAACATTAACAGCATTAGGTTCGGAATTTGTTGCAAATTTCAATGTATTTCATAACAAACTCTTAACGATTTCCCTATCACAGATTCGTTCGCACTTTGTTAGGAAATGGTTCGAACTCAGTGAAATTTTCGCAACGAATTCCGATTGATTTTAAATTTGTTGCTTCCAAACTTCAGAACAGATTCTTAAAAATTATTCAAATGTTTCTCACAAAATAATGAACAGTAATACCCCAGTCAAAAGTTGTATTCATTTCAAGAGCTTTTTATATTTCTATCTCTTTCGCTCACTTTCGGAATAGTCGTAACCAATTCCGAATTCCGAATTTGGCACGCTGGGTATAAATTGTCCAAATACTTTAACATTAGTAAAGCAAGAAATAATGCTACATTTCTACAATTTACACATCAAGTTTGGGCTCAATCAATTTAAAATATTTTCTACATACCTCTACTGATGTTGCAGAATTAAAATCAAACACTTCATTAAAATTATCAAATTTATAAGCAATTGTACTTTTCGTCCACTCGATGCGGGATGCGTGTGCTCTCACGAAGGCTAAATTTGAACTTAAGTTACGACTTAGGTAAAAGCTAGATCCTTCCACTTTCACAAACGAATGCAGCCATTAATCTTCTACCTAATAGACTGGTCAAAAGTACCTGTAGTATTATGAACAGTATAATTTATTTTTGAGGTTTTGGCCAGGATTTCGGTATTTGGTCCCACTGTTCACCACTTCGAAAGCGAGCATAAGAGCAGGCGGGTATTTATTGCCAGTAATATGCAGTTAGCTATTGGGTGGATACATCAGATTCAAGAATAAACTTCTCTTGAAAGTTTCATTTGTAACGAGGTACTGCACTAGTGCCACAGTAATTAAGTGGATATCAAAACTGTTGTGTCTCTATGTTCTGTCTACATCCAGATCATGATGAAAATCACTTGAAAACATTTCCATGATATTCGATAGCAAATATTCTGGCTTCTGCATGTTTGATAAAGCCGCGAAGTACACTTAAAAGTTATTAGTAAAGTACACCGACTGAATGCTGACTTCCTCATTTGCACTGTAATCTTTCTTTCAGCTCATATGATATCAGCTTACGATCCGTTCCTTCAAACAAAACACACTCAGCCATTAGTATGAATCTATCTTTGCTACTACCGTTCATAAGTTCATATGGAGAAAATACTTGATAGCTCGTTACTTCATCTTCATCATTCTTATGTACAAAACTCTATGTGCAATGCTTTAGCAAGACTGCTTCTCTGGCAAAAGACAAAGGCAATAATACGCTTGAGTAACGAATGATGACGACAATGTTGATTATGTTGATGGCGATGACGACGGCGCTGACAGTATGACATAAGTAAATTCTCATATTTGGTAAATTGATGGCACAGGCAGAAAGTTTTACGCACGCTCGATGTTTCAGTTGGTATATGTATGCAATCGTAACTTTTTTCTTGCTATTTTGGTTATTTGGTGCATAAAAACGGAAACCATTAATGCTTCCTCTGGGGTATTGAAGTCATTTTCTTCTCTATGACCACTGCATAGTATTTCCGTAGATACACATTTTAGAATTGTGTACAGAAGATAATAAGTATTAGAACAATTAACATGTGAAACAACACGTGATGTTGACTTGGAATGAGGTTGATTCATAGCTGCATACTAAATGAAAATGACCTGTAAGCTCCACCTAATAAAACTCAGAGTTTAAATAAAGAACAAGAAACGGTACCAACAGAATTCTAGTTGAGAAAATTTGAATTTATATTCGCAAAAACTTAAAGTTTTTGGTAACTTTTTTTGGTATGCTAGCAGCGATTTCAAAAACTGAGTGCTATGTTTTTGATTGTTTTCTGAGTTTCTCAGGCAAATCTTAGCCGAAATGAAACTTGAAAGCTTAGAAAATCATCCATGGGAAAAATAAAAAATATCTGAACCTAAGATTCAAAACAAGATTTTTCATCAACGCTACCGAAACTAAATGGTAAGAAAGAATGTGATTAAGTAATTTATTACAAAATTTGATTGCTGTTGTAATCAAAATAAGCATGTGTTTGGAAAGCAAGAATTTTTGCACAAATAAGATTATCAGTCCAATTAAAATCGATATAATTACAAAGTTGATCTTCCGAATTTCTGAGAGCTTGAGCCCACACTGGGCGCTAAAATTTTCTTCGGTTTTTTTTTGGGGTATAGCTGAGAAAAAAGAACAGGGCACTCGAACTAATGATTAAAATCCATGAGAAAGGATATCATAATGACGGGATATCATGTTTCGGTATCTGTTTGATCTCAGTTCAACTTATTTGTTATAGATGAGCATAGTTACTTGGAAAATTTTTGAATTGTCACTTGGGTGATTTTCAGCCACCTCCTGTTTTCGTTAAGTTGATGAGCCATAATGATCATTTTAAAAAAAATCACAATTCTCTTGACTTAAGTCTCAGTCACAACTTGCAAAATTTAATTTAAGCGTTGTTTGAATACATAAATTATTAGCTGATGCATACAACAATATTATGTATATCCTAATTATGCACATTTATGAATGAATTTGAAGGATTTTAGAGCAATGAATTTCTATCAGTTCATAAGCAATATATGTCTTTCCACCAGCCTCAAAGCATTTGCTTAAGCGCACATGCAGATTATTTTCATATTTTGATGAAATTTTTGGCCCCTGAATGAGTAGTAAAGTTGAACCCCATGTATCATTCAACGTGACAGTCGTTATGAAAGCATCAATGTTTGTACAACTGTTAAGTGCTAGAGAGGAATATTAACAAAGAATGTTCTCTTATAAATATTTTGCTCATGTAAACCATATTATGATTCAACAAAATTTATATGAAGCTGGAACGTTTCAAATATAATATGTATTTGAAACGTTCCCGTTTCATGTAAATTTTGTTGAATCAAGTTCATTAATATTGCAGGAAAAGCTCACTTAAACGTAAGATTTCCTCCTCAGTCAATATCATACGTGCTACCATTTGGTTTCACATCCGATTTCAACTATTCCTCTAACCTCACCTATTCCAAAGGATATTTTATGCATCGCTCATCCCCTATTATCACTTCATCCGAAACCACATCCATAAAGACTATACAACGCTAGCATCGAAACCTTCAACAATTCAACTCTGCGTTACTACACTTCTGCACATAGTATTCCTGGAACGAAATAAAAATAAGGAGTAGTCACATCGCCAAAGCCAAAATGAAAGATGTCCGGAGCTGAAAGCGGAAAGAATAAGAAATGAAGAATGTGAAATCATCTCGTTACATTGGGAAACAAACTGAAAAGAGAAATTTCCCTCGTTTTTGTGCGGCCAAAATGAAAAAAAATGAAACAAAATGAAAAACACGCACGCTGAATATTAAGAGATGCACGTTTTCACCTGAACCGTTGAGATGATGGGTCCAAGTCCATGTTATCCAGCTCTAGTGAGAATCTTCTTTCGTTTCGTTATTCACATTTTTTCCTACGCTTACGCTGCAAAAGTAATCTACAAAGAAAATATTGGATTCGGACTTGTACGCGCTGTTAGTGAATTTATGCACAGTTCTTGGTATTCTTGCCAGTAAAGTTGTAAATGTTTCATATTCGAATTTTTAAAAGCTGTGTGATGGGAACAAGACTAAGAATGAAATCGTTTGATTTGATTATTTGGATAGTTTATTTTCTTCACAATGCTGTAGTTAATCTGTTATTTGCATCTAAGCTAGGAAAGTAAAAAAAACTCTAGCGCACCTGAACCGCTAGAAACACTAATGTTCGAAGAACAGTAGAAGAATTGTGCAGGTTTTGAGTGCATATTCCACCACATGAGCTGCTTATTACGGCCAAACTGTTTCAAATGCCACGTTTTGCTTTGGTCTCAAGCATTATAACTCATATGGTAGAAGGTTTCAGATATTACCACTGGCATGAAATTCAACGTTTATGAGAGCAAAACACGGGTTAATTATATTCGTTATCAGTTGCTTATTTCACAAAATTTTGAAAGCAGCATTTCATATAACATCAATGAAGAAAATTCTCAGTGCCTGCAGCACTGTAATTGAAGTTGGTGTTTGAGGCTGCGATCCGAAAAATTTGCAGAACTTTGGGAATTGAAACATCGGTTATTTATTTTCATTGTAAATGTTTCTGGTATGAATACTAACTGTAAGCATTTATTGATACAAAAGTAGCACAACCGACTCGTGCTGGCAACCTTTCGCCAGTATCAAAGCCAAGAGTATATCACATCTGCTTCACGTTGTTATATTACATTCGAAGTTATAGGAGTATAAAGAAATTTAGGGTTACCTGCAGCGAGTTTTTTCAAACAATCGAATACTTAATATTTACTGTTTATTGTCACTACAATATCATTACCAATTGAAAATTCTACGATAAAACCGCTTAATAAAGATATTGCAAACAAACACAAAACCAATACTAGCTGGCAACCCTATCGTGGCTTTTCAACCAAGTTTTATTTTCCTGATCGAATTTTCAAAATCAAAGACACAAAAATTACCATAGCTGGCAGCACCAATCAAATTTTTCAACCAAACTTTTATCAAACAGAGTTTAGAGTAAAGTTCAGCTACTGTGTCAATTTCATGAAAATCTGGTAACTTATTCACATTTCATAGGGCAAAAAGCAGTTTTTTTTCTTTGTAATTTTTCAAGATGGCACCACTGGCACAGAGTTGCCTACAATTCAAAATCGCTTCAACCAGATCTGGTCCTACTTAAGTCCACTGCATTCTGTAAGTTTCAATTGTATCTGATTATTGATTCGTGAGTTCCCGTGAACAGAAATTTTTGATGCTAAAAATATAAGTTAACTGTGAAAGGGTTACCGTTCTTGTCCGACATGAAATTTCCAAAGTTTTACTTTGAACGTGTAGATAAAGCATAAAATTTGTATAGAGATTGGTTTTATTGTAAGAAACGGACATTTTTAGGATATTCGATGGTTTGAATATTTTCACTTCCAAATTTTTATTTTTTCAAATTTAGGACACCAAAATTATTATAGCTGGCAGCTCCAACCGAATTTTTCAACCAAATTTCTACCAAACGTGGTTTGAAGTAAGGTTCAGCTACTGTGTGAATTTCGTCAAAATCGAACGATTCAATCAGAACTTATAGGGCTAAAAGCAGTTATCTTTTTTAGTGATTTTTCAAGATGGCACCACTGGCACAGCATCGCCCGAATTTCAAAATCACTTCTATCAGACCTGGTCCTATTTAAAACCAATACATTCTGCAAATTGTAATTAATTCTGCTTATCGGATCGTGAGTTTCCGTGAACAGAAGTTTTTGATGCTAGAAATATAGGTAAATTGTGCTACCAGGCGTGCCCGTTACACCATATCAATTTTTTTACTTTTGCTATATAAACAAAACATAAGATTTACATATGAGTGGCTTTTTTTTTTCAAGAGAGACGATGATTTGGAGGTTTTCACTTTCAGTGCCTGCTTTAGCTACAGGGTTGCCAGCACGCTCATTAAAAGCTACACAAACCTACAACTAAATAATACCAATATGTCGTGAAAATTTCGTAATGATTAAATAGCTTTTTCAAAAGTTATCGCAATTTAAAAATTTTCAAGTTTTCCCGTTCTCTTTTTAGGCACCCAGCGCACACATGGGGTTAAAAAATTCCAAAAAATTATCCGATTTACATGTAAAACACATTCAAAATTTATTTCGTCAACTTTATTTTTGCAAAAATTATTTGTGTACGGAATAATAGGTATATTAAAAATATCACTAAAATGGCCGCCGGCGCCAAAGGGTTAAAGATTGTTACCCGCCGCTGCGAAAAAAAAAACTTCTCCGTTCCCTTTACCTCCCGTTGGAGTAAAAGGGGGCAATTTCGGGTGGCCCAGCTCACGCGGAGAATGGGGTGAGTCGAAGTTTTAGGCGCCACTCGCTTTGGTCTATCACGAAATTGCCTAACAATCGTCGCCTAGAAGCGAGAAATCGACGACGATCTTTCCCCTCACAAATCAAAGTTTCAAAACGCCCGACGCGCACTAATAACACCAGCGTTACAAGTTAAAACACAATTCTATTTCACTTATGATTTACCTCCCTACCGACGGCGCCGCGTTACACAATGCGTGAAACTTATCCTAGTCCATCACTATACTTAAATCTAGATTCTTTTATCTATAATATACCTATAATCTATCTAACCTGTCTCGACACTCAGCTGCCACACAGTCGTTTCTTCGGGGATTCCCCCACGTTGCCGTTTTCTAGTTGCTTATTCTGCTCACCAGCCTCACGTAGTTAATTCGTCACGGATCGCTGTACTACCTCGAAACTACTCATTCGACTAAGATTGCCGCACCTCGCACACAACTTTACGCTATATCGGAGCTTTTATTTCACTGCATCAAGCGCTCCGCGCTTCTGGCCTTTTCATGAATCCGTCACGGTTGGCACGAATCTCCACTGTCGCTCGATCAAAGTATCAAAAACTCCAGTTGGTTAGTTCACCTCGAATTCGTCGTGGCTTGCCCAAATCTCCTCAGTCGTTCATTCGGCGATACTTCCAACGTCGATCAATCCCCAGAAATGAAAAATAATTAATTTTCTCTGCTTCGCTGGATACGTCCGTATCTCACCTAGGTTCTGGATTCAAGAGAGCCAGATTTATGTTCGATCACCTTCCACTAAGCCTCGGCTAGTGGTTTCCATCCCGCTTCTGCGGTATCTCTGCAGACCGTTGGTCGTTCCATCCGCAGTATTGTTAGATCGGGTGCATTGGCCCCTTGTGCTCGCTACACGCGCCTGCTATAGTGCAATTTCGCGCACTTAAGTTCGATAGCAATCGGAACGCGCCCTCATCTTTTTGCCGCATGGTGGCGGTTCCGTCGCCCGTTGACGTCTCGTGTATCACTTCGTCGTTGTTTACACTCGCCCTGTCAAGAATTGCTGTGTTCATGGACTGGTGTGCAATATATCCTTAGCGTTTAAGCATATTTACATTCGCGTTTAGCCAATTGTGTGCGGGCATTCGTGAGTTTTGTTACGCGTCAAACTCGGCCGAATCTAATCCAAATGCTGGTACGGCGCACCGAGGTCGCATGTTGTTTTGTTCACGGAAGGCCTAGGCGACTCGCCGGAATGCGATATGCGATAGTGCCGGTGTTGTAAAATTCCACGATCCTTCTGTAGCGTCCTGGCTCGCCCTCCCCCGAGTTTACTCTTTACTGGGTCAAGTCGTTGTCCTTCGCCTGGTTTGAATCGCTGGTGATGGCGTGACCTGGTGAGGCGCAACTCGTTTCACCGTCAGCGCGATGCGTTCCTTTCGTTGCTTGTTATACTATTTTCTAATTACATTCATTTTTTCCTTATTCTCATCTAATTATTGCTCTTTTACATCATTTGCCTAACCTCGTACGTACATTTTATTTTTAGGTATCCATCCGCTGGCGTTACATCTCCCCCTTCCCCAGAGAATTACTAAGTAATTCTTGTCTAACTTTCTGCCTGTGGGGGCAATAATTGACGACATAACCGCGAATTGCGCGCGCCCCTATGACTCCCGGAAACTTTCGAATTCTAATTGCCGCGGCAGTCCACGACCCGTTTTTGGTATCTGTATTCGATCTTACGCCGAAGGTAAGTATTTCATTAAAATTCCCGCGACCAGCGCCCCGGTCTTAGTGTTTAGTAGTCAATCTTCGTGCTCTTGCCTATTTGAATTCTAGATGGTACGACACGATCATTGATGCTGGGACACACATTCACACCAGATTTGCGCTATTTACTCTTCTTTCCGACCGAGATTTTGTGTTGTACTTTTTTTTTTCTCGTGGTTTGTACAGTGTTGGTAGATGTCGACCCTATAGATTAATATATGTACGACTTTATCAAACCCTAACGCAAAACAACCTGTTTCTTTTTAGGATGGCTACCTCTACCACATCCAACAAAAAAAACGAAATAATATCAGGAAAAAAAACGAAAGGAAAGGAAGGAGAAAAAGGAAAAAAAAAAAAAATAAAAACAGATATGGACCCACCACCAAATGAACGGTATTGTATTTACATTCCTAATAATTCTTATCGTATTATCGCACAAAACTACCATATGTATATATATTCCTATATCAAATTCTAAAGCAAAACAAACTGTTTCTTTTTAGGGTGTTTACCCCTGCCACGGCCAATGAAAAAAAACAAGATAATAACAAAAGTCTGAAAAAAAAGAACTAAAAGGAAGGAAAAAAAAAGGAAAGAAAAAGATGAGCAAATATGGACCCACCACCAAATGATTGGTATTGTTTTTATATTTCTAATAACCCCAATGATACTACTACATAAAATTACCCTCCTAGCTTATCCGTAAATCCGATCTTAACTACGGTTTTAATCCAAGTTACCTGTCTAATCTATTAGTTACTTCAATACCCACCACCAGCTTACCCTAACAATTTATTCTCCCATACCAACTCCCCTATGCCATATTTTTTTCTGTTTTAACTATGATTCCCTGAATTTAACCACCACCGCCCAATTATTCTACCGATTTATTATCTTATTCTTAATTAAAATCTATCTTGTGCCTATTCGCTAGGTGCCAAAAGTCTATATGTCACACCTCGCGATCTGGTCTTTGAGTTAGCACCTATTCCAGGCACCTAACTCCATTATCCTACTGCTATTGAAAGTAACCTATCCAAACATCATATGGTAAAAAAAAACAGCACTCGGACGCCGGTCTCCGCTGTCGCTGACTTCTAGTTATATTCAGGTTCGGAATTGTCTTCCACATACCGTTTAAGGTCTTTTGCATGCCAGTTTCCTGCAGACTTCCCCCTCTCATCAACTAACTCAAAGGTCCATGCTGAAGTCTTTTTCCTTATTTTATAAGGCCCAACGAACGCAGGAGCAAGTTTGGCGGAAAAATGTTTGCTGGCATCTGACAATACATAGTTCCTTCTCCATACCCTATCACCAATCTGGAAATCTACCGTCCTCCGCCGGAGGTCATAGCGTTGTTTACTTGATGAAGCCGCCAGCCCCATCCTCTGGATCACTTCTTGTCGAACTTCATCTAGTGCTCTCGCGTTCCGTAGAGGGCTAAAACTTCGATCCCCGCTTTCGGGCGGTTCTGTCTCCTCTTGAAACGTAACCATCTCCCGGCCAAAATTTAGAAAATATGGGGAGTAACCGGTGACCTCGTGCTTATAGGTTCTCAAAGCGCAAGCAACCTTTGCTAAGTACTCGTCCCACGTGCGCTGGTTATCCGATGCATAGCAGCGCAACATGCACTTCACATCTTGGTTGCGCCTTTCGGCCGGATTGGCCTGGGGGTGGTACAGCGCAGTGTACTTAATCCGTACCCCATAACCCTCCACCGGACATTTAAATTGATTGCCCCGAAATTGCACGCCATTGTCGCATACCAAAACTCTTGGTACACCATACACCAGGAATACGTTTTCTTCCAATAGTCGGAAAACATTTGAAGCTGTCGCTGTTCGCATTGGTAGCAAGATCGAAAACTTGGTGACGTAGTCCAATATTGTCAAAATGTAAACGTGACCACGCTTTGACCTGGGCAGCGGTCCCACCAGATCCACACAGATCATTTCCCAGGGATCTTTAGCCTCGCCGGCCCTGGTGGCCATCAACCCAATCGGTGCCCTCCTCTCGACTTTGCATGCCTGGCAAACTTTACATTTCTCCACGTATCGGCGGATGTCCGCCCGCATCCCTGGCCAATAGTAGGTTTGCGCAACTCGGGATAGTGTCCGATCAGCTCCCATATGTCCTGCTGTAGGATCGTCGTGGTACCGGTTGAGAACGGCTCCCCTCTCAGCTCTCGGCACAACTCTTTTCCAACCGGTTTTGTTTCCCGCTTCTAAGCTGGTCCCCTCTGCCCGTTTCCACAGAGTGTTATCCATAGCTCTCCAGTTTGAGTATTTCACTGGATCTCCTCGCACGTTCTCCAACATTTTCTCATACCACGGCTCCAGTTTCAGTGAGGCGCCTATACTGTCTACCTGGTTAATTGCCCGGGAGAGTGCATCCGGCACCAAGTGCTCCTTCCCTTTTCGGTGGACTACTTCGAAGTCAAACTGCTGGAGCCTTACCGCCCATCTAGCCAGCCTACCAGTGGGGTCCTTCAACCTATTCAACCAAACAAGTGAGTGGTGATCAGTAATTACGATGAAATGAGTGCCTTCAATATATGGGCGCAGCTTTTCGATTGCCCATAGCACCCCTAAACATTCCTTTTCCGTTGCTGAATATTTCCTCTCACTACTCGAGAGCGCCCTGCTGAGATAACACACAACCTTTTCTCCCGACGAGTGTGCCTGGCTCAGTACCGCCCCGATGCCCACGTCCGACGCATCTGTTTGTACTTTGAATGGGAGGTCAAAGTCAGGACACGACAGTACCGGTGCCGTAGTGAGCCTCTGTTTACACAAGGCAAACGCGCGCGCGCACTCGTCACTCCACACAAACTTGCGACCCTTTTTTAGTAAATCAGTCAGGGGAGCCACCATCGTTGCATGGTCCGGAATAAAGCGTCTGTACCAAGACACCATACCTAAGAGTTGTCTAACCTGTTTCACTGTTTCGGGACGCGGAAACTCGCTTACCGCTTTTACTTTTTCAGGGTCTACATGCAAGCCTTCTGCATCAACTAGGTAACCCAAATATCTCAACTGCGCCCTACAAAACTGGCATTTTTCACGTGACAACCGTAGACCCGCCTCTCTCAGTCGAACAAACACTTCTCGCAGGACTTCTATATGTCGCTCAAATGTCTCGGTCACGATTATCACATCGTCGAGATATGTAAACACGTAAGGCTCCAATGCAGGCCCGAGCACCGTGTCGATCAGCCGTTGCCATGTGGCCCCCGCATTGTGAAGTCCGAAAGGCATCCTGAGAAAATGAAACAAACCCCTTCCTGGCACGGTGAACGCGGTGTATTGCCTAGAGTCTTCTGCCATCGGTACCTGCCAGTAAGCTGACTTGACGTCCAGCGTCGACAAGTACTTTGCATTCCTCAGCTTGTCCAAAGTAGCGGAAATGTACGGCAAAGGGTATGCGTCCTTCTCAGATACCGCATTCACTTTTCGAAAATCTACGCAAAAACGATAAGTCCCGTCTTTCTTCCGAACCAGCAATATCGGTGACGACCAAGGACTTGACGACGGCTCGACCACTCCCATTCGAAGCATATCATCCAACTCAGCATTGATTTGTCTCTGCACAGCGGTTGAGACCGGGTAATACCTCTGCTTGATCGGGAGAGCCGAAGTTTTAATGACATGCTTAACTGCTTTCGCACAGCCCAATCCCTCGCCCATTAACCCGAACTGCTCCTCTAACAACATAGCCAAGGTCTCTGCTTCTCCAGTTGATAAGTCTGTCCGACTTCGCAGCGCACTACCCCCCACCGCCTCCGCTGAAGCGACCGACGTCCATTGCTGACCTTGCATATCTAGGACAACACCGAAACGCTGCCAAAAATCGATTCCCAATATCGCTTCCTGAGGAATCGACGAAATGATTAATACCTCCATGTCGTGCTCACGTCCGTTCAAGGCAAAACGCAACCGTGCCTCCCCGTCCACCGAACACAATGCCCCGTTGGCAAGTCGTACTTGCTCAGTTCCTCCATGACTACATGTCACACCCTTCTCTGCCAACCGGAACCACCCCTTTCCTCCTAGGATTGTGCGGCTGGCCCCCGAATCCAGTAGTCCTTCCATGACCATGCCCTCGATCTCCACCCGTAAGTGCGGACGACAGTCATGTTCGCTTCTAACCAGGGCATAATCTACCTTCGGCTGATGACGTTGCTGTTGCGGCCTCGGCCCAGTACTCGCTTGGCCGCCTAGCGAGCACGCCGGCCGTTTCCCGATTCCTCGATCCCTAACCGACCTCGATCCACCTGGTTATTGACCCTCACTCGACAAGTTGGACAGGCGGACCGCATGACCCCTAGACGTCCACACCCAAAACACCGCCTTGGCTCCGTACATGCTCTCGATAAGTGTCCCTCCCGCTTACAATTCCAACATTGAATTTGGTTTCGCTCGGACACTGCAGCAACTCGCTCCGCACTTCCCGTCCCTACATATGCCAGGTCTGGCTCTAAACAGCGTCTGGAACGGGTACTGGGAGGCACAAACGCCGCCACCGACGCCCTAGTCGCATCCAGGGTGCGGCCCATCCTTACCAGCTCCGCGATCGATGTCACTGAGGTTAGGCCCAGCTGTTGCTGGTAGTATGGCGCGATATTTCTCCGCAATAGACGCAGCTTCTTTTCCTCTGAGCAACCTGCTTTCAAGCGACTGAAAAGACGCTCCATAACGGCCACGTAGACCCCCATGGACTCATTTTCTCCTTGTGTCCGCTTCCGGATCTCGTCCCATAGGCGATCTTCATAGTCTGGTGGGAGGAATTCTGTTCTGAGTTCCTCCACCAGCTCGTCCCAGTTACCCACTAGACCGCGATTGGCTCGGAACCAAATCAGAGCCCGGGAATCAAACAGGTCTACCGCAGCCCTGAAAAGTTGTGTTTTGGACAACCCCCTCGCCTGTCGCAACTCTTCTACCCGCTCCAGAAAGGCGTTTATGGATCCCGACGAATCTCCACTGAATTTGATGCCCCATTTAGCCACCTCCGCTGGGCTCACTCCTCTTGCCTCCATTTGCACAGGTACCGACTGCTCGCGAACGCCTGTCTCTACCTCATCATCGGTGGAATCTTCGGTCTTTCCAACCAGTGTCCCCATCGCCAGGATGAGCCTGTTTCGTAACTCCTTCACGCTATCCTTCTGATCCTTAGTGATAGCGCGCATATTGGCCAGACGCCGAAAGCCAAACTCCGTCTTCACTTTCGCCTTCACAAATTCCGACCTTGCCCCATCGCCTGAAGCTCTGTTAACCAAGTCCTCTATCTCGGTCACCTTAGCCAGCATCTCCGTGTGGTCTACTTCGAAGTCGAATGGATAGTCGGGTTCCACATAAGACCTATCCAATGCTGCCTCAGACCTTAGCGTAGCCCTCAACGTTTTCCTCATAGCGTCAACGGTGTCTGCTGGAAACCCGCGGATGGCGAGCTCGTAAATGAGCTCGTCTTTCGACAGGCGATCTACTAGAATCTTCATTATGAAATAGAAGATAATCTTTCTCTTTTCTCAGACCCTAAAAATGCTCTTTCGAAAATCAACACCAGAGAAATACCTATCCAACGTCACGATTTCCTCCGGTTAAAACTAAATCACCACTTCAAAATTTATTCACTTCCAAACACAAGCAACCTAAATCCACTCACTCACGCTTCCACACCAACAACCTAGAATTCAAATAGGTTTTCACCAAAAATAAAAATATGTAGACTTATATCATATATGTATATATAGATATGTATATATGCAAATATTCGAATCAATTTCAAAAATTCAATAATAATCTATGTGTTTCGATTATCTGTCCGAACACTATTATGCGAGAAAATTAAAAATTCAGTGCGAAATATCCATTCTAATATTATAGTCCCACTAATTACGCTAAGATTAGTATCTGCAACGATATGTCAACGCAAAATTATTTCGGTTCGAAACTCTCGCAGAACGACCAGCCGGTTTGATCAATATTGCAAACGTAATCAATACTGCACTTCTTTTCAGTTAATCAATATTGCACTACTACGGGTGGATCTAGGGCTTCGCCCCTCCTGAATTTTTTTCGCGCCTACCGAGCCTCCCACAATTTGGGACTTGGCTATATGAAACTTTTCACGCGCACCGTTTCGTACCGTTTTCACCGTTAGGCCCCACGTTGGGCGCCAATTTGTTACCCGCCGCTGCGAAAAAAAAAAACTTCTCCGTTCCCTTTACCTCCCGTTGGAGTAAAAGGGGGCAATTTCGGGTGGCCCAGCTCACGCGGAGAATGGGGTGAGTCGAAGTTTTAGGCGCCACTCGCTTTGGTCTATCACGAAATTGCCTAACAATCGTCGCCTAGAAGCGAGAAATCGACGACGATCTTTCCCCTCACAAATCAAAGTTTCAAAACGCCCGACGCGCACTAATAACACCAGCGTTACAAGTTAAAACACAATTCTATTTCACTTATGATTTACCTCCCTACCGACGGCGCCGCGTTACACAATGCGTGAAACTTATCCTAGTCCATCACTATACTTAAATCTAGATTCTTTTATCTATAATATACCTATAATCTATCTAACCTGTCTCGACACTCAGCTGCCACACAGTCGTTTCTTCGGGGATTCCCCCACGTTGCCGATTTCTAGTTGCTTATTCTGCTCACCAGCCTCACGTAGTTAATTCGTCACGGATCGCTGTACTACCTCGAAACTACTCATTCGACTAAGATTGCCGCACCTCGCACACAACTTTACGCTATATCGGAGCTTTTATTTCACTGCATCAAGCGCTCCGCGCTTCTGGCCTTTTCATGAATCCGTCACGGTTGGCACGAATCTCCACTGTCGCTCGATCAAAGTATCAAAAACTCCAGTTGGTTAGTTCACCTCGAATTCGTCGTGGCTTGCCCAAATCTCCTCAGTCGTTCATTCGGCGATACTTCCAACGTCGATCAATCCCCAGAAATGAAAAATAATTAATTTTCTCTGCTTCGCTGGATACGTCCGTATCTCACCTAGGTTCTGGATTCAAGAGAGCCAGATTTATGTTCGATCACCTTCCACTAAGCCTCGGCTAGTGGTTTCCATCCCGCTTCTGCGGTATCTCTGCAGACCGTTGGTCGTTCCATCCGCAGTATTGTTAGATCGGGTGCATTGGCCCCTTGTGCTCGCTACACGCGCCTGCTATAGTGCAATTTCGCGCACTTAAGTTCGATAGCAATCGGAACGCGCCCTCATCTTTTTGCCGCATGGTGGCGGTTCCGTCGCCCGTTGACGTCTCGTGTATCACTTCGTCGTTGTTTACACTCGCCCTGTCAAGAATTGCTGTGTTCATGGCCTGGTGTGCAATATATCCTTAGCGTTTAAGCATATTTACATTCGCGTTTAGCCAATTGTGTGCGGGCATTCGTGAGTTTTGTTACGCGTCAAACTCGGCCGAATCTAATCCAAATGCTGGTACGGCGCACCGAGGTCGCATGTTGTTTTGTTCACGGAAGGCCTAGGCGACTCGCCGGAATGCGATATGCGATAGTGCCGGTGTTGTAAAATTCCACGATCCTTCTGTAGCGTCCTGGCTCGCCCTCCCCCGAGTTTACTCTTTACTGGGTCAAGTCGTTGTCCTTCGCCTGGTTTGAATCGCTGGTGATGGCGTGACCTGGTGAGGCGCAACTCGTTTCACCGTCAGCGCGATGCGTTCCTTTCGTTGCTTGTTATACTATTTTCTAATTACATTCATTTTTTCCTTATTCTCATCTAATTATTGCTCTTTTACATCATTTGCCTAACCTCGTACGTACATTTTATTTTTAGGTATCCATCCGCTGGCGTTACAAGATTATAAACTTTTTGTGAGAATTGGCACTATTCTGCATATACACCAATGTGTTCTGAAAATTTCAGCTCAATCGGATGGCGCGTTGCTGAGATTTTTTCACTGAATTTTTTTGATGATATATATATATATATATATATATATATATATATATATATATATATATATATATATATATATATATATATATATATATATATATATATATAGAAATATGAATTTTTGGCCAAAGTGATTTTAATACTAATGTTCTTCTTCGAACATAAGTAATAATGTTCTTCTTCGAACATTAGTAAAAAAAAATTGGAGTTTACCGCTTTTGTAGGACTCTTCAATGGGAAAAAAATTCATTGACAGCAGCACATGTCCTGTTGTGGTCCTGAAGCGATCAAATCAATACAAAATAAAAGTACTTAATTCAGTGAGGTAATAAATTCAATACAGAAAATTACAATTAAACATTTAATTACGTCCTTAGTTTGCTAATTTATTTGAAACTTTAAGGATCAAGATATTGTGGGTATTTTTTGGTTAATGGTCAGAAAATCAACATAAAAAAACCTTACTAAGGCAGGTTATATCATAATTCAAGCAAGGAATATCATAATCACTCGTCGTTTGGCAGGTGCGTAGAGTTGACCAATTTATGTTAATTCTTGTTTTTGCCTGTTGGTACACTTCATTCTTGATCTGAAAATAGAATAAATATAGCTTGAAAATTATTAGTGTGAAAGATATATTTTACAATCGGACTTAATAACAATAAATTGACTACAAAAGTAGATTATGTCTGGGCGAGCTTTACCTTTTCTTCTTCCAAGCAAATCTTTTTGATTCCCTACCATCCCTTCATCAATTGTCAATTTTCTACTCAACAAATATCAATCTCAGTGAGATTATCTTCATGGGACCCCAAATTCCAGTAATATTACAATGTCCAGAAGTGAATCAAATGACACAACAGGTTTGTCAAAGAGATATAAAATCGTTTTTATTGTCTGTTGAATTGTATCTAGAGCTTTGTTCCTATCGAGCTGAAATCGCAATAAAATTACCATGAAATTTTCAAATTCCGAATCGAGAACTACACTATAACCTACCTTCGCACATACCACACTAAATACGGTTTGTTGCTTGCGTTGTTTGAACAATTACCGTCTATTTTGGGGAAAAACATAAATCGCAATAAATCTGAGAATGATGATGATACTATGAAGCTTTTAAATTAGCTTGGGTGAAAACATACTAGTGATTACGCTATAAATTTCCCAGAAAATTGCCGTTTTTATGTTTATTTTAGGGTATTTGTGTTAATGCACATTTTACAAAGTACCACCGATATGTGCACGTCGATATTGGAAGTTGGTTTGTAGTAAACGGGGGGATGAGAGATAAAAAGTTTGCTACCATGTTTTATTTTTATGGAAGAAAAAAAAATCTGATTGGCAGGAAGGAAATGAAGCTGGTATCAAATATTTTGAATGATTGAGAATCCATTATTTAAATAACAGGTTATACTCAAATATGCAGATTTTGTTTTATTTTTGAAAGCGGGTATCAAAAACCTACTACCCTACGAACGATACAGGATTATGTGAGATTCGTACTCACTAAAAAACACCACCGGCCGACCACGGAAACCCGAGCTTGAACCACTTTCATACTACTTTGTAGCAGTCACATACACATACACACGTTATACTGCTCGGCCGTGCTACTAGCACTTACCAGCAGTGATGCCAATTTAGCTACATTGTAGCTAGATTTAGCTACAAAAATAACCTGTTTAGCTACAACATTTTTCATTTAGGTATTGGCTATAGTTTTAGCTACTAATTTATAGATTGTATATAATTTAAATTTTTGCATTAATTTTCACTAGTTTACTAATATTTAAAACACCCAGTGCTCGAAAATAATTTCCTCAAATTCTAAGGTAATCGCTAATGTTTTGGGTGGTACAATAGTACTACTACTGTGTACTATCTCTTTCTGGACAAAGAACGATAATAATCTTCTACGAACAGTTTTACTTCTTTTGTTCGTGCGAAGAAAAACCGAGAGTTTTAACTCATTACGAATATACTAAAATAAGTAAGACAACGATATACATATGTTTAATATAAAATAAACATTATATGCCTAAATTTGAAGACAAGAACCAAAAAATTCAGGCAAAGACATAAAATAGCAATAAAACGTAGACAAGTTGTTCGCACAAAACCCTAGAAGAAATTAAGAATCGTGCTCAGTAGTATCAGAATTGTGCTAGCTATGTTTTTTTTCCATTTTGTAGAGTTTTTCAACACTGCGAAAAATAAAGACTATATTTTCTGCATTGGGAGCTGCACCTGAAAAACAACATCGGCAAATCAAAGCTACAATGTGTATTTTCGTTGTGAACCGTTGCGCATTAAGATCAATTGACCATTTGAGTGAGATGTCTAAAAAACTGGCAGTTGAGTGCAAAAGTTGGACCAAGTGTTGGTGTGAAAAACGTTATGTCTCCATACTTCAAATCGGATTTCAGCAAATTTATTACAATTTACTTGGCTTTGATTGAGCAAGAAAGTGGAACTGCTGAAAATATTGCTACTACCATAAACATTTGCTTAGGAAACTACAACCTAAATATTACAAATATGACAGACAACGCAAGTGTTATGGTCGGAGTTAATAACGGTGTATTATATGTGTAAAAATTAAGTCGCCAAAATCCTTTTTTAATATTAATAAGATGTGCTTGTCATTCCGTTCAGCTTTCAGTTTCTGCAGCTGCAGGATAATTTCTTCCCCAAACGTAAGAGTTTTTACTTGCAGAAATTTATAATTCGTTCTCTAAATTCCTTTGAATATAATACGGAGTTCATAAACGAGGTGGTTATCAATAAAGGGATCAGTATCAAAGATCATTAGCCAATAGTAAGGGCTAAAAACCCACTTCAGTATAGTCCAAACATCAGAAGAATGTTATTTGGCAAGAATGATTTACAAGGAGTATAACAATTACAAAACCTTTTATATCTCATATTTCTTCAACCCATTTTAAAGGATGCTTTTATCATGAATAAAAAAATAGAAAGTAATGCTGTTGAACTCACTAAGCTCTTTAACGATTTTTGTACTATTTAATACTCTTAAATTAATTAACTACTCGTTATCCGATGTACATCCAATATTTTTCCATATGAATTATAACATTAGCTTAATAAAACTGTTTTCCAGAACCTTGAGTTTTTTATTGTTGGAGTTAGCTACACTTTTTAGCTACAATGGGAACTTTTTAGCTATTTTTAGGTATGTTTTTCATTCCAGCTACAACAGCTGGAAAAAAGCTGGCAACACTGCTTACCAGGTGCCCCGCCGGCTTACTTCAGTTTATTTTTCGTCCTTGTAATGTCGATGTCGGCCAGATAAATATAGTTCACGAGTATTTGACGCATTAGATTGCGAGAAGTACGAGCAATTACTAAATCCTTTTGATGATCCTGATGACATAGATTGAATGGATGATGAAAAAACCTGCTTTAAATGGTCTGAAAATTTATACGTTATGCGATGCATGCACTTTGTATACTAATAATTAGGAAATTTGCTGTAAAATAAACCCTAACTCCTATTTCTGTTCAAGTAAACCCATCGATTTCGTAAAAACAACTAAGGTACCGTTACCAAAATTCACATAGAAATTTAGCAGCTTGTAACTAATACTTCAGCAGCATAGTGCTGACCGATTATTTACCCTGCGTTGGAATAACATTGCTAGGAACGTTGAGAAAAATTAAAAGTTTGTACTACATAGTTCATTTTGCGCAGAAAAATAAAAGATTGGTTCTTAGAAGTTATTTGTTAGGACACGACAAAATACAAAAGTTTGGTTACACTTGCCACCAAGAAAGCGAAAAAGTGTTGAAAACCTGTTCAAATTGTAGAATATATTATTGCAAACGGTAGAATTCACTCAGTAAACATAAAGAGGACCGATTTATATATTATTTCGTTAAGAATTTCCCCACTGAACTACTCACTCCTCGATAAGTCTATAAGGAGAACTTATGACATTATTGATAAAGTGTTAAGAAAATACCACTTAGCGACTCGATTTTCAGACGAAATAGAAAGACAACAATGACTTCTTACATCATCTTTTTTTGTATATGTAACGAGTATTAAATCTTTTCTGATTGCAGCGGTCATTTTGGTCATTTCTCTTTTGTCGCATTTCGAATATTATTCCTATAAACGATAATAATGTTAAATTTTTAGAGCAAATTATGCTTCGAATTTTTTAACGTGATGGACAGAATACATTTTTATTAGTCTCTCACAATTTTTGAAAATTTCAATTTGACCGCAAATATGTTCAAAAGAGTTGAATTTTTCCATCAAAATCTTCCAATAAAAGAACAAGTATACATATGCACTAAGAAGTGCTGGGGTAAATCAGTTAAGTGTCGAAATAAAGCAAACCAGAATTTTTCGAAATAGTTCTTTTTGATTGTTTTTATTTTCGATTCAAAAAGATTATTTTATTGATCGGTTTTGGTTGATTGAATGCCTAAAGATATGGCAGTGAATATATATTTTCAATCATGGTTAGCATTGCAGTGGAGCATTTCTTAAAATCGAAATGGTTCGTTAGCGTTATTTATTTATTTATTTAAAACATAAAAACGAGGAAAATGGATAAATTCGGATAGTCAAATAACAATACAAAAAAGAATCTATAGTTAAATTTACCGTAAAAGTTCAAGCACTTTTGATCCCAGATAATGTTCGGAGCAGAAAGCCAAGGTTAAGACTATTGTACTGACGAGGCAAAGGCATGACGAGGCATCAAAAGGTACATTAAAGCAAAATTAAATTTTATTGTGACGGCTCGATTCTCTAACAGAAAAGTGAATGCTGAGGTCAATTAATATACAGCCGTTAAAAAGTTTGGAAAGCGGGCACTCGTCCAGGCCCACTTTGCTTGATTCAAACATAGCGATTTGTGGAATGGAGAGGTGCATACTCTAATCAAAACAAGGCATACTGAATTTATAGAATGATGAGTTCGTGAATCGGCGATGCATGGATTTAGCTGCATCGATTTGGCAACATTAAACAATCGCAAGCGGCTTCATTCACGCTGATAGCTTTAAGATCTTCAGCGTGCAAAAAGCAGGCTGAGTCAAAAAGAGAACAATTAGAGTTAAGAATGGATCCTTGTGGAACTCCTAAGGTACAAAAAAAGGGAGAAGAGTAAAACTTGATAGTTACAGGGCAATAGCGACTCCAATCGTAGGAAGCGAATCAAGAAAAAGGGGCGGCGGAGAGACCAAACTCAGCTATCTGTGACAGAGTACAATATGTGAACAGTTTATAATGTGTCCAAGAAACTGATGAACGTAAATTTGCAAGAACGAGACGTTGCAGCTCCGCAAATATCTGAACATTTTTGGGAGGCCTACAGAACATCTACCGCCACATTTTGCAGCACTCCTATCCAGCCAAAAAGCAATTTGCTGCATTTTTGGAATGGAAAAAACTAGAGAGGACAATTGTTCTGCAATGATTGTTGTCATAAAGATGATAATAATATCATGGACATTGACTTAATAAAAGAAGCTCCATTTACTTAGTCTTCATCAAAAATAAAGTTTAAAATTTCATTTCCATAGTGAATGCCCAGCTAAACAAGTCAAAAGTTAAAAAAGATATCAGTATTCAGTTCGTTTTCAATTGCTTTTGATTTGGGCCTCTACCATCAATTTTTTTCCGGTAGTCTTTTCTTTCGAAAATAAAAAAATCATATTCTAGAGTTTAAGAGCATTTACACATGCAACATCCATATCTTATATCTAACTGAGCGCTTTTTCGGATTCGCTGGCAATATAATTATTTCATTCAATTTCAGTTAATTCTTACTTACGGACGTGCAAATTTTAACTAAATCAAACTCTAAATTACTCGTTTGTCTTGACCCCATATGCATACATGTCTCATTACATGAATTGCTACCTAAGAGCTTAGCCAGACAGGCACTTAAATTACTAATTTACTAATGATCATTTATACCTAAATTAGTAATTTAAAAGCTGCTGACACACAGCCCTTGCGTTAATGATGCATACTGTCTCTGACTGTCTGTCACTCAAAGAAACTAGTTATTGAAAAATGGACATATTGAAGGTGTTTTAAATGTACTCTTATGTGCTTATTAATAAAGTTGGAATACAAACCGCGCAAGAACTACATTAAAACTCTGTAAATCTGACATCTCAAAAAAGTTGTCTTTTTCTTCCTTTTCAATGCGATTATGTATTACATCGGGCAACTCAACATCATTTAAGAATAAATTACAAAAAAGTTTGATGACCATTAGCGATTTGCTAATGGTCGATAATTTTCTCATTTAGTGGATTTTAGTGCAAATTACTATGTATCAAAGCACTTAAATGATCATTTACCACAAATGATCATTTAGGCTGCGCTATCTGTCTAGGGTCTAAAAGAGGATTGACACCGCAGAATTTCTCCAAATGCGTCTTCCTCTATTACCCTGTCATCATCGGGGCACTACAGCCCGAATCGAGCCTTAGCCTCCTTAATTCTTCGGCTCCATTCGTCTCGGTTCAGTGACCGCGTCCTCCATTTCGGTGCTCCCAAAAGTGACCTGCTGTCAGCATCTATAGAATCCTCCCAGCGCTTGCGTGGCTTACCGACTGGCCTGGCTCCGCTCGCTCGCCCCTTGAGAGATCGTTTGGGGATTCGATTATCGCTCATTCGTTCGACGTGGCCAGCCCATTGTAGTTTTTGGAGTCGTATGACGGTAGAGACTTCCGGCTCGTCATATTTGGAATACAGCTCGTTGTTGTATCGGATTCGCCATCCATCTTCTTCCCGTATTGGACCGAGGATCCTTCGTAATACCCTTCTCTCAAACGTATTCAAGGCTTTTTCAGATGCCTGCGTCAGCGTCCAGGTTTCGCTTCCGTAGCATAGCACAGGTCTGATAATTGTTTTATAGATGCGAAGCTTCGTATTCCTGTGTACGCATCGAGATTTCAAAGTGGGAAGCACAGAAAAGAATGTCTTATTGGCTAATTGAATCCGTCGTTTGATTTCGTCAAGCTCATTCCCATCCTTCGAGAGGTTCGTCCCTAGGTACACGAAGTTGTCTACGTTTTCAAGGTTATAGTCCCCTATCGTTATGTTTTGTCTTATTGGCGTCCTTTTCCTTGATTGAGTCATAGCTTTTGTTTTTTGTTCGTTAATTTCTATTACCCTGTGCCGCTACATTAATATGTATCCCAACATTCATACAATATTGTCTCTGTAAAAAACCACAAAATGACTCGCTGATATGAAGATTTGCGAGGATATTTCGGATCACATTCAATTATCATCATCGGAATAAAAATATTATAACTCTTTGAAGTTGGCTAAAAGTAATATACTCACAGTTGTCACTTGCGCAAAACGAACGCTTTTTGGTACTCGAATTACATTACCTCTTACCTCTTAAACTCTGATTTCGGCAATAATAATGTAAATCTTTCTATGTAAAAACCGAATTTTCCGTGTATCTTGGCACTCCAAATTTTTTTTAAATTTACAAAAACTTCGATTGTTGCAACATAAGTACATATATAATTCTTTTTGATTCTGCTTATAAAAGTGCTTAATTTTCCGAATGAAAAATTTAGTGGCCTTTATGCGCAAAAGCATTTAACTCGTTTTTTGAATGGGAATTCTTATTTCATGCCATCAAAGCTCAAGACTCAGTTGGATTTAATTGAAAACGTTGGAATTGACATTTGATTTCGCATAGTATTTAGCTTCAAAGCTACTTCCAAGTATCAGCAAAACATTTTTTAAATTTTAAATTTACTTTTAAGCAATTTTAAATGATATGCTTTCAAATGTGTATAATATAATTTTTGTTCATTCCATTTCCATTTTCTAAGACTTTTACTCAAAATAAGCAATCTAATTATTATTGTATGAGCCACATTTAAAGGCACTTCGGAGTATCAACAAAATGTTGCTTATGAAGCCTGTCATTAACCAAATGAATGTTGCTATGGGAAAAATATTTAGCCGGAAGACCGTTTGAACTAACAATGCTTCAAAAACTTAATTTTGTGGCTCAGAAAATATGAATCAATGTTAAAATTAGTAACTCATTTGTTCATACCTTAATATATGATTAAGTAATCACATGGTGAAACAATCATTTTACTCCTGCATCCCCTATCCTTTCGAAAGCTAATTCCATAAGAAGGTCGCGTTGTGTGAAATGTTTGCCACAATGCGGGCTTATTACCGAATAATGTCTTTGTTCAAAAGCAAGATTCTATCTTCATTGTCGTTTATTCCCGTCAAATTCACAAATTCCGCAGATTCGGTGAAAATGCTTTTTGAATTTCACATGAATTTAGCTCGGGAAAGAAGATACGTATGTACGCGTATCTGCACATCACTACCGAGCTAATTACCAACGTTTGCTAAGAAGATAGCGTTTTGTTCCATGGCAGCTCTTAGTATTATGTGTTAATTCATTCATAGGTACAGATATATACGTACGTACGTGCCACTGAATTGACAAAGTTTTATTAGTTCATATCGCATTCACATGAAATTAGGTAGGTAAACATCTATTAGAACTTGATGCCATAATGCTGCGCTCTTGCGAGAGAATGAAGATATGTTGCTAATAGAATTAGGTAGATAAAGAAGTTAAAGTCATTGGAAATTATGTATGATTACTATTGATGGGGATTGATGATAATTAATTTTAAAAGGTGCGAGCTCTTAAGAAAGCTAAAATTAAATTGAAATGCGAAAACTTAATAAGTATTCTAGTTCTGGATTCACTCTGAATTTAGAATTTTGCCATCAGGGTGTGTAGATTAGAGTGAAGGTTAGTCCTCATTGTATCTAAGCGTTTCAAGATAAGTCTGCACTGTATTTAAGATTGAACAATACAGCAAGCTTCTAAGTTCACAGTAATCGCTTATTCAAAACCCACAGCAAAAAAGAACAATATCCACCACTCCATTGAAAATCAAAGCACACAAACCAATTAAAAAGAAAACCTGAAAGCGCTCATTGCTTTCCGCTTTGCATTTATCCTCCCTTAATCAATGAAAATAAATCAATTGCTTGCAGGAAGTATATTCCTTTACGCAAATCCTCATCCACTCAGCGACAGCTGGCCCATAAGCTTTGCAAACGCTTTGTCATCGTCCGCTACGCTGTCCATTGTAATTCAATTAAAACTCTGTCGTTTCGTTACGATTAGGTTCGTTGAGGACCTGTTGCTTCGAATCGACATGACAAATACTTTCCAATCAAGCAAAACAGACGATTGAATTGATTACAATACCCTAAACGACAACAATATGTATTGTAGCATCGTGACGAAGACAGGACGTGCATTGTTCAATAGCTGTGATTGGAAAGGAAATAGTACATGTGAACATAGTGATTTGTAGAAATGATGTATGTTGTTGAAGTTTGATGCGATCCGCAAAAAATTGTCTAATGTCAGCTAGTTGAGTCTGGCGTGAATTTTGGCATTGAGCGGTCTTCTTTGCTAAATCATAAAGAAATAAAAAATAGTGGTAGGTAGATACACATATAAATGGGGAAAGAAAACAATAAAAGATCTCAACACGAGCAAATTACAGCGATATAACTAAATTTCTTTAAATTTCATGTTCAGGAAAATATCAGCAAACATTTTTTCTTGTCGTTTTCTTGTAATCGAATTCATGAGACAATCGAAATTCTGTCAACAAGCTTACTCAAATATTCACAACACAAGAAAAGCACATGTCAACAAATATTTCCGCACAAAATTGAATTCGAGGGTTGATCCAAAAATAGTTATAACCGGCTACTTTCATTTCGCATAAAATTAAAAAAAAAAAATTTTTACTATCTCATATACCCACTAAGTCAGTCACTATGTTTGAAAATATATCTACCGAAGACATAGACAGCGGCTTGGCTCCAAATTCCACCGTTGCACTCTGGGCTAAGGAGTTTCAGCTGGGAAAAACATCCACTGAAGGTGAATACCGCAAAAGACATCCATCCACGTCCCTCACTGAAGACAACGGGAAAAAAGCCGAAGATCCCGTGTTGGCAGATCGAAGAGTGACCACCAGGCATGTAGCTGAGGTCACAGGGATCTTGTATGGCAGTGTTCAAAGAATCGTTGCCCACAAATTACATATGAAAAAGGTCTCTGAGCGTTGACCTGGATCCCCTATTTTGATCCAGAAACCAAGCACCAATCAATGACGTGAAAGCGACCCTCTTCACCGACACCAAAGGAATTCAAAGTGTCGAGCGTGGCGGGGAAAGCTATGGCGTCAGTTTTTGGGACGCTGAAGGAATTATTGTGGTGAAATACTTGGAAAAGGGAGCCACTATGTCAGGCGCTTACTACGCAGGCCAAATAAGAAGATTGCGGGAGGCTATGAAGAACAATAGGCGCGGCAAATTGCGATCCAGCGTGTTGTTTCATCAAGATAACGCACTGGTTCACAATGCTGCAGTTACGATGGCTGCGATTCAAGAAACAGGATTCGAACTGCTTGAACATCCGCCCTATTCGCCAGATTTAGCTCCCAGTGACTTCTACCTCTATCCTCGGATCAAGGAACACCTTTCGGGCAAGAAATTTGAAGATGATAGCGAAGTGATGTTGAGGCGTTTTGGGAGTGTAGAGACAAATCATTTTTTCCTAAGGATAAGTTGGGTCTGGAAAAAAGATGGTCTTAATGTATTAGCTTGTTAGCAGACTATGTTGATGAATAAATATTTTCCTAAAGTTTGATCACCTTGGTTTATATTGATTATCATTACTTTTGGGTTAACCCTCGTACATCTAAGAAATCAATTCATCCGAAAAGGTTTTATTTATTTATTTATTTATATACTTAACCCAAGCAAGGTGTATAACAAAAAAATCAACAACAAAATTAAAAATATTTTTTCCTTAAGCTTAACTAAAGCTATTTGAGATGGGAATTTGAAGGAATGGAAAAAAGATACTGCTTAGGAATTTAAAGCTTCGAGTAAAGAAGTTTTGAAAATGGCTTTGGAAATAAGCGGGGAATAGTAGTTGGAAAAATCATTAAATATTTTAGAGCATCTATTTAGGGGCTTCTTGTCTCCAAAACCAGTTTGATACCGATTCTCGTTGAGAAGAAGAAAGTGCCTAGTCTCTTTTACAGGGCTATTGAATTTTAGATCATTGCAACGTCGATTGAGCTCCTAATCGCAGCAAAAATGAAACATGAGCATAAGGTTTAAGAGATTTAGTCTTTAACTGTGAGATGGCAGGCTTTCAATATCGTGTGGGTTGTACAAACTCCTCATGGCAAAAAGAACAAACTGCTTTTGTTTGTATTCCGGTTGATCGTTTTGAGTATTGTATCATTACATATATTAAGATAAGTACAGAGTTTTTGCAGCCCATAAGATGTTGAGTTCTTTTTCTCATCTCTTGATGAATCCTATCTGCTTACTGGATATCGCGAAAACTTTGTCGTATTGAGAATTAAAGCGCAGCTTTTTACACTATCTACATTTAACACTATCTACATTTTTGGCAGCTGATCACTCAGTCGATAATCCAAATTTGAAGTAGATGTCTTATGGGAAAAGCTTATGGCATAGTATTTGCCAACGTTAAGAAAAAGTTTAGCACGGCCAAACCATTGCTCAAGCGATAAGAGTTTTGACTGCAGGAAATTTGATTCAAATTTTGATTGAATATCATGATTCACTTTCAGATCGTCCGCATAAAAAATGTGCTAAGTACACCTCCGTGAGATCCGAATGAAATTTTTTGAATAGAAGTGGCCCTAGGTGTCTGTCTTGAGGTACCCTAGAGGAAACATATTTTTTTTTTTTGAAAGAAAGCCTTGGAGTTTTGCATGCTGTGTCTTACTAAGAAAGTAACAATTCAACTAATTCAGCAAGTTTCCTGAAATGCCAAATTTTCGCAGCTTAAATTTTAAACCAAAAGAGACGAGACAGGGAAAATTTTTGCTAAAATATGTGCATATAGTATCGTTTTAAAGTCCTTTCTCTATATTGCAAAGTGCATTCGAGATTATTGCCACAATAGTTGATATACGTTTTCTGAAGCCATTTTGTCGATAACAAATGTCAGTTTGTCACGAAAAATCTTTTAAAGCAAATTACGTGGTAGCTACGTACCTTCTTGTGAATTCCTTCATGCACAAAATTTGGAAACCAAACTGATTTCTCTCTTCAATCTGGCTGTGACCTTTTTGCATGGAACTTCTCTTTCATCTTTCCTTAACTCGGTACTAATCCTATTCAATCTATTCATCATACTCAGTCGAATGTCAACTCAAACCACTCATTTTCATTTCGTTTAAACTTCCCACAGTTGATTGCACTCTTGATGAGTAATCTTAAAACAGCGGCTAGTTCTGGTTCGGATGGTCTTCTTTTAGTCTTTTTGAAGATGGTATGCAATTTACTCCGCTTTTTCTTAACCATTGTCATTAATAAAGGCATAACTGGTAAAACATTTGCTTCTCGTTGAAACGAACCTGTAGTGAATCCCATCCACAAGTTTGATGTTTTATCTCTCGTTTTAAATTACCACTCCATCTCCTTGCTTCTTCCCTGCTCCAAAATATTTTAACGATTTGTTTTCAACCTTGAGATCGCTCAGTTTTTGATTTCAAATCCCCTTTTTCTATTTTGGCAAAAATTACTTTTCATCATATTAATCAATATATTTTCATATTTTCGAGGGAAGATATCTCACTGTAACTAATCGATTCTCATTAAAGTTTATTCTGCAAAATTATATGAATATTCAAGGCGCATTCAAGGCATTAAAGCGAAATACCTAACTAAATTAACGGAAACCATAAACTACTCTCATCACTGACGTATATGACACACATTGTAAATTATTCTCTCAGTTCCAGACAGTTCACTCGATTTAATATGTATAGCTTTTCATGTATTACAATTGAAAGCCCTCTAAATTTCAAGCTGCACTTGTACATTGATTTGCTACAATTACATCTTCACATGTTATTGACATTGATTTCATGACAACACCAATCATCAGTGGATTACAAATCCTACATTTACAAATCCCTTTGATTTATAGAAAGTTAATACTATAGATATTTGCAACAAGCATATTAGTTTGTACCTAATCAAACCAATCAGGTTTTCGATAAATCTCAATTTATGGTAATTATTGTGTACTAATCACTATATCAATACTATGAGATGATAAACACATAGATCTTTCTAAGTCAAACAGGCTTCATTAATTTTCGTAAGCTTGGAGAACATTGTTGAGCTATCATCTTCATTTATTATCGAAAACCAAAGGAAGTATTTGTAACATGAGGTCGATTAGGACATGACCTTCCACAACTATTAATCATTGATATTTGGTTCAATGAAAATGATGAAATACATGTGAGCATATATAAGCCGTTACATAGATTTTCTCGAATATTGAGTATTGGTGTACTGGTTTTGTTGTTGTGGAGAAGTGAGTTAATGTTGAGTTGTGCTAAAAATACTGACTTTGTACGTGTATTTCTTTTTATGAACAAAAAATATATAAATATAATATGAATTTCAATAACCTTTTCATTCTCAGTATGATTTATGCATTAAACAATAGCTTTGCTTCTAGATCATTCACTTTTTTCAACTGCGTCAGTAAATATTGTAATGTAACCTCAATATGAAATGTTTGCCCACAGTGGGCGCATTTTTCTTGAACCACATTTTAAATTTTTCCTTGGCAATTTGAAGCAGACTTTTTAGTAAAATGTTACCGCAGTGTTTGCGTTTGTATGTTCACATATCAAAACATATGATTGTTAATGTTCTTAGAGGCTATAACACCGAGAAAAAGTCAAATCTTGAGATTTAGGTTTAGTATCAAATCTTTAGGGCAAGAAAACTCCAATGTTTATATCATATGCATCATTGACTAGAAAATACAAAGAATCTTTTAACAGTTGGCTTTTAAAACGTAAAAAAACATTACTGAAACAATTATTTTCATAAATTTAGATTTACTACACTTTGGAAATTCGTTTTAGTTTCAAACGCTTTGTTGGTCTAAGTCTTAAAATTTGTGTTACAATTTTTATAATATAATTACTTTTTATGTTAGAAAATTCCGGTCTCAGACGTCATACATTTTTGAAATGTAAATGTTTGAAGCACATGAACTACATTCTGATTCACTTTATTAATGCAAATTAATACACCCGCTGATATAGTTTCTAAACATTTCTTATAGTCTCATTCTCCACAATAGCTTCCCTTAAGCTTTTGAAATCACTGTCGCAATACAGCAAACGTTCACACTCTACACATAAATAGCATTTCTAAAATTATCCAACTGGGAACTTTAACAATATTTCGCCATTAAAGGATTCGACTAATTACACAAGCTACAAGCCGAACACAAAGCCTTACACCTGCTTCTTATTCATCATCTAAGCTAAGGACTCATTGAGTATTAGAGGATTATGATCCTTTTTCGAATGGAAACAGTGCTACTTTGGATTCACGTAGTAATCACGTCTACACTGTTTCCATTCGCGCCTTTGACAAGCTCTCCCACTCAGTCACACAATAAGATGTTTCAAACTCCACAGCCCGAACCCCCTTCACTAACTACATTACTAAGGTGTGCTACAGATATCTCTTCTCGATTTGTCTTGTGTACGCTGCTTGTACATATATTTGTTCTGAAATGAGACCACAACCGGGAACTGGGTAAGGCTGAACTCACGCTTGGTGTATACAGCCTTTTTTCACTTTCGCATAAGCAAAAACAAACATTACGTGCACTCCTGTTTTAACTCTGATTTCGAGAGTTGGTAAAGCTTGGCAAACACAGAAATGATGGAGGGGTTGGATTGCGCTGAGTACCGAAATAAAAGTGCCATTGAATGATTTTTTTTCCTGCAGATGGTGACACTTCACTTCTTTATAATATCATTGCGTACTGATGAGTTTTGAATATTGATCATAGTTGAAGTGCCAGTATTTTTTTTAGCATTTATCGAATATGTGTGAAAAATACACAGTCCTTATCTTGAACTCTGTGAGTAATTTTCAAAGCGAAAAATTCTGCTTTAATATTCGTCATCTTGCCACTATTTGCCTGGAAATGAACATCCTGATTCTCATTGTCATATCCGTTACAACAAGGCTGACGACCCCGAGCCCCACGGCATGTCTTCAGCTAAACAAAACATGAAGAGCCCCTCAAGTTTGTGAATGTCGTTTGCTCGTCGCCGTGTAGATATTAATTGCTTGCCTGATCCATAACGCCTCCGCATTTTAAAGATATCACTCAGGCTGCGTACACGTTGTGTGGAGGACAAGAAGACTTACGAAAACGATTCCGAAATTAGAGTAAGTTCTATTGTGAAAATGTCAAACTGTAATCAAGTTAGCTTAAAGTCTCGTAGTTAATTAGCGATCGCATTTAATAGCGTGGTATTTGGCAAAATTCCAAAAACTTAATTGAACTTCGACGTCTGAGAAATTTCAATCGCACTATGGTAATGCTTAAAGTGGGCGTAAGTGTACAAGTTTGCTGGATCAGAAAGTATATAGGAGTACTGGAAGTTGTCGGTCAATAGAGTTTTGTCGGCACTATTACGGGAACGGCTTATGAGATGCTAATAGGAATGATGCATTTTGAATTTCCAGTGGAAAGACGTAAGCATTACACATTTGGGAGCTAAGGTATCTATACTTGAAACCAAATTTGAGTCAACTCAAAAGTCAAACCCTTACTATCAAAATATGCCAAAATGCCAGTCCTATGACTGGCACTTTTTTCGGAAATTTCGCAGAAAATTTATTTTGAAAGGAAAGAATCAGCGTGCCATTAGAATTTAGTTTTATTTTTGATTTGATCACTTATTTATTTTATTTTATTAATGACCTAAATACAAATTACAACATATACATTTTTATCTGTTATAAAGTCAAATTATGTAAAAATTTTTTATCATATTTACTTGATTAAATATCTGTTCGTTTCTTCAAAAAACTTTGTCATCGGTTCCAAAGCCCGATCAAGATCTCTTCAGTTTCGGGTTTTTATATCGAGGAAGAGTTCCTTAGTCCCAATTCAAATACCGCAATTTAATTTACTATTGTTTTAGATGTTGTTGCTTTTCGTAACATTTTCAAAGAACGTTATTTATTAGAATCTATTTATTGTATTATATTTTGGACTTACTTTGCGGATTGTTATTCTCAGTAGCCGTTGTATCTGCTTGAACTAGTTCAATTTTGTTTTTATTTGTTTAATAGTTCACTTAAGTTCGTTGATTTAGACTGCCTGTTTCATTTCGGAGTGTGTTGCCTTGCATTATCTATTGAAATTGAGTGTGTGTATAGGTTCAAGATCTAAGAAAATGGTCCAAGAAAAAGTAAAAGAGTTAAAAACAGTAAATACGATATATCACCCAAAAATAATTCAGCGGAGTTGGTATATGCATACGTATGTGATTTTTTATTTGAATTGAACTGCAGATACGTACCAGCCTTTCGAATGACCAAGCTGTGTGTAGATTCCAAAATCAAATTTAAAGATAGCGTCGATCTAATCACTCCACTCTTAATTGTAAATGGAGTCTTTTGTAACTTCAAGCCTCAGCTCTAGTAAGGTTTATGCTGCCATAGTAGCGGTCCTCGCGGATACTAATCATAAGTTATTTATAAGACTCATTGCAAATGCATCGGAGGCACATTTATATTTGCCTCATTTATTCCATGAAAAATTATTGAAATTTAATTTGTAATAATTGTAGTAATTTGAGTTTTTTTTTATAAACATTGTTCTATGAAAATATTCTCTTAAATAAATGTAAAAATCCAATTTTTTGCGAAGAAATGCAAATTATTCTAGATGAAAGTGAATGTTTTTCGTGAAATATTGCATCACGTTTCTCCCTAACACTTGTTTTCGTAAAGATGACTGACAGGTTTTGTTTTAGATATTATACTTTTACATCAAGGAATCAAAAAGTCGTTGTTTTGTCGTTAACACTAGCGTAAAAATAAGCAATTATATGTTCAAATATATAAAAACTAGTGTTTTGAAATCGACTTCAATGGCATGTAAAATTACCCTTTGCGAAAGTTTTGAGTAGTGGACACCCATATAATTTGTTTTTATCTTTCAATTTTCCTATTTTTTTCCTGTGATACTTGCAGCGAATCTGCTGGTGATATATCAATTTACTGGCTTTCACAAAGTACAAGGAACCATTATCAGCTACTTGTATCATTTAGCTCGACGGAACTCAAGCAGCTGGAGACAACGCGAAGAAGGATACGCGCGTAAACTGGATTATAGTCTTATAGTGTCTTATAGTGTCTTCAAGTTTTCTGAGCGTTGTCAAAAATGAATACCATGTAATTATGCAATTATTCAATGATTTTCTATTTGAATAATTTGATTTATATATATCTTATATATTACAGGATAATACACACCTCTAAAAATTAAAAAGTACAGAGTTTTCCATTAAAGGTGACTCATTTGTTTTTTTTTAATGAAACGGAATGGATTTCAGATATGAACAACATTCACATTGTTATTTAAAGTTCAATTAATGACATTACATATAAAACACAACATTATTCAAATGAACACGTCGGAAGCATCTGGAACTGTGGATACGCTGGACCCAATTTTTCATCACTTTTCCGCACAGTGTGTTTTAAAACTTTTGGGAAACGGGGCCAATATTACATTTAAAACCGAAAAGGTTCTTAATTTGTTTCATGACTTTTGAATTCCGGATGAATTTGACGTTTGTAATATATTCTCTGCCGTATAATAATCTGATTCGTTCATATAACTGTTTGGGCTAAAATTATTATAGCGAGGCAGACTCACCAAAGTACGGAAAGAAGTTAAATAAAAGTGTTATGTATCTCTTGCCAACAAATCAGCTTCCCGATGATTCTCAACGATGAAAACTAACTCCAGGTATGAGGTTAGTTAGCAAAAGGTGATAGTTTGTATAAAGTTTAGGGACTCGTAGTCAATATTTGCAATATCAAGGAAAAGCCTAGATCTCGTTTATACTACCAGCGCTTCGACAACTAAAATCAGGCATTTTCCATAGGCTCTTCGCTGCAATCGTACTCGTTGTACATTATATTGCATTAGAATGTAAATGATTGCAAATTTACAATTTCACCAATTTTTCAATTTAATTTCAAAAATTTTAATACAGATGTGTCAAAGAGAACCATTGCGAGCTGTGATTGGACATTAATCTGGCTGTATTTATTTTTTATTAATTGCTCTTCAGCTGTTTATCCGAAGTATTTTCTGAACCAGGCAAAACTTTGCCATGGCTTTCACAAGATCTTCGCCATCGAAAGAATTTGGAATCTAAAGCATGCAAGAAATACACTTGCTACGCGTTTAGAATTAGATTTTATGATTTTCCCAGAACTTGCAGCTGACCATCACATCAGTGAGCTCGAAAGTAGAGTTGGGTCGTACTGTTATTTTCACATAGTAAGTATAAAAAAACCCTACTCTAAATACACGGAGAGAAAAGTGTAATGCAATTCTAAAAAAATTGCAATTATTTTTATTGCAATAGTAGTAATTTTTTGCCCCATTACCTTTGCAATGAATTGCACTACGCATTTTACTACTGTACTGTTAATTCTGTTACTACACTGTAATGCATTTGATTGTAATAATATAATAAAAGTAATAATACTTCGGCAATGAATTTAAAAATATCACTCGTAATGTAATTCACTATTTTCATTGATAGAAAGAACTAATGAGTTTAATGAGTTTAATTAAAACTGATAGTGAATATCGTTGCGTTAAACTCATTGTGCACAAGAAATGTTTTTTTTTGCGTTTTGGCCTAAAGAAGAAACTTCCATCGCAAATATAGATGCTGATTCCATTCGCCTCTTAGTTGAACCTAACCCAAAATACAAAAAATGTATTCAGGTTGAACTAAAAATAAAGTTTAGCTTTGAATTATAAATTTTTGCTCAATTTCATTCTTGTTATTCTCATGTTTAAAAAAAACACAAATTCAAATTCAAAAAACAACATAAATTTATTCAACAGCATGTGTGTAAAAACATAAAAATTAATATTCTTCAAAAATCTAATGTGAGCATTTTTACTAAATTTCTTTAAAACGAAAAGCAGTCATTTCTTTTAATAAAATGTGCGGTAAAGTGGGATAAAATTCAAATTCACTTATTTCATTAAAACTAAAACTCATTTAAATGGTTGTTGTAGTCCATTTTATATTTTTTTGATGTAATAAATATTTTCTTATCATGAATCATAATTTTGATAATTTTATGAATTATTTTATCATTAATCTCCTTCACTACAAAATAATTTATTCTATAGATTGTCCGTTTGTATTCGATAGTGTGCGCGAAATTTGCGTTTGAGAAATCTACATTGAATCTACTGCGATATATGATGTTTGCCATGTTTGCGTTGTCAACTTTGATAATTTTATAATGAAGTTTCTGTTCGTTTTTTGTAAAATGCATAAGCAAGTTTAAGTGAAATTTGAATTCCTTAGGAAAAACATGGATTTATTTGAGATGAACTCGCATTTACATATTTTTTTAGCTGCTTATGTTTTCCTTCATTTCTCTTACATCATATTTAGTGGACCTGCTCTTTCAATGATGGTTGAATAATATGTTAAAAAGTGAGCCTTTGGCTTTAAAGGCCGGTGAAATAAATCGCAATAATTTCGATTATGAGAAGCTATGAGTGTTTTTAATTCGTTGATTTCAGATAAAGAGAAATATGATTTCAAACAAAAGTCTGTCAATTTTTGCTAATTTTGAAAAAAATGTCAGACCTGGTCATCTGTTGGAACAAAATCTCCTATCATAAGACCGAAAAAATGAACAAAACACCATGTATCGCTCGCGAACATTTTAAGATTTTTACCTTCAAGAGACTCTAATTTTATAGGAAGTGAAATACTTTGAGAATCGGTTGTACCATAATCAAAAAGCTGTTTTCTGCTATTAAGATCTTGCAATGTGAAATATTTTTTTTCATCGATAAAATATAAAATAATGAAACACATGTCATGCTTAAGTACATCCTCGAAAAGATCATGCGTTATAACAACACTTAAATTTATGGCAACATGGAAAGAAGGTAATGTATTAAAAACGCATTGGAAGAAGCGCCAGTTAATTGGGGATTAGCAAGTGTTAGGTCTGTCTTGCAATTTTCTACATTGCGCAACATTTCAGTTTTTTCCGTGAATAAGTTTCTTGTTTCAGCCTTTGAACATTTACACATGCGCAAAAATATGTAGCTGAGAAGGAACGAGAATATCCTAGAATGGAATTAAGGCTTAAATTATCACCTGTGACAAGCCCTAGTATGAAATATATTCTTTTTGGGCCATTTTTGGTCCCAATAGTCAATCCGTTAATCTCTAATTCTAGAACTTGACATAAAGCGTGTAGAATATCCTCATATGCATATTTTTATTTAAATATTTTGATTTTAATAGCATAATCGATAAAATGTCTTGTAACAAAGAATACTCAAACTTCGGGATTGTTGGAAAATTTAAATAAAAAGCTGAAATTGAGTTAGCCGAGGAATGCGAGCCTAAAATATTGCCAGGATTGAAATCGTCATTGTAGAGAAAATATGGAATACACAGCTTATTTTGTGACTTTAACTTCTGATAGATGCCGATGCGAAATTTTTTTCCAAATAGATGCCGATGCGAAATTTGCTATAATATTACTTTCACTAATCGCAAATTTTTCAGTACATTCTAAAGTTTCATCAATTAAGTATTGAACTTCGAAAAACATTTTTAAGTAAAAGAGGTATTGATAAAATAGTCATTTTTACATTAGAATAATTTAAAGTTGGGACACCATTCTGCATTCTACTTTGAATTTCGGTTGACACAGTAATATTTTCCGAAATCTTCATTAATTGTTTTGCTTCTAAACATTTGAGTGGTTTATGTTCGGTATTAATGCTAGATAATTATATATTACAAAACTCTTGCAGTTTCTGTGCTGCCAAACATGAATCTATACTGCCTAAAATGTTTTCGATTGGGCTCATAAGACAGTTTCGAAAACTTTCAATTATTTGAAAAGCTGATTGCCTGCTTAAGTGGTCTATGCTCTCCGGTCTTGGTTGTATGCTGTATATACGTAACATCAATCCATCAGATAGATCCCAATTAATGTTTTCTCTTCCCTTCGCGTGATCTGAAGTTTATTTTAACTCTCCGCTAGCGCGTTTCCCCAGGAAGCACGACGATCTTCAGCTTGACCCTTTTCCGTTAACGTTCTCCCAATTTAAGTCGCAAAATAAAGATTTCATTCTGAAAAGCCGCTTATAATGCATGTTATTTTTTACCGTTTTTGCACTTTTTTCAATTTTAACTTTTCTATTACTTTAATTTGTCGAAGTTTCAAATATATACATAGCTATTATTTTCAATTATTTGTTAATTTAATTTAGTTTAAAATCTTTGTTTTGGCTCTCTTTAGTTTTTCTACATTTGTAACTGGGCAGGAGCATGTTGAAATAGATTTAATAAATAAATAAATAAATAAATATACCGATTTATTCATCTAGGCTTTAAAGCTTAAGAAAGCTTAACCTATCATAAAGGTCATGGACCAATTCAAAAGATGCATATATGTATGACCACGAAATATATTCAAGCGCTTCAAATATTCCGACATTTTACATTCAATCAGTATATTCGTACTTGAAACGTCTTTCAAGCTAATTTCCGGTAGCCCACTCTCATTCCTCTTCCGCGCTTTTTCTCAAAAAATAAAATCCAACAATTTCGTATCGAATCAACAATTCCACAAATAATGATTTATTGCTTATCAAGGATAATATTTTGTTACGCAACGACCCGGAATCCAAGTAGGAACTATCAATTTCACATTTCCGGATTTAATTCGTTCCGGCTCGTGTCCGTTTAATAAAACGATAATGCGAGCACGATTTCGAGTGTTCTTTGTTGTCATTCAAAAGTAAAAAGTTGTGCACGGAAATTAACAGGCAACAATATTTAATGAAGTACGTAGCTTGTGGTTGGTACATGGACAACATACTAGCTGGAAATTTTGAAAGTTTTTCCAGATAAGCGAGATAAACGTTATTGCAAACTATTCAAGAATTCATGAAACTGTTAAATTGTTCAGGTGAATATTTCGAAAACTGTAGCAGGGAAACTATGATATTATCGATCGCGGGAAAAGTTCGATGGCGTATGGAGATGAAATTTTTAGTTCAGCTAGAAACAACAGAGTTTATGAGTAAAAGGTACGCGTGGATCAGTTGTAATTAATAATTGAGAAGGTGAACAGGATATGATGGGTAGAATAGGTGACCGTAAAAAGTATTTAGTACCCTTTTGTAATAATAATTTGTTGTTTTTATCTTTTGGTAAAACACTTGTAAATAATACAAACTTCAAATCATGAATGTTTATTCACGCTCTAGTAGAGAATCAACTGACCACATTAATCAGCCTTTTTTCAAGAACAATACCGAAATCATAATCGAAAACCAAAGTTAAATGTGGTATTGAATTCAGTGCTGAGCCGTCAAATTACGTGAAACAAATCGCTCAATCCATCACTTTGTGCTTTAATCTTTCATTCACCAACGAAACGCTAAATTGCAGGCTCTCTTCTTAATTCACCAGCAATTATCCCTTCACTTCTGCACTTTATCAGCCAGAACAAATTCCTGCCGAAGCTGCTTATTTAATTATCGATTTTCAGCTATACTCTAAATACCCACCCTTGCAACTCGACACCATACCGCCTCGTCTCCCGACAGTCGTTTTTGTTGTTGTTGTTGAGGAAATGTATCTTGTTTTGTTTCGTCTCAACTACCCTTCACGCGCGATTTCCATTCAGTCCAAGGTCAGTCGGGCGGATATTTGGCGAAAACTTTTCTATAGAACGCCACGGAAAGGCAACGCTACCCTATAAAATTGGGATCCAGTCGCTGGTGAATTTGATTATAGGTCTAAACAACATCTGCTACTAATTTACGTCGCCCACAAGCGACTTGGGATATTCGACTAGGTCGTCGATGAGCCGTTACTGAGTACTACTTCGCAATTTGGTTTTCAGTTTCCGTTGCTAAGAAAATTTGAAAGGAGCAGCAAAGCAAAACGGTATCTCCTTCATATGCATATTTATCTAGCATGAATGAGTAATCGCATCCTAAATATAAATGTGGATCAATATATTGGCATGGAGTAACATTCTTCTGCTGCCGACAAAATAAATGTGATAGCCGAACTGGTTTTATCATATCAAATATTCAAACGACCCGTTGGTTTTCGTAGTTCGGACAGTTTATCATCAAATGATAGATGGACTTTTTCACGCCGTTCGAAAGTTTTTGGCTGCCCAACGACAAGTTTTGACTGCAAGTACTTTTCCACAGCAAGAAACACATAAATCAATTTCTCGTCCTAATTTGACTGCTCGACACCTGAAATAACTTGATATCTTGATACGTAGGTATGCATGCAATGCATGCTTAGGTTCTCGTTGCCCAATGCATAATTCATAGCTCAACGATTGCCCTGATAAGAGAAAATGGAATATAATATTGGTATGTGATTGTGGCTGGTGAATTTTGCATAGATCATTGCGTTGTGCTATAAAATGCTCTTTTACGACTGCAACTCCTTTTATTTGCGCCATTCCTCACCTTTATCCATTTTACGTGCTCAGAATAATAATTTTAGGGTAAACAGGATGAGCATAGATATTCGAGAGTGTGTTTTCTATGCAATCGTCAAGCGTACATGAATGTTTAGGATGCGTATCGGTAGGAGTTTGTTTGCCTCGAAAGCTCTTCAAAATTGAAGGAAACATGTGATGAGATGAAGTTTTAAATGTGTTGAAGTAGAAATATTGTAGAGCTCCTTCGAAGTATATTTACAGGACATGAGGTTCGAAGAGAAATATGTTAGGTATTCGAATTATTCGGAAATTTTATGAATCTTTTGCTGAAAATGCTGATGAAACATGAAATAGAAGTATTTTTGAGGTTGATTGTTCCTGACCTAAGATAAATTTGTTGGTTTTAAAATAATGGTACACCAAGTAATATAAGTTTGCTTGTTAGCACAAAATTTTATCACTTTTCATATGGTGTGTTTATTTGATGCGACCTTTAAAAGTGGCATTATTTTATATTGGTAGGTAAACAAGATCTACATATATATTTGGAGGTACCATATCCCACGTGAAGCAATTAATATTGTTACCATGTGTGCAAATCTGCATTTCTAAATTTGTCATGGAAGTCATGAACGCTCACGCAACACAATGGTATATCAATAATTGCTTTAATTGATTTTGCGTTAGATTTTCTTGTTATATAGGGGCTATCAATGTCATGCTTGAAAAAGTAAGCTTTAAAAAAACACAAAATATTCGGAAAGTGATTTAATTTTTATTTCATTGTAAAGATCAATCCTTGCCCATATATGTAAAACACAATATCGTTCAATTGTTGAACACGGGATTTCTTACTGGACTTAATCCTTTTGAAGTGATTTTCAATGACTGGCTTTCAGCTCGTCTTGAGTAGGGGTTATTCGCATAAACACGATCTTTTGCGTATCCCCACAAAAAGAAATCTAGAGGCGTTAGATCGCAGGATCTTGGAGACCAACTCACATCAGCCAATCGCGAAATTACACATTACATATTTTTTACACATTAAGCATTTTAACGCGTTGCTTGACTGTTAAACGATCCGTATTCTAAAATGTAAAAATCTTCAACTAAATAATTGACTTGTATCTTTAGCAAATGTTGATATGCAGGGCTTTACTTTTCCAAGCACAAAATGGATAATACTTATTTGTAATATTTTCTAGCCATCAACAAAAAAAAAATATTTGAAACTGGAGCAAAGTTCTTTGGAAATGACCACGATGTCACTCTCTTTCGCAGTAGCATAGCGCTAGTGGGCCATTGAACTAGTTCTACGCAGGTGTGGTGGGTTTACCTAAAATGGAGTGAAAGTGTTTCCAGAAAGACGCTACATGTTTTTATTCGTTACCAGACTTCACAATAGTCGCACAGTGAGAGAAAAATCTTTGTTAAATCAACAATTTTCCTTAGTTGTTTTTGCGTCAACTACGGACTATAGTTAAAACAACCATAAGAAAATTGTTGATTACTTTTGTGTACCATGACGCTTGGTTGATAAACAACGTCCGTGGTGCAAAAAAGTAAGCAACCACAAAACAAACTATGTTATTCCAACATACATGGTACGAAATAGTAAATGACTTTAGTCTGTGGTGTATAGTAAGCGATTGCTGAATTATGTTGGTCGAATACCGTTATTGCCAACACCAAAAGAGGTATCTAGTTCAACTCCTTGGATATATGGAATCATATCACATATTTGAACTTGAAACAATTGCATGTGACATTGATAAACAAAGGTAAACTGCCAAGTAACACACCTACATTCATAACGGTAGATTAAGAACTATCAGTTGAATACTCATGTTCATTTTATAACTATAGACGCAAAAAGCTTTTAAAAGAAATATAACACAGTTTATAAAAATAAGAGCTAACACTTATTGGCCCCTATGATTTTTAATAACTTCAAATATTCTATCTTACATTGAATTTGCGTGTTTATATATTACGTATAAGATGACCATGCCTCTAAAATAGGAGCCTTTAGTTCTTCGACAGAGATATATATATACAAACTTGTCTGACCAATCATAAGTTTTCTATGGGATTAAAATCAGTGGAGCGTGCTGGCCAATCGAGCAGCGGTATATTCTGTATTCTTGGCAAACCATGACTTTGTTGAAGCATTTACATGCATCAACGTACTATTCTGTTGAAAAAGTATATTTTTTAAGAACATAGGCTCAAATATGGTAAAAGTTTAACACGGAGGTCACTTGCAAATTACCACAGCTGACAATAGCACTGCAGGTCATCAAAAACGTCTGATAAAAAATAACTCTCTCTAAAAATAACGTGCGAAGATCCTACCAACCCGTTTTGGAAAAACCTGGGCCGTCCACTTTACATTTTCTCTTTCTGTTATTTTCTCCCTTCTCAGTTTCTACTTTTCTTTTTTAAATTTTTGACTGTTAAAACTTATTTCAAAAGTGGCAAAAAAAAGTAACACTCTTCCAAACCGGTTTTAGCTAAATCCTGATGCTAGCGGGTGAAATGCAGCCTAGCATTCTTTGGTTGGTCTAGCATTAAGTTTAACTGTAATTATCTTATTACTTCAAGTCATTCTGGGAAACGTCAACGTTGCCTCAAAAAAGCATCATTTTTACCTTTTCTCTTTTTTTCAACTATTTACCAAGTGGCGTTGTAAGTAAAAAGTGTAATTTTGTACACTAGTTTCAAAAACCTTTATTATAAGCAGCAAAATGGGTTACTTTAGCCACAAACATCTACAGTTATAAATATTTTAATTATTTTCTGAAGTTTATTTACATATATCAACAAGCCGGGTATGGAGTAAGTACACGCAAATAAATATGAAAAAAAATTTAAAATAGGGAAAAATATGAATGAATACAATAAAAGTAAATAAATAAGCTACAATTAAGTAACATAACAACATAAATAAATATGTTACAAATAAATAAGAAATATTCACAAAAACTTTAAACTTAAGGGGTTCAAATGGTTTGGATTAGTGAATATTTGAAGGGAAATTTGGAATTCGTTAGAAAGTAAAGGTTGATAAAGTTATTGAAAACCTGCATCGATTTTTTACCGGCTTGTTAGTTGCATATGTAGTCGAATGGAAATATTGCTTCACAGGCAGTGGTGGCTCGTCCTAATGTGCAGATTTGCACGTGAATCCCCACAAAAAAATTAATAATTCAATTGAACAATACACATTGAACAATACTTGTTATGGCAGCACATAATGTTGCCTGCCGATCATTTTCAGCATTAGGCCCGTTTTACATGAGCGGTTTCACTGCGACTGCGACTCGGCGACTTAGCCGCCAGCGACTACGCGACTAAGTTAAAAACATGGGATTAAATGAGGTTGTTTACATGAGCCGTTTTCAGCCGCCAGCGACTGCGATAGTCGACATCAAACGCCATTCATCGAGCGTAGTCGCAGCGACTTGCACATACTGGCATGTGAACCATTCACAGGTTGTCTCCACTTGCCATTTCCCATGGCATGACATTCGACTTGTCAATAGAAATGGCTAGTCGAAACGGTCTATGGCCATATTTTGGTAGTTATTAATTTTCAAAATAGCGCTGAACCGTTTCATCCGCCGTTTCTTATAAGCGAATGTAGGAATTCTGAATATCAATGGATTTTAAGATTTCGTTGAGCAATCAAAATAGTTTAAAGAATATGGAAAGCTGAATTGTAATGCGGAAATTTTGAATAATAAAAATAAATACTTGTTATTTTAGAAAGATAAATAATTTTACTTTTTATAGATGAATAAATACATGAAACTGCCTATTGATGATTGGTCAATTTTTTCAAATGGCTACTCCCCCATCTTCTTCGTACAACAGTAAATAATAGTTTCACTTTCATGTTAAATTTTACCCACTTATTCAAAAATGGATTTATCTTACACGTGAAGGTTTTTAATCAGCCGCAGAATTTCTTGACTTTGCACTTCAAATAACTTTTTGAGAAGATTCAACGCTCAGGAGAAGCTCACGTCCTTCTCGTTCAGAGGCATTTTTGAAATGATGTGACATAATTTGACATTCGTTGCCATTGGATATGGCAGGGAAAATAGCTAGTCGAGACCGAGGGTCACGTAAAGTGATCGAAGTTGTGTAAAATCGTTAAACCGCACGCTTCTCTGCAAATCGCTCTTGTAAAACGAGGAAATTTCGGTAAGCGGCTCAATCGCAGATCGCTTGTGTAAAATTACAATCGCGTTGCCAGCGGTTAAGTCGCCGAGTCGCAGTCGCAGTGAAACCACTCATGTAAAACGGGCCTTATTGTTTCATTCATACCCAGCGACTATATTGCCACGACAAACCACATACAATTTCGCTTATCTTTACTGCCTCTTGTACTAGCGATCGCACGTGCGATTTCGTGGCTGGAATTAGGGGGCTAGAGGAGCGTGCGAGGAAGTGAGGGGTGCATCCATTTAGCTCGGCTCAGTACTAGCTGGGGGTTCACACTCAGAATGTGCGATCGACAACCAATTTGATGTATTCAAACATTGCTGTCGGCGGTCAGTTCCATGCGCTGATTCGTGCTGCCGTTCGAGCGTTTTATATGGATTATTGTAACTATTAGGGATAATTTTAGCAATTGCCTCTATTTGTGTCTGTATGATTTCAAGACACATTTGGAATTTAATCCATGTATACTGCTCTACTAAGCATAAACATTGTATCTGCATTTTACTCAATTTTGAGTATAATTTTGATTATATAATCTATATACTCTATTGCATCGATCTACAAAATTTGAAAAACCTATATTTTGTGGAAGTATGTTAAAATTAATATTGAAAAATGTACTCTCCATATACCTCCAGTACAAATCAAAACACAAATCATTGAATATCTAAAAAGTACTAATATGTAGATAGAACCTTAATGGCTAGTAGGGCAGTATATATAAATCTTCTGAAATTTTCGCTTTTAAATACTTGTGAAATGTATTCAGTATTTTAGAAGATTATCCTTCGAAGAAATTAAATACTTGGAAATGATTTGAGCGTTTAATATCTTTTGTCGCCTACTCCTGGCCTTTTATGATGGTTAGAACTATAAAACTAAATACATTTGAATGTATTGACAGGTTCAATTATGCAGAGATAGTCTGGGCATTTCATTATACCTTAAAAACCTGAAGGTTTTCGGGTGTAAATATATGAAAAGTTTTATGCAAGAAGGGTTTTCCCATTTTTTATAAATTATGGCATTATGTGTACCTAGGACTGTTTGTAAATACACTGAGCATATTACATGCTCAATTGTATTTACTTCCAGCTCAGTAAAATTACCCTTTTAGTAGTCGTCTTCAGACATTCTTCCGATCACCGTGATAAGTATTTATTTTCTAATGATCTCAATTTACGAACTGAGGTCATCTCGACTTACAGCAGTTACTTTGGAGTCATCTCTATATAGCAACCATAAATGATCATGTTCATTGCTTATCACAAATTGTAATTTTTAATAAACATATTTTTGGAAAATATTACAATTTGCATTCAGCAAGTGTTACTATATCACGGAATTATGGAAAAAGTTGTAAAAATTTTTTATTGATATCAGTGCATAAATTTTTTGTTATAAACTATGCTAAGCCCGTCACGGTCAAGACATCATGAGGGTTTCTGTTGAAAATATCAGGTTCACTGGAAATATAAGTATCAAATCTCTTAAATGTCTTGTTAAAATATGGCTGTTCAAGATTTTTAAATCGCCTTTTGAAGGATTTTATATGTTGTTCTGTTTTTTAGAATAGTTTTCTTTTAACTTGTTCTATAGCAGTATTGCGATGTTTTGGCAAATTAACTAAAATTAAATGCAACTCTTAAAAGTATAGCAAGGTAAATATGCATGTGCCCAATACATATGTTTTCGATCTGTGAACCCCCATAAAATTAGGCCACCAGCCGCCACTGTTCACAGGGATAATAATCACCTTATTTTTCAGGATTTCAACTTCAATAACGCCTTAAATGATGTCGACAGGCTGGATGCAAGTGGAATTAAGCTTATATGACCCAGTCTTAACTCATAGGAGGGTTAGTAATCGAAGTCGTAAGGGCTGTAAAGTAAAAATTTAAAATTGTTTTTGCAATGATATTGACTGAAACAAGAATTGACAAACTTGTGGTAGTTGAGCGACCTTGGTTTAAAGCCACACTGTTGCTCGTTCAGACGAGAGTCAGAAATTGAAGAAAGTTTATCGTAGGCCATTTTTTCAAAAAGTTTAGAAATTATTGCACTGCTAACAAGAATAACGCCGTTAAAATGCCGAGATTTCTTGATAATTTATTACCTTAGTGAAAAGAGTAGTTATTGGTTGTATTACATTAATAGTTGTTGCTTTCGAGCTATTTCATAAAAGCCAAAAACAAAAGACTGCGCCGACGAAAAAACGTAGTTACAGATCTTACGAAAGTAAAAAATATTCATAGCTATCTATTGGCAGCAATCAAGTGGACGCGACAGATAAATATGCAATTATATTCTTCAACAAAAATGTCAAATATGTGAATTAAAGTTTAAAGTAACGAAAACAAAATAAAGACGGTTCATTTTTCGCTTAGAAAATTTGGTTTTCCAACCAAATAGCAAAAGCTAGTTGAATTCTAGTAAACGTAGCTCTGTGGCACTTTAAGCCAATACCAAATTGACTTAAAAACAAACCAAACTATAAAATCAAAGAAATATGTCCTACATCGATCTTAGTATAACTAGGAAAAAACTTTTTCGTTTTTCAGAATAAATTTTCTTCACTTTTTCATTTTTGTCAACATGAAAAATACGTGGGTTTGGTGAAGATTGCTCAACTTCAACTAGTCTCAACTATTCTTCGTCATACTTAAAAAAGACCCCGGCATCTGCACAGACTTTAAAAAAGTATTTAATAGAGCTCATTAGTTTTAAAACTTTTACAGCCACTTAGTATTCACTTGTTAAGCTTTATTATAATTCCCAACTGAATCGAGCCAATTTATCATTGCAAAATTGAATTCAATGTTTGGTTGCTGAAAAACACGTTTGTCACTTCTACTGCACCACAAAGACCATTTTCTCCTTTATTGTTTCAGTGTATTGTTGTGATCTATCGTTAAACACCTTCCGTGGGTTCGATATTCTTCACATTCGTGAAATAAAACAGTTTCTTTTAAAACATTAATTACACTTTTATTCACACAAATATTTAAAACACTAAATTCCGTACACTTTACTGATCGCACTATTATAAATTCTTTATCAATTTAATTATCGCACTATAATTACTCGCACTTTATCGCTTTTAATTAATCGCGCCCGGATACACTAGAATCGCTGTATTGCTTTTCAAAGTAACAGCCTTTACGCTGTATTCGCCATCTACTGAGTCGTTGTACCAAATTCTCACTTCTAACTCGCGTGTACAAACTTTCGCTTTGTACCAACACTCACTATCAACTGATTCGGAAGACTTCTTGCGGCGATATTTATATCCGGTCTGGTGAGATAAATTACTATTGCCTACATCTAGGCCTTTCTAGAAATGTGTCTTGGGTTCTCGATCCGACTTCGAAAAGACTATTGGGAATTTCCGTTGCCATGTGAAATCTGATGGTTTTGGGCTCTGGAATGTTCCGCTTTTGCCTTCTAGAGGGCTCTATTGCGTTTTTGTCTGTAGATTGTTATTGTTGTTTGAAATACATGTATTTCTTCGCCGTTTCTAGCATTTTCTGGCACCGCCACAACTCGTTTGGCGTGCATGCAACAGTATCAACAAAATCTGCTTCACATAGTTTTCCACCTGATTCTCCCTGACAATCACAAAATTTTCGTTTTCAATCCAAGATGATCTCATTTGATCATCGGTTTGTATACAAAGTTTCACGCAAAATAGCTTTCGGCTAAAGTTTTGCCCAAGTTTTCATCAAATAAAAACATAGCAATTTTTTATTTAAATAAAGCACAGAGTAATTGAAGTATCGAGCTGAAATTTGTTTTGAACATAGTACACATGTTACAATTAAGTATGAAATTCAATTTGGTTTTTTTGATCACCACAGGAACCAATTCGGAGCCAATTTTCCCACTCCAAGAGGATATCTAGCGCACACATAGGATTGAAAATGTCCAAAATGCTATTACCCAGCGTGCCAAATTCGGAATTCAAAATTGGCTACGTCTAATCCGAAAGTGAGTGAAAGAGATAGAAATATAAAAAGCTCTTGAAATAAATAAAATTATTGACTGGGGTGTTACAGTGCATTATTTTATGGGAAACCATCGAATATTTTTTAAGAATCTTTTCTGAAATTTGGAAGAAACAAATTTAAAACCTATCGGAATTCGTTGCGAATATTTCACTGAGTTCGAACAAATTCCAGACAAAGTGCGAATGAATCTGTGATAGGGAAATTGTTAAGAGTTTGTTGTGAAATACGTTGGAATTTGCAACAAATTCCGAACCTAATGCCGTTAATGTTTCGTTTAGTAAATTATGTATTGAAACAGTACTTAAGTCGTATAACTGCTTTTCATGCATAAGTGCAAGTGCCTATAAAGTTTTTTGAAATTGTGTTATTTGTGGTGTTAACAGTGTCTATTTTAAAGGTTCGAAATGTTACACCAATTTTTTATCCTCTAGTAACTTCTCCCTTTTGTATGCAGAAGTTGCCGTGCGAAGATTTCCGATGGGACGAGTTCGAATGTTTTTTTTTATAAAAGGGTTTTTGTAGCAGCAAAGACAAGCTTAAAAAATGGACGAAAAAAATTGTTATTTAAAACTAATAAAATGAAATGAAACAACAAATAAAAAGAACTAGTGTTGGAATTAAAAATAATAAGTATTTTATTGAATATTTGTTATTAGAATATACTCATTAAGTATTGAAAACATTCTCAAAGAACTATTTAATATCTGCAAAGAATTCTTTAAACAGTTCACTACGGATTCGTAATTCGCAATGAATTCACAAGGACTTCCCAAAGAATTCGCAATGAATCCTGAAAAAATGAACCAATGTACAAAAGCTTTTCAAGGGCTAAAAGGGGAAGTTTGAGCACTTTTGGCGTTTTTCTAACGTTTTCCATATACCGATCTTAATGAAATCGTAACGAATATGTTTGAATTAATTCACTTCTATTTTCTGAAAAAATTATCAACGAAATTCCGAATTTGGCACACTGTGTATATGTATGTACCCTTAAGTAACATTCAAAATTTAAAAGTTCATTTATTGATAAACTTATAAGTGTACTTAAGATATCACTAAAATAGTCGCTGGCGTCAAACGGTATAAACGATAACTAACATTTGGAGCGACCTGGACCTATTTCGGTGATTTAAATCCAAAAATTTTATATCCTTATTGAAAAACCCTTTATCAAGCCAGTTGGTACTTCAGCAGTGCTCTTGATGATAAAATTAATTTCCTCTGTGAACCAAAAAGTAAACCCAAAATGTAATGAACATCAAACCGGATTCACTATAATGAATACAAACGATTAATACTTGATTACTATTATGATTATGTTTGCGTAAAAAGTCACTTAATGCTCAACTTCTCTGAAATACTATACGTCTTTGATTCCCGATTTCACTGACCGTATCATAACATTTTTTGTGAATTTATTTTATGCTCGTACTCCGTAAGCACTTTTTCCTGGATGTTGAAATAAAATGCTTATGCAATTACGTTGTAATTGCATCATTTTCCCATGCTTGTTTTGCTTGAGTCAATCGTAAATGTAAAATGTAAATCAGTATGAATTATTTACGCTGTCACTTAATTGACTAGGCCATGGAACCATTTCACTTATGTATTTTGGCATATGGGTGGCCCATTTATATACATACAGTGGGTAAAAAAAGTTAAGGCACGAACTCTTAGTATAAATAAAAACCTATTTTTAATGCGACTTTAATAATAAATGATTGTGTTTTTCTATTTAATTAAAAGTTTTGCATGTTTACTTTAAGACCAATATAAAAAAAAAACCCGGTAACGAAGCAAATTTCACAACATTAACGTAACATTTTTCACTGAAGTACCAAAATAGCGCAAACAAAGTTAAGGCACAGCGCAGTTTTATCTGAAATTATTTTTAATTCCTGGAAAAAAATACCGTTACATGTACTTAAAATCATAAAAATATGATATTTCTATTCAGTCTAGCTTGAAAAGTGTTTTGAAAAATTAATTTTATTGAGGGTGTTGTTAAAAATGAGTGTGAAAAGGAAATCGGTAGGTGCAGAAATCCGTGAATGTTTTTTTGCGACGTTGGAAAACATGAATGGCGTATTCTGAGATTGGAATACTAATGGGAAAATGAAGCTATACAGTGAGAAAATGTAATACCAAAATATAAATCAACCAAATCGTTTGAAACAAAGCATCGGTCAGAAGAGACTAAAATCTTATCTGAGCGAAAAAAAAGGGACTATCAGAAAAATTAAGAAAAACCCTAATCTAAGTGTCCCAGTTTTACAAATTAAGGTGAAAAAACGAGTTGAAACTCAAACTTAAACTCAAACTATTCAAAATGTAATAAAGAAAGTGGGTTTTAAGGGTAGAATGTGCCTAAGTAAACCTTATATTAGTACAAAAAATGAAATTGTTAAATTACGTTTTGCTGAAGAGTTCGTAAAAAAGCCAAAATCATTCTGGAAGTCCATAATTTTTGTTGATGAAGTAAAAATATATGTTTTTGGATCTGATGGACGGCGACATGCTCGGCGAAAGCCTTATACAGGAATTAGGAGGAATCATACTACTCCCACTGTAAAACACAGCTGAGAGAACATTATGCTATGGAAATGTATGGGGCCATCTGGTCCTGAAAATATAGATTTTGTGAACGGTATGATGGATCAAACCTGTTGCCTGGGTATTCTTAAAAGAAATATTAAACAAAATTGCTGAAAAATTAGGCACTTTGTACAATTTTGGTCTGTATCAGGACAACGATCCGAAGCACAATTCGGAGCAATGTCGGCTTTGGGCTATTTGTAACTGTCCAAATGCTATTAAAACCCCCCCTCAGTCAACGAACTTAAACCCGATCGAACATTTATATAATCATTTATTATTAAAGTCGCATTAAAAATAGGTTTTTTGTTCTTACTAAGTGTTCGTGCCTTAACTTTTTTTACCCACTATATGTATGTACATACATATGTATGTATAGATGAGCTGTTTGTGGAAATGGTTGATTTCACTTGTTTTTCGAAAAAAATCGTGTTTTATTTGCGTTGAACATCACTTGAGTTAATTTATAAAAAAAAAACATAAGTTCGTCGTTCCCGCGTAAGAGCACCGTATTTCGAAACCATATAATAAATATTTTCCTAAAATGTCTTTTCTCGGAATCCCGTTTCGCAGGAGCTCACAGATTTCTCTTCTTGGTATAATTCAGCAAGTCACTTTCAATGCAAAAACATTTTCATTTAATGAAAATAAACATCGCGTCACACACATGCTCTCGAAACCGTCTTTAATTCAATTTTAGTTATTTCTAACTGCTAACAGAGACAAGCGTTAAGGGGGGAGATACATGTAACTGCTAAAACAAAAACGATTTTTTTTTATTGCATCAAATTGTTCGAAATACTCTTAAAATATACCAAAAGAAGTTTTGAAGCGATATTCGTATTAGTTCTCGAGTTATAGCCAGTTATAGACAGAGCGGCGTTCCCCAGGTCGGTGGAGCTTTAGAGCTTTAAACGCGTTTTTCTCAAAGTAGTACCTTTTCAACTGCCGTACAAGATATCTCAAAAAATATTGAATCGATCCGGCTCAAATTTATACCACATCTACAAAAGAGTATTATCTCATCGTTGAACCTACATTTTCTTGTAATTTCGGAAAAATAATTAGTTTACCAATGTTTAAAACGTGATTTTTTTGAAAAAAAATCGATTTTGTTTTTAAATCTAATATTAATGTAAAAATTAGATTTTTTTTTCTAAATTTTATTGGTTCACCTATGAATTATAGATCTCATTAGCATACTTTTTTTTCTCTGAACGCTGCAAGTTTCTCGGAAAAGGCGTTAAGTTGTACGAGGCTGTTTTTGATGTGTTTTTTTCATTTGCTCGCATCGGCTCCATTTTGTGTTAAAAAGTTATTAAAAAAATATTTTCATTTACTATAAGATATGTACTTTCAGGATTTAATATTAAAAATTTTCTGAATAAACAATATATATATTTTAAGTCAATCTGAAATTAGCAATTTCTTTTCCATTTTACATGTATTTCCCCCCTTAATGTAAACAATTTTGACATACAATGTCACGAAATCGACCACCCTACTCTAGGGAATTGTTTCGTCAGTTTGCATGGAAATTTGCACTTCTTGCAAACACAACAGAGACTACCGAGAAGATAAGGAACATTGTTTGCTGCAGGTAAAGTGTAAATAGCCTAATTTCCATTCGACGTAAGTGTGAGCTTGTTGCTATCGACATGAAAGTCATTGTTGTTGTTTTCCACTTCAAGTAAAGAGAACGGCATCAAATGCATGTCTTATCCGGAAGCAATTTTAGACGATGCTTGCGGGATATAACACCAATCTCGTCTTGTCCGATTCTGTTTTAGTTCGCCGAAGATTCACTTCAGGTTCGATTGGATCAGAATTGAACATGCTATGGTTGGTTGCAAGCATTGTGATGCATTGCGTTTGTTGCCTGGTAAACAAACTGCAGATCTACAAATATTGGAACTTGTGGGAAGGATACGAGAATTACGATGACGAAAGGTGGTCTACAGCAATATGTAGTCTTCAAACTTTTTTTCTTCAATAAATTTTTCTCCCCTTGCGGAACCAATACGTTTAATTACTTCGTAATAATTTTAAAGAATAGCTACATACTGTTCCACTATGTTTTTGGAAACTTCCATCTGAAGCGATTTATATTTCATCAATCTTCCTCAAGCAGTTACTCCTATGTATAGCTGACTAGGAACCAATTATATGTACTGCTATCTGAAATTTCTACTGGGAAATCAAAGTACTCCAACACATCCACTACGACACCTAGAGACACGCTCGCACTAAGAGCACGGCTTGTTAACAATTCAAATTTTTCCATGCACACCACGTTGGAATGCCTTGCAGTTAAATTGAGAGTGAATCATGTATGGGAGCCGTTATGGAAAAGTGGTTAGAGCAACAGGAATTTTCAGAAACCATAGACAATATCAGTATGCAGGATTGTGACATACGAACTGACAAAGCAGTGATATTTTCAATTGCTCGAAAAAAAATCGATGATAGTTTGGTGGATTGAATGATTGAGCTGAAATATTTGCCAAACTATGTTCGCAACGAAAAGGAGTGTAACAGAACTGATATTGGTTGAAAAGTAAGGACTGTCATTTTGCAAATAACAAGCATGACTTTTCTTTTAGGATATGGCATGAAAAATAAACAGAGTTTGTGAGTAGAACACAACAATTGGATGAACGTATATCACCCTCAAACATGATTTATCGACTTTGTTAGCATTGCCTTCGAAAATATATCTTGACTTAGTCACAGGAGACATACAGGCTCTGTCTGTTTTTCAGGTGAAAATTGAACATGAATAAAAGATTTCACCACTTACTGAAAATACATTTACTTAGTACTAGGACCAACAAGCAGGTAATGTAGTAGAAACCTCAAGTATGATCATATCAACGAAATAATGCTATTTTTTTCGAGTCGAAAGCTTCAATAAAATCAAAAAGCCAAATATTAAAATATGGCTTATCAAATTTTTCGAATGTAAAATGTAAAAGGCAAAAAATGAGAATGAAATTTTTTCCGCTTTGTTGCAGCAAGTTTCATTAGTTGCGGCAAAATATAGTTTTGTTTCGGAGATTTTGGCCAATACGTAAACTATTTTGAACATCGGGTTGCCACATATTTAGGTGTGCTGTAATTTATAAAACATCCTGTTAGAGCTCAAAAATGGATATTAGATAATTAACGAAAATATAGAGATTGTATTCATAAGCATGTATGCCAAGGCAAAATTTTGTAATTGACATCAAATATTTTTTTTTAACTTCTATTTCTACTCTAATATGATATATTAATAATCAATTTTCCGCAAGCTTATCTTCAAGAAGAATCTTAAAAATTCCTCAGCATTGTTGTCAGTCAATATATAAAAGCCAGATATAAGCTTTAAACAGAAGCAGATGATAATCAGTATTTGCGCCCAATGTGGGCAAAAATTTAGCATTCATCTGATAATCCAATTTTTAAAATGTTTTGTTTATGAGAATGCTTTGGAAGTACATTCTGATGTTCTACGAAAACTATTGAGCCTGCTAATGATATGGCCAGTGAACGATAAAACGCATAATCTGTGAAGCTGCTAGGCATAGTGTGGATTCGAGTTATTTCGAATCGAGTGATGTCAAATGATCATTAAAGTTCTAACTAAATAATGATACTTTGCTATCAAAGAAAGCAAAAAAGGGATCGGCAAATCATAAAAAGGTAAATCAGAGAGTCAATAATAGAGTGACATTTGAAATTCTACTTTTTTGAGCCCAGCAGGGACATTGAAGTTCCATAGCATTCTAAAATTTTCATGATATCAAAGTAGAGTCATATTGAAGAAAACGATTAATACAATGATGTTGCTAAAAAATCTATTTGTTTCACGAGGATATTGTGAGTGACAGCTGTAGTTTTTTCGAGCAATCACTTGCGACTTTCGTGAAAAATTAGACTTTGGTGTTTTATTGCGCAGCATTTTATGTGATATCGTTTTAAATATAGTGGTTATTTTTCTTAATTTTTCATATTTTTCCCTAAAATAGATGGGATAATAATCCTTTTTTTGATTTGGTAAAACATAAAAGCTACGTTTTGGAAAATTATCAGCAAAAATCAAGAATCAAGCGAATCTGAAATTATCTGAGATATAAAAAAAAATTGTTAACAATCAATTGAAAAAATAAGGCAAATAAAATGGGATATTTCGGTTTGCTATGAGTTGCTTTACATTATTTACATAGATGGAGTCAGAGCCAAACTTCCGCAGTCAGTTTTTTTTAATCCTCCTTTAAAAATACCTTTTACAGATTCTCAGTTTAGCTTTTATTGTAAATATCTCTCGTTCAAATTTTCATTTGGGAAAATTTTTTTTTTGGTTTCAATATTTTTTGCTTCACCCTGTGACAAATGCATGTAATGCAATTAAATATTGAAAAGAACTGGTTTTCTTTTGCCTAATATGGAAAATATTTTCTAGAAATGATTTGCATCTGATTTAAATGAAACCACCATCACATTTAAACTCAAACAATTGGGATTTTATTGCGTACCCTGTTCACTTTTTTCACAATATTCAATCTATCATTCACCTATTCATAATATGGATGCTCCAATAACATGTTTTGATTGGTTTATAAATTCAACTATTTTGTGTCCTTTGAAGATTTATCCATTTAACCATATCGTGTTTAGACTTTTTATTTTTGGTTTTCTAAAAACTCACTTAACTTTGTCTCTCGTTACAGGCGGTTGTTCGTAGAAAATAGGATTATACAACATCAGTCGAAAAGAGATTTTATTTGGTTTCAATTTCATTTTCATTTCCTGCTTCAATTCGCTTTTCACTTCATGAAAACAAGACTCGATTAAAACGCGTGTGTGTATGTGTGTGTGTGTGTAACAGGTTATTTAATTAGCACTCGGGTTTCATGTCTTAATGATGTTTCTTCGCAAGTGGCGCGGAAGTTCACTCACTAGTATCAGTCACAAATAAACAAGTTCACCATCACTAACGTCACTAAGTTTCAAATTAAGTTTATTGTAGAAAATTTCATTCTAGAAACAGTAAGTTCTGCCCGCCGGGCGTATTTGCACATTATTACCACTACCGCCACTGTCGCCACTCTGTGACTTCTGCTGTTGTTGCTGTTGTATTTGTTTTTGCTGGAGGAGTTGCATTTGGGATTGTTGTTGTTGATGTTGCTGCAGCTGCTGCTGCAAGTGTGGATGGTGCTGATGCAGTTGTTGTTGTTGTTGCTGCTGCTGTTGCATTTTTTGTTGATTAGCTAGATTAAAGAGAATACCTTGATTTCTTGTTGGCGGAGCAACACTCGTTACAACTGTGATCCCCGTCGGAGTTTTAGCTACAGCCGATGCGGGTGCAGAGCCAACGGAGTTTGTCGACGAAGCGTTAGAACCTCGACGAGTCAGGGTATGTCATCCGTAATAGTATTGCGAATTATCCGGCATGCCTCTACTCAAGCTTCGTGGCAGTGTTCCTTCGTAGCACACATTGGGCGCCACAATACCGAGCTGAGCTGGAGGTGGTGTGGGTGATGCTGAAGTCATCATGCCACCGCCAGCCGGTACCATTGTCCGACGGAGCGTGCCATGGTGACTGACCATCATTGCACCAGGTAGATATGGTGGTGCGGTTGTATGATGAGATACTGAGCTAATCGGCATTAGCGAACCTGTAAGTAGTGAATTGGTTATTATTATATTGATGGAGGGTGGAAGCAGATATTAATCGAACATAATTAAATGGTTTGAAGTACAAAGAAGTTGATGACTCATTTTTTTCTTTTCAGTGGCCATCAATGACACTAAAACCCAAAAATATTTAAGAGCAATATAAAAAGTATATATCCTGCGGTCTTCGAATATTTACTTGGTTCATATTTAAATTTACAAAAGCTTTTAGGACGATCAAATAGAAACATAAAACGAGTTTTTTGCTTGCAGACGCTTGAATATGAGAAATAAAGGAATAAAAAAGGTATTTAGAATAGTTTCGATTTCCAATAAAAAATAAGAAGACACTGTAAAAGCATTACAAATCTTCAGGCAACTAAGTGCGACTTCTTACTTTTCGTGATTTTGGTTGGTTATGACATCACTTTTAATTAGAAAATTACCTCTAACAACACAGTTTTACAGAAAACAAATTCGATTATACTCAGCATTTTTAATTGAACTCATTTCGCAGTCGAACGATTTCTGCCATAGCTCAATACAATTGCATCGTTTCGATCCGAAATTCCTGCAATAATTACCGATTTTACGTCCTTAATTACTCATTAAGTGAAGTCATTTTCGAATTCATTAAAATGACGTGTCAGCAACCCCTCTCGAATCCATTCGAAATGCTCAGACAGTTTGTCTGAGCACGTACAATGATTAGTTTGATCCTTGCACATCTTTCAATAAACCTCCGTCGTAATAGCACTTTGCCAATGAGTTCCCATAACTGTCTGGCAAAGCCAAATCTAAAATGTTCAGTTGAGTTGGTTTACCCCGTTTCGCTTAGCCCCCGGATAACGCTAGGACGATGCGATATTGCCATACAGACAATCTGAATGTTTTTGAACTTTGCCTGATAACTTTAGCACGAATAAATTACGAGTTCGATTCCATTCCATTTCGCCGCCCCGCAAAGAAGCAATTGGAAATTTTCGCAAATTAGTGTGTGCCAAGTGCTTTTTAGAACTATAGGAAGAGTCGGAATCGAAAGCTTTTGAGTGCGGGGATGATTTTGACATGTTTCCGGAAGTTGATATGGCAGAGTTGGATCGATGTGTGCCAGTTTCATTGATGATTGTTTGTATGCGATAATTCCGTTTTATTAGATATGTTTTGAAATTTGACGACGCCTGTTTTTAGTGAAAGTGGATCATAAGGTTCACAAGATATCTGATATTTAATGAGAAGCACAAGTTGGAAGTTCTCTTCATAATTTAATGAAATATGTGAACTATGAATTCAGAAGATTTCCGGTGAAAACTAGGAGCAAATCTTTAACCACATACACACAAACCAGTTTATTCTTACATCATACTATTCAGGTTAATTTACAAAAGCTTGGATTTAATTGGATAGTTTTGTGAGGTATAACTTAAAAGACGACAGCAATAGAATAAATTTACTTTGTACAACATTTGCGACGATTAATTAGTAGCAGTAGATGTTCTTCAGCCAGGCCGAGAATCTCAAGATAACCTGCTTGGCATCAACCCAAAGCTAAATGCAACCAAACTACAGTTGCCTTTGATTAAAGTCACGAAAACTGGATTTATGTGTAGTTACGAGTGAAGATAAGGACCGAAGCAAATCATGTTTTATATTTTGCAGCATTTGCTACTTTCAGTGTTCTCTGCCATCAAAGGGAATATAATTGTGCTTAAGTGAATTATCAATGTTTACTACCATGCGGTGACTGTTCCGTGTTGTACTTCAACGTATCTATTTTTTGTAAATTCATTAATTTTTGTTTCATTTCAACTCATTTGCCTTTTTTACATTGATATTTTACCCATTTTATATGTCCAGCTAACGAAAAACTATTGCAACTATAATTAGATTTTTTTCTGCACGTACACTACAGAAACTATTCATGAAGCATAGTGTTATCTATTCAACAGCCATCACACATCTCTTTATTATGCTGCATGAAAATATCGCATCACACAAACGCTTTCGAATCTTATGAATACAAGCTTAAGATAGTCTAACAAAAGCTATCTGGAGCACAATGGCCTGAATAGTCGCAGTTTAAACCACGGCTATGGGAAAAAATTGCATTTTTATATGGAGAATTTAGTACAATCGAGCATATTAACTGAAGGGTGTAATTGAACGAGCACTTTATCCCATAATAGCATTCAATGTGAGGCCAAGGATAGCGTCTGGCAGATTGACTTCGCGTCAGAGTCCAATTATGTGCCTAGATTGCATAGTCCACAATGCAATTCAGCCAGGGTAACTATTGTCCCGCTGATGCTGCACCAAAGACCTTAAGCACATTTGCATAGCACAGCCTTGACATGTAAAAAGAGTATAATTAGTTCCGACCTACTTCAGTGCCACCGTCGGTCGGAACAGTAAAACAAAAGAGTTCTCGATGAAGTTTCTTACGATGGGGGCTTCTGCAGTCTTGTGTTGCTACACGTACTCGTATGAATAAAATAAATTGCAGGAAAATGATAACAATCAAAACCAATTCTCAAACGATACCAGCATTATTTTCGAACAACAAACTTATCACTCTTCAATAGTTCTTCCCAATTTTCCACATACTGCAAACGATAGCTTTTAATCTACAGCCGCCAGTCTGGAATGCTAAGCACAACACTAAATCAGATTTAAATAATCATCAGCTCAGAAAATAGATTTATCACGCCTGAAATGGACATCAGGCAGATACGAGTACGACTATCTATTCCGTGCCAAGTGTGCTCTTCATAAATTGTATGAAATCTGGATACTGTAGTGAATTTAGGTTCCCACACATAAAGTACGAAGCGGTCATGAACACTGAAATATATTTCGAGCAGTTTGGTTGGCTTCGAAAAGCGAGACTGGTAGATGGTAGACACTCGTTCCGACCCATAATGAACAGTCAGTTGCATCTACAAGCCATCTAAACAATAGGAACTGCTATGCGGCAAGAGCATAGATTTGATGGATAACTTTGTGCAATGTGACCATGATATAGGTCGTAGAATGAAAGAGGGTTGCCCAAAGGAAAAATTTAAATGTATTTTTTGATGTAGTATATCAGTAAAATTATTCATACGCCATTTTATTATATTAATAACATTTTGAAGAAAATTTGTGCACACAGATCGTTAATCATGTAATGTCCTTTATTTTCGAATGAAATATGCGTTTGAGTCACATGCGGTGAAAATAATATTTGCTTCATAAAGTGTTATATATCATAAGGATCACTTAGCGACTCGATTTTCAGACAAAATGAAAGCCAACAATGACTTGTTTTTTTGTATATGATAACGAATATTAAATCCTTTCTGATTGCAGCGTTCATTTTGATCATTTCTCTTTTGTCGCATTTTGACTATTATTCCTATAAACGATAGCATTATAAAATTGTTAGAGCAAAGGATGCATAGAATTTTACAATGTGATGGGCAGAATGCATTTTCATTAATATGTTCAAAAGAGTTGAATATTTTCATCGAAATTTTGCAATAATAGTGCAGGTAGACATATGCACGAAGAAATGATAATTTATTATATTTTATAATTATATTTATTATATTTATATTATTATATATTTACAGTACAGGGGTAAAACATTTACCGTCGAAATAAAGTAAAACGAGAATTTTTCGAAATAGTTGTTTTTGATTGTTTTTATTTTCGATTTAAACTATTATTTTCTTGATCGGTTTTTGGTTGATTGAATGCCAAAAGATATGGCAGTGAATATGAACTTTCAAGCATGGTAAGCTTTGCAGTGGATCTCTTCTTACAATCGAAATGGTCCGTTAGCGTTATTTATTTATTTCTTTATTATCAAAAGCAACAGAAACCTATCCAATTATAGACTAGGCGAAAAATATACTTAAAACCATAAAAATTAGGAAAATGGATAAATTCAGATAGTAAAATAACAATACAAAAAAGATTCCAAAGCTAAATTGACCGTAAAAAGTCCAAGCACTTTTGAACAAAGATAACGTTTGAGGAAGAAAGCCAACGTTTTTCGTAGGACTATTGTGCTGACGAGGCAAACGCAAAAGTGAGGAAAATAAATTTGTCTGTATAGGCAAAAGGTACGTTAAAGAAGTATTAGGTTGTATTGCTAAAAAGTTTGAAAAGAGAGCACTCGTCGAGGAACACTGCGTGATTCAAGCATAGGGATTTGGGGAATGGAGAGGCGTAATCAAAATAAGGCATGCTGATCTTATAGAATAATGAGCAGGTGAATCGGCGATGCACGGATCCAACTGCATTGATCAAGTACATATACTGGGAACATCAAAGTGGGTAACAGTTTTCTAAAACACTATGGACGAAGGATATGAAAAGGTGGAAAAGTTAAGAAAATGTTTAGAGTATTTAATGATGATGCCCACAAATGAGAGGCCGAGGCAGTGATGTGTACTGTGTGCTGATCAAATTTCAACTTAGAGTCAAAGATCCCGGCAAGGTCCTTAAAACTATCAACAGTTTTGAAAATGGAGCCAAGAACAGAGAAGGAGAAAAGCAATGTTTTTTTTTCTTGTATGTGAGAGACATTTTATGACACTTCGTAGTATTCTGAGCAAAAGAATCAGAACCGCATCAGTAAGCTAATTCACCCAAATAGTTTTGAAACATTAAACAATCACTGGCGGCTTCATTCACTCTGAAAACTTTGAGATCATTAGCGTGTAAACGCAGGCTGATATAAAAAGAGACGGAAATTTGTTAACAAACAAAAGGAACAATGCAGAGCCAAGAATGTATACTTGTGGAACTGCTGAGGTACAAAAAAGGGGAAATATAAAAAATTTACAGTAACAGCACAATAGCGACTCTAAACGTAGGAAGAGAACCAAGAAAAAGAGACCCCGGAGGGATCAAAATTAGCTAGATGGTACAGAAGAATGTCATGGTTCACGAATTCAAAAGTTTTAACAAAGCCTGCATATAGGACATCCTATTGCTTTTGCTGGTAGATTGTGAAGGCAACGGTGTTTGTAAACATCAATAAATTTGTAATCTTTGACTTACCTTTAATGAATCCATGTTGTTTTCTGGTTAGCAAACGCAGGGTGAAAGGATACACTCTATCGTAAACGACTCTTTCAAAGAGCTTACAATAACAGGTAAAAAAGAATATGGGACGGTAACTAGATATGCAAGAAATATCGCTTGCTTCATGGATGGGAAATATTCTGACGGATTTCCAAAATGATGGAGAGATGCCGCTTGAAATGCTAAGATTAAAAATTATTGACAGAGGAAGATAAAAGAAAGGAAGATAAGACGAGGGAAGTTGAAAACATAAAAGCTGAAAGTGATTTAGTGAAAAAATTCGGAATACCATCAGCACAAAAGCCAGTACTTGCGTCAAAAAAACCTTATTAATAAACCGACATCTAAAGGAATAGTAAACAAAGAAGACAGGATTTAAGAATATGTAAGAAAAGGACATAATACAAATAGGTGTGATTGACGCTATGACGGTTGGGCAAAGAGAAGAATGGAGCAAACACCTCACAAAGAATCTTGTGAAGAGGAAGCATATCATGAAGACACATAACGGTATGAATGCCAGGGGAAGTTTTAAGGTAGTCTATATGGGACTAAAAACGCTTAGGATTTACGGGTGTATTAGAAGCTTTGACATGCTCGAAATGAAAACGCATCGCGTCACTAACTACCTTTTAGTAAGAGCCCGTATCCTTTGAGACCTAAAAACGGCATTAAGCAAGTCAGGCCTTTTGTGTTAACTACGTGTTGCACCTTTGGTTCTAAGAGCAATCGCGACATTGGCAGTGAAATTCTCTTACAACAATAGGAAGCAGTATAATGGAAAATCAAATTAGATAAGAAGGAATAGCATTTGTAGAGAAAATCATCTAAAATTATTTAACTGAAGATGAGCAGTTTAAAGTTAATTTCATAAAGAAAGGAGGATAATGAGGCTCAGGGCGCACATGTGAAGAATAAAAGGTACTCAAGTAAAACGAAAAAAGGGAAAGAACAGGTCAGGACAGAATTGAGGATCCCGTTGTTAGCATTGGGTACATTGTTGCATTGGCAAAGTTGTCAAAGGGACCAAAAGGATGATGTGGCAACTGAAATATTTCTTGAAGAAAAATACTCGAAAAACTGCTATCCCAATCGAATCAAAGGATAGTAAGATCAGCACATAAAAAAGAAGCGGCTGCTGATGTAGGACGAAAATTCCACAAAAAAACGTTCATAGACATGAACGGAACTACCATAAGGGATGCAAATTGAGGGAACAAGCATCACACATTCACCTGGGGAGGAGAGAATGAAGTCACTTCAGGGCATTCCATTCAGAGATTTATGAAGAAAACAACTCTAAAAAAATATTAGATACAGGTAGGTTCCGATCGCTGTGAAAAAAAAATGTCACTACTGTATACCCTTACGCTCCTCTAAGGCAGACAATATCATTAGAGCTTTATATCATTTAATTTCTGGTGGGAGTCCTGATGTAATAATAAAGTCGCCAAATTGAATACTAGGAAGGAAAAGGAAAAATACCACAAAATTTCAACATTGCCTTCCCTAATCTCTAATCCCTTGCTATTGATGTTCGTTAAAATTTTTATTTTTCTATCAAGTAATGATTCTATTATAAGCCATGTAAAATGTTATTCTAAATACACTAAATTATCATTATAATTATAGCGATGCAAGCTACAAATATGTTTACGTTAAACCAGCCCAATGCAGCCAGGCAATGCCAGGCATCAAAAGAGTCATTTTTATTTCATGTCCACTACTATACCATAAGTGTGGGAAAATCGAAATATTTATTCAGTTTCTTTTAAATTGCTTTCATTCCTGGCATCTTTATTTAACTAAATTATTTTCTACTAAATTATTTAGCAAACATACATCAAATAATTTAATATTTAGCATATGAAAATTAAATGCTAGTATTTGTGGCCAAATCGTTACCTGCACCAAAATACTATTAAACTAGATTCAATCCAAAACTAACCTGCCCATTAAACTTTCTTTTGATCCGATGACTGAATGGAAAGTTATAGGGGTAGGACAAGCTCTAGAGTGTGTTTCGTGTGATGGCACATTATTGACTAAAATTCCTGGCCTTAGCAGCTCTTTGATTGCACCGAAACCAAAAGAGATTCACTTCACATTAAGGTCAATCTACCCTGTGAAATTCATTTGAATCCAACGATTGCATCGGAAATTATAATATACCATTTTCGAGCCAAATTCATAGATTTTTGGTACTAATTCATAATATTTTCCAGTCTAATTCAAATTTTTTCATATCAAATTCGTAAATTTTCGACACAAATTTCGAGTCCAAATCATAATTTTTTTTAAAACAAACTCATAATTTTATTTAGTCAAATTCATAATTTTCACAAATGTAATTCATAATTTTTTCAAGTCAAATTCCTAGTTTTTTCGAAGCGAATTCTAATTTGTGCACGTCAAGATCATAATTTATCAATTCGATGCGCAAAATATGCCTTTATATTACCTTAAGAGTTCATTAATTTAACTCGACAAAAAATATCAATTTCACCCGCGAAAACTATGAAAATGCAGTGGATATGAGAAATACTGCTCAGAATAGAATTATAAAGTTGGCATAAGTTCAGTGAAATTCCCGTTACTTAATACATAACGGAAACTAAATTTTAGTGAGACCGGAGCCTATTCCCTATATAATCCTTGCTCAAATCGAAATTTTTCAGAAATCAGCGTGAGTATATACATAGCTAATTTCTTTCGCATTTGTTTTGATAGCTGAACAGTTTTGTTGACCAGCTTGAATAATTGCTGGACGAAAATTTTTGGCAGATGATCACGAAAATCTAAACGCCCACACAATCTTGGAATATATCAAAGTTGATATTCATTTCGGAATATGCATTTTCTATTTACTCTATTGAACCCAGATGCTCAAATGTGCTAAAAGTGTAGCCGGAAGGTGAGGAGCTTTCAAAATTTGAGTAAATTGTCGATTTCGCCCTTAATACACGGAGAGAAAAGTGTAATGAAAATATACAAAAATTGCAATTAATTTTATTGCAATAGTAATAATTTTTTACCCCATTACCTTTGCAATCAATTGGACAACACATTTTACTACTTTGCTGTGAATCCTGTTACTACACTGTAATTAGTAAGTTGTAGTATGTAATGGAATTGACTATTCTTTGCAGGAAAATAGTAAATTTTCATCAAATTTGTAATTACGTTCATGTTTCGATATTAAATTTCTGGAATAGTAAATTCTATTTTCCACTCTAGTAAAAATCACTACCGAAATTTCTCTCCGTGTATCTGAAGTCAACATGGAGATCTGCAGTCACGAAACATGGCCGAAAATTACTGAAGAATTTACCAGATGAACAATCCAATCAAGTGAAAATCTCTCCCTACCAATTTTAAAGGATTATTTTAGGTAAGACACAGATTAATTTTTCCAGCGCTTAATTTATTTTGAAATACTATTATTTAAATTGCTCGCAGATTTATTGAAAGACATAAATACGACACATCCTTTACTATTTGTTATGCAGTCCAATTTGGTTTTATTTTTTTTTCTGCTGGCAACACATCATGCACAGTAGTCAACTGATTCAAATGCCTACCGAGGACATGATCGAGAGCTCTTAAATCAGGATAAAACATATGTCGACCAAAAGCAACCAGTTCATAATTTAAAAGGACCTGGGCGCTTCGATGTGATTTAATTCTCTCGATCGTAGTGGAAAATTGAAAACAGAAAATGTGAAGCAAAAACAATGCAAACCGTAAACATTTACTCACCCATTGGGCCGCTGACTGGTGGCGGAGGCCCCATGTATGCTGAAAGTGGACCACTGCCGGGTATCAGGTTGGGCGGCGGCGTCGGTTGCCTGCTTCCACCGCTCACCATTAGACTGCTCGTGGGTACTAACATGGTGGTTGATGTATGCGAAACATTCGACGGAGCCAGGCTGCCTCCGTAAGGACTCGGCGATGGCGTGTATGTCATATAGTTCTGAAACAATAACCATAAACGGATTAGTTACTTGCAATGACCAATTTGTTTTAGGTACATATATGTGTGTGTGTGTGTATAGAGGATGCATTGCATTATTGCAAATCTCAACGAGGTGCGATGATTGTTCCTTTGTTCGTTTCAAACAAAATTAATTTTATCTTTACGATTATTTGATTAATGTAAGTATTCGACTTTTAGCAATTATGTAGTACATATCTTTCCCATGAGGTTCAAATTATTTATGTCAGAATTATCGTAGATTTTTCAAATTTCTTCACATTGTGAATGCAAATACGAGTACATTAAACTTACCTCGTTGCGTGTAACACTTGGCACTGGCAGTGGTGTTGTCAGATCGATATCGGCATCAATTTCCGAAATGTCATCACTGAAACCGTTGGGAAGCTGTGTTTCAGCCGACGAACTTTGCTGAAATTTGCTCTCGGGCTTAGCTCGCCTACGCTTGTGTATTACAAGACGACCCACAACTAAAATCAGGCACAAAACTACACCGGCTGCCACCGAAACAATTAAGTACAAGTAAAAGCGCTCCTGGTTCTCTGAAAGTGTAATGGTTCGAAAATAGTTTAGTTTGCCACCACAAAAGTTGATCAAAGGTTGATCAAAGGTTCGAAATTAGTTCGTCCGTGCAGTTGTTAGTTGAGTCAGTTGAAAAGTTGTATGTATGCATACAGGTAAATGTTCAGTTATTTTCCTGTGGATGAATACTTGAAGCACGGTTTTTGTGTAGAAACAAGAGTGAATACGTGTATACGATTTTGTTAGAAGTCATGCCACAGTCAGCGGACGTTATGAAATATTCGCATTCTTACTAAACAGACCATCAAATGAGGTAAATATACTATTATCTTCTCCCGGCAAGTTTTGGTAAAGCTATTATCAAATATACATTGAAAAACCCACGGTTACCTTATTTCAAACAAAGCAACCAAAATAAAATATATTTACATTATGAGATTTTGTTGAAAGTTAAATGATATCCAAGGCAAAGCTCGTTGATGTGTTGATTGAGCAGCCAATTTATTTCTTGAGCACTACACTTAACATTTTCCCATTCATCAGTGCGAATCTGTTCTGGGTTTGAATTTCATTGCCTACGTAATCCAATTACTGCTCGGAATTTCACATGAAGACAACACCAACAAAATTTCAGTGCACGCTCGAAAGCTACCAACTAAGATTCATTCGTTCGCATTCACTCGATGAATATTCAAACCTGAAAAATACTGACTATCATGCCAACAAGCGAATTTCACTAGGCCGCCATCACTCTGGAGCATCCTTTCAATTGCTATGAGCGACAAATAATATAAAAGTGTTGAACCACCACCACCATAACCAAAAAATTAATACAACAATAATATACGCATTGAGGATGAGTAGGAAAATCGAATGGCAATAACGGTGATCAACAGAAAATTAAATAAATTTAATCAGGGAATGAAACCAAGAGCCAGAACCGAGAAAAAAACCAAATCGGTGAAAATGATGAAACTTAAAATTAGGGAAAACTTACGTGCCACAAAAATATATGCTTGTATCCACTCGACTAGAAATCCAATAACTTCGACGCGCTCGCCATTTTCCAATGACTCTGGCGAACATTCGAATCCTATTCCGGGCATTTCTCGAACATCAATTTCCGTTGAATTCAGCAAATCTTTGTCATTCGTAAAACTTTGTCCGAAAAGTTTTTTCGTAGGTTTTGTGCCAGTGTCACTGCCGCCGCTCGGGCGACGTCGGTGGTGTCGGCGACGAATGAAATATTTTGGCAATATCGGACTTGAAGACGATATAAACTCTTCGATTTCTTCATTTGTATTGTGAGATCGACCAAAAATGTCACCGTTTTCAAGTTTCGGAATGAGAAAACTTTCCGTTGTTGCGTGGGTGGACGGGGCTGTTACAGACACCACAACCGCACCCCCATTGTAGCCCACAGTTTCAGAAACGGCTTCAGTGATAACACTAGAACTGTCGGGGCCTAGCTCCTTTCCGTTAAGAGTCTCTTCTTCTGTAATTAACGAACGAAGGAAATATCAGCAAGTCCATTTAAATATTTAGGGGAAAAGTTTTCAGCGTTGACGAGCAATAATTAGAAAAGACACGACGCCCCAAAGGTAATTTATGCCTTGCGAATTTTTTTTATCGGGCGTGGTGTTTAGGGTAGACGATTGATTTTAGCGAATTCGGAGGGATGAGTTTTCGAAGTTTAATGTGTTTTGTTGGGGAAATTGGATGAGTGAAATGTTACTTTAAATATTAAACGTTGCGTTAAATAACAGCTTGGAGGTTGGCAACGTCAGTCATTGTTGTCGTTCGTAATGATTGAGAAGATAAATCAGTATTCATGAGCAAACATTATCAAACTCTGAGAATTGGAATTTTTCATTGGGTATTCTATATTTAATGTTGTTTTTCGCTCGATATCTTTGTATATAATATGAGTAGTAATGATGCAAGGCAAGTATAAATTTGATTTGTGGACAGGACGTGGTGTAGGTATGTTATGATATTTGAAAATTATTTTCTAATTTTTTAAAATGCACACAAATTTGTATTTTCATAGAATTTTTTTTTACTTTTTATTCTTCATGAAATTATACGTTCTTTAGTGTCTGCGATCAAAAGAACTTCGCATTTCCAATGAAATGACTATTGGGGCATGTCACGTGAAGCGGACAACGAACAATAGTCTAGGTTCCTGATTTCGTTCATGTTGTGCATAATGATACTTCTGGAGGATGTGAACGTGGATGCACCATTTTTTTCTTCTATGAGGTTCAGTCGCCGAGTTATGGGCTTCTGGAGAATTGAAGAAATTGATCAACGGTTTTTTGGAAGCCGATTTTGAGATTGAGAAAAAAAAATAAAAAAAATTAAACATATTGATTGGTATAGAAAATCAACTGTTCTTCTTAATTTTAAAATTAGATTTGGAAAAAAAAATGTTTCCTGTGTAAAACCGGAAGTAGCCATTTCAACTCGTTATTTGAGTAACTTGGACCAGGTTAATTTTTTTTTATTTTTGTAACAAAACAAAGCTATAGCTATACTTTTTTTATCATAAAAATGTTAGAATGGGATGGCGAGTAGTTTGGGGGGTAGGTGAATTTTAATACACACAAGTCGTATGAAGCGTGGTCCGAGAGCTTGCTTAGGACAGCTAGTTGGCTCAAAAACATTTAATTTTGTGAATCTATTTGATTATAATGCCGATTTCAAGGCAGAAGCTGAACTTGATTTTCGCGCAACTTTGCATGGAAAATGGCCATGTGATGGTCTCGGTGGTAATTTAAAACGACTGGCAACACGTGCAAAGTTGGCTTTATCTCTAACAGCCACTTACTATTGCTCATCGGAGGAACTTCAACGCCAGAGAATATTTTTAAAACCACGGTGAAATGCCCCTATTGTTAATAAATGAATAATGGTGCAAATATACCATTATGAGTAATTTAAATGGTACAGAAAAATTGTAACGTCATTCCAGCCAGGAACTCTTTTTTGAGTAGAGAGTAGGTACAATAGATTAGCTTAAAGCTTATCCATAAGATTGCACAAGTTATATATCAACCTGACCAGCGACATTATTTTCCCCGCGTTTTCGAAAATTTTCCTCTTGGATGAGCGGTGGCATATTTTATTTGGGTAAGAGTAGTTTTCTAACTAATTCCAAGTAACATTTTCTACTACAAAATAATGTTTTTGCCCTTTATGTGCCAATTTGTCTCCCGATTCGAGGCACAAACATTCGACCACTTACAGACCAGCCATATTTTGCGATATTTTGAAAAATAATATGATCAAAGAACAGTTTCGAATTATTCTGCCGTCCTTAGCATAAATACTCTGTTTGACTTTTTTTTTAATTTTGAGTCCGCACCGAATTTGAAAAAAAAATACAAACTATTTTTTTTTTTTTCATTTTACAAAATTTACATAACCGATCTTTTGTAAAAGTGCTTTAATATCAATATTGAATAATGTACTCTCCATATATCTCCAGCACGAGTCAAAAAACAAATCATTGAATATATCGAAAGTTACTAAAATGTAGATAGAAGGAATATTCTAAGCACGGCAGTATTATTGTCTTGATATTCACATAAAACAGTACCTGACTAGATAAAAATTGAGCTAAGTGAAAATGTAGCCTACTGAATATAAAAATTGAGTGTAATAAAGTGCAAATGTATTGCTTAAAGTAGTTTTGTAAAGAAAATTCACTTAATCTAATTTTCCTAATGTCTGAAAATTTCTTGGTTCAAAATTGTGGATCAAGGAAATATATCATCTCAAATAAATAAATTAAAGTAAATAGTGGAGACGCCCTTAATTTTCAAAAGGATCAACATCAGTCTCGGCAGCCATAACTACATTGAAGTATGTTTTGCAAACAAGATAAATATGCTGAAAATAATCACCATTTTGTGTTTTGAAGTATTTTTGTTCCCTAAGGGAAAGTCTTTAGAAATCATGAAATGGTTTCACTTAAAATAATTGTACCAGTCTCCACAAAAATATTTGCTTTTACTTTCACTATACTATCCACTATATCCAAATTATGTCAGCCCATTGAAGAACACAATTTCTATCAATTTTTCGGGGGTGATTTTGATGTTTTCCGATTTCAATTTATATTATTTAATTCACACGTTCTTTGCAATAAAAACACTGTTTTTGTGATCCAAAGAACCAAAATCTACTTTCAAAATAATATTAAAAATAAAATCAAATAACAATAAGTAAATTAAGATGGATTTAGAAAAGATTCGAAATTAACTTTTACCTGCAATCTAACGTTAACAATCACTCTGTATAAAAAACACTAAAAATTAAAAAATGTAAATCAAGAAAAAGCATGAAAGAGATAGAACTGCAAAATTCAAGCATGTGCATTATACATTACTTTAATATTCAAATACGATATCAAAAAAGTAGAAGTTACATTATAACGTCAGGCAAGGTGATCCACAGTCTTATGGCATGAATAAAATATTGCCTTTCGGTAACAACAAACATTATACCGAATTGGAAATAGAACGACCGGGCGAGACGATCGAGGGAAATTGTTAAATTGAAAATTCTTTAGAAATAAATTTAAAATCAGCTAAAATTGAAATAGTTGAATAGATTACAGTTTAGAACATTTCGACTATAGGGTGGCACGTGACTGTAATGCTTAAGATTTTAAACATAACGAATAACATCATTTACAACAGTTGATTTGCGCTTTGCATTAAAGCTGTTATATCTGAAAATTTTGCATCCATATACAATTGATCCATATACAATTGATTTAGTTAGTTTTAATTTCACAGGCAGTCAAACAAAGTATTGAGACATGAAATACTTTTCCAATGACAAGATATTATTGTCCCAACTTAAGCCAAATAAAAAGATTTTTTGCTTCTTCACAAACTCAATACAACCTCTATTCAGATAAATTTTTGGAAATTAAGTTGGGTCAAGCTCATATTCACAAATTACAATACAGCTGGACTTCTACAGATTAAGCTTCAGGAAATTACTTTGAGACCGTTCAAAGATACATTAGAAATCATTTCATAGCTGACTGTAGCAGATCATGACTTGCAGCATGTCATTTAAAAAAATATAGAATAATAAAGGGTGTAACATGGAGGTGCTCCTGTTAAGGCATGTTCAACGCTAAATGAACTATTGTCAGCAAACAGTATCTTCTTGCTTCCAATCAAATAAGAGCTAATAAGCTTACACTGGAGACAGATTACAATCGAATCTGGTTTCGTCAATTTCGTTGAGTTTTGACATTAGTGTCAAAAAAGAGGAAAATTTTTAAGTTCAAAGTTCATTGGAGGTTTGAGAAATCAAAATGGTGGTAGTGTGTCTCTAGTATTATACTAGATAAAGACTACAATAGAATCTGGTTTCGGGAATCTCGTTGAGCTTTTGCTCTAGTGTGCCAAGCATAAAAAGTGTAGTAGCTCAAAGTTCATTGGAGTTCACTAAAATACTGGAGAAACTTGAATCGCGTTTTGCAAATCTCCAATAAACTTTGAGCTTTTGAATTTTCATTCCTTGATAAGGCTAAGAGCGATTGTAGTCTATCTCCAGTATTACGTGCGTTCAATAAGAAAGTAAAATTGCGATGAAACTTCGTTTTAAGCAGAGAATGATTAGCTTAATCCAAAACTTTTAAAAAGTCGAGTAACACAAAAATGATTCCAACATCATCGGCCAATGACACTCGTATGTCCTGAATTAGCTTGAGTAATACAAAGGGTCATGTGATTGCAGCTAAAAAGATTGTGAAGTCTCAGGCAATTCAAAAGAAATTTAAAAGTATTTTCTGAAGTACTCAAGATAGGAGAGTATCTCAAGAAAGGAGGATATCGTAATTGGCGAGCTACTAGAGGCTGTGATCTCTATTAGAAGTACTTTTCCTATTTTCAATAGGGAGAGAAAAGACGAAGTCATGATTATGGTATTCACAATGTTTGTTATAAAAGGTTGTAAATGAGAGTCACCACATTCACTAGAGACAACCGCTACACTAAATTGCATTAGCTGAATAAACGTAACGGCACTAGCCACCTCTGCTAGCTCTTGAATGTTGCGAAAATCGAAAATCCTGGGGCAACTATTATCTAGGGTCGGAAAATCATAGAGAGTATGCTTGATGGTGCCCTCTTCCATCTCTCACCTCATGCATAAATGTCAGTCCTTTTCTATTCGCATGAGATGCGGTAAGGCAGCGCATTATCAAGCGAGCCAACAATCACTCTCAAGCAGTTGGTGGTGAGCTCGAGCAGTTTCCTGATTTTGCTTGAATCGAGTGATGGCCATAGTATCTTGGTTACTCTATTCGGACTTTAGTTTCCTTGTGGTGGCAGCAAGTGATCGTAGTATATTAATACAGGGGTTATCTCTAGCTCTTGAACATCTCGCGAATTCGACAGCTTTTCCGTTGCCTGTGGTACCTGTGGTACCCACATCATCCAAATAGGAGTATGCTTTGCCTTTTTATTGACAGCAACTTTGCACGCGCTAATAGCTCATCATATCAAAGAATGCTCATTGTTGCATTCAGCATCTGTAAGACACAAGAGTGCAAATGCTTGCTTTGCTTCGTTGGTTTAATTGATGTTCTGCCAAAGGTGACCCCAATGGTTTGAATCGTACCACATGGCTGAACGACAATACGCGTTCAGCATGCTCTTCTAAGGACGAATTGATCCAGGAGCATGAACCACAGAATCATTTCAAACCCAGCCGTTGTCAATTAAATGTTTGCAGTGTTGTTACCTCTTTGATATTGGTCTTGCTCTCTGCTGTTTGTCTTTGCACGATCGCTCCATACATTAAAATCACCCTTACAACACAAGTGAATGTATAGTAAGACACAAGTAGGCAGATTGATATGCCAAAAGTGCTCCGCGAGCTTCATTTGTATGGTACTTTACATTAGCCCCCCAGTTTAGCATCCTGTCTAGTCTACGGTTCAAATATTTACTACTATCAAGAAATTTCAATGTTATTAGATACGTTGAGGGTAGGTTTGGTAATAGCCGGAGCTCTGTGTTTTCTTGTAGATACAATTTCGGTTTTTGTCGAGTTTGCCCTAAGAAAGCCTCTTCTGGCTTAGATGTAAATTTGGTCCAGCGCCAATTCCATGAGGTCCGATAAATTTTCTTATTCCAAATCGTCCGAGTTTCATTTACTCCATATCGAACCAAGGTGGTAAATATCCTCGCATTTGTGACATTGTAAAAGAGCTCCTCCACGAAAATGCAATAAGTAAAGAACATTTTTTTCCAGGAAAGATTGGAAAAAATTGGAATTCTGGTAAATTAAAGGCAGTGTAGCGTGAGGCTTCGTTGCGTAAAGAACAAGTTGGCACAGTGTTCACCCAAGTGATGCATGATTTCAAAAATGCTGAATTATGCGCATTTAGATCACTCACAGCTGTAGTGGGAGTACCCTTCCTTACGATTCCTAATTATTTTATGTTTCTCCAAAGCGCCATAGAAAGCAAATTTTTCCCAGCCCTTCCACTGAAATACCTTCATTTGGTGATCTTGATTTCAATGGTAAAGATAATGTAAAAAATTTTCACATAATCATTGATGTTTGAAGCGTTTGCGTTTTTTTTATCACGTTTGTCAATCAGATATTGTAACTGAAAAGCGAATAAAGGACTCCAGTTTTCAAGGAAGTCTGTGTGTTGTACAAGAATAATATACTGAAAACGCCTGCTTTCCGATATAAACAACCAATTTCTGCCGATTTTTAGTCAGTGCTTTTATAATCGAAATCAAGATTTTATAAAAGAATATTTATTAATTATTATTAGTTCTTTAAACCGCTTTATGCTTAGAAAAACATTTTGCTCAAACTTTTATTGAATGTATAAATTTAGCAGCGTAAGAGGGCTGTGTCTAATTTGGTTAATTTATACGATATACAAAAAGTTTGTTTTATCGCATACACATCTAACTATTGACTTGTCTGTCAAATAAAATAGAGTTACTATATTTTTGAATTGCGGCAATCAAAAAACGAGCTATATTTCGCAAATATGGCTTATTTAGAATATTTAATAGCTTTCATCTTCCATCGAAACAACATATTGTGCAGAAACCAGATCTTTGATCCAAATTTTCGAATCAATTAGACTAACAAAGGTTTAAGCTCTGTTCGAGTACTATCCTCAAAGCTTATGTTTTCTCGTGAAATAGTGCTTATAGCCAGTTTGTGCATTCTAGATTCGAGTTTAGATGAGCATTCGAAACATCATTTAAGGCATATTGTATTGAGCGTACTGAGTTTTCGGAGTGTAAGCCGCAAGTTGGACTATCTAAAACAATATCAATTAATAACTACCAAAGAACCACAAGTAACAGCTACTTCGTCGATAAGCCGGCGGCCTGTTGTATCGACATCTATTCCAACCAATGTATATTTGTCCTTCGGCAGAATCGCCACGTTGTTCGCTTCACTTCCACATCCCATTTTTCCCTTGTTCGATTCGTGGAGTACGCAAATATCGAATCATTAGTTTAGCTGACTGTAATCTGCTGTTAGAAGCAAATCAATGGCAAAATTACATTTTGGTTTGTACTATTTTCCACAGATTGATTATGAAAAGAAGACTTTGGCTATCTGCATCCCCAGAATATGAAATAGTTTTCCGTCGAATAACTTTTCAATTTCAAAATTTCAATTTGTCACATCCTAACAATTTTTTGTGCTGACATGGTCCTTTTATATGCAAATTTGAACTTTCGAATCACGAATAACTATCAGATAACAAGAGTTTGGTAGAATATCGGGTAACGACCATCTGAAAGTTTTTTTTTGTGAAAGAATTCTATACTTACTTCACATCGCTTCTGGTATACATCAGTAGTTTTTATCGTCCTTTTTATGGCTAGGCTAATTTCAAAATACACATACACATAATTCACCACGGAAAAGTAAGAAAAACGGTTCTGAGCAATTGATATGATCCAAACCGATTAACATGCGGCCATGTCAGTAACACTAGACCTTAAAAATATATAACATGCAATTTCTTGAAAGAAAACTGCGAGCAGAAAACCCAACAACAAAAACAAATTTATATTCATAAGACATTCTAGTCTTAAATAAATAATTTTTCGTTCGAAACCCCAAACAGGGCTAAAAACAAACCCATCGAATTGATCGATCAGCTGCTGAAAGACAAACACTTTTCAGATATCAATTAACCTAAATCCATTCATATAAGCAAAACAACAAAAAAAAATGTAAAAAAAAGCAGAGCAACCCCTTGAATCATATGCAGGACGCGTTATCATGTAGACAACGGACCAAACGACCGGAAATGAATTAACCATGTGGTAAATTGAATTTTATAGACGAGTTGATAAAGAAAACAGCGCAAAGTGATTATGAGGACGACATTGGGATTGATAGATCGACGATATACGGAAATGTGGTGTGAGATAAGGACGAGAGTGAAAAAACGGTTCCCAGTTTTTCGGCTACATTACGAAATGACTATCGAAAAGTACCGAATCAGTTTTGAAAAATAATTTCATTGATTCACATGCAAATGACAAACTCGTACCAAGAGAATCAGAATCGTGGCCACTGGCATGTTCAATAGCACAATGGCTGATTCACCAAAAATTCGATGAATGCAAACAATTAAAATGGAAGTGGCCCTGGAGACACTTGAATGCCATCAATAACTTTATTCAATTCTCAGCCTGTCAGGGGAACCATACAAACTGTACGCTGCAGTCTGCACTAGCACGAAGCCGGAAAGTTGTTTAAAGCTCTCTCTAGATTTTTATTAATTTATCTTCCTTGATTTGTTCATAATACCCATGATTCAACAACCAAAAAACTATCTCACTGTATACTATAAAACCATCAAAGTCTTCAACTCTCCTCGACCTGGAAAAATGTCTCGTCCTAAGTAACACGAGACGAACTTATTTCTGCTTGAAACTTAAAGGAATCATATACAAACCTTCTAGACTATTATCGTTCCTTGAGAGCAGTGGCGGTATGACGCTACTCGAAGATTCATCTGGAAGAAAATCAAAAGGATGTCCGGGGTTCGACAAGCCACCTTGTAGTTTTGGTGCTGGTGGGATGGCTTCGGATTCTTTGTAGAATTGGTCCTCGTCGTACAATTCGTCTTGGTCGATATCGAACTCACTCTGTTGGGGCTCGTCTGGTTCTGGCGATGTGTCGTATCGGTCCTTGAGGACCTTTCGTGGAACTGTCGAAGAAAAAATCGGTTAGCTGTCTAGCTTGCCACGGGTACGAAATCAAATTCACTGCAACATATTTATAAATTGCGGTTCTGAAAAGTGAATAATACATCTTATAACGATTGCATAGTGGAACAAAGTTAAAAGTCCTTGTTTAGTGCACAAAATCCCACATCTAGGAAATCATTTAATATTCATCTACGTGATCAGAGAAGCTATCAAAACACATTATCTACTTACTGCACGTATAGACGACTTTCAGGTACATCCTGGAATCCTGTCGGCACGGCTTGCCAAACGTGCCAGAGTCTGCAGTCAACGAACACCTTCGTCGTCCGTGGCAAATTTGCATCACAGTTTCCGTTGCATACGATGCCAGACAAGCTGCTGATTATTCGAACCCGACAGACGAGACACATGAAAACAAACGAGAGAAACAATGACAATAACAGAACAAAATCGCAATTAGACTTGTAGTGAGCACATGACACCATTATCACATTTATATTACTTTCTTCCTTGATCCCATGCGGCTGGGCGCACTGCACGCTGTCGTACTCGCTCCGTCCGAAACTCGCACCGTAGATTGCGATTCTCGAGTAAGGATTGCACACGAGCTGTATCATGTCGTTTTCGCACGCCACCTTGCTTCGGAATTCATCTGAAATTCAAAAGAGGAGACAATGAAAATTAATTGTGGCTGCTGTTCTTCCCTAGCACCCTGCATCCACTCCCGTGTCAAAGTTTATGTGATACGTGCGAGTGGAGCTGTGAGCGCAACAAATTTATGTGAAAATTCTGCTTAAATTACAGCTTGCCAGCGTCGTTCAGTCCCCCTTAAAGTATGTGGCAAATATTTTGGAGCGAACCTCATGATGAACGATGGCAAGAGCACCTCGGCCAATATGATGTTGGAACCACTTTCCAACAACGGTAACGTATAGTTAGATTTTCATATAAGGACCCACAAACGCAGCGTGAGCATCTTAAGATGCTGTTTGCATAGTGGTGCATTTTGGGGTGTAAATATGCTGACAAGGTCGAATAGAGATTTATTGCCACTAAAAATAAGTGCATGAAGCGAAGCAAGGAAAATTTGCTTCTTTTAAAGTAGGTGGAATCGAAAGCCAACCATTTTAAGAAGACTCAAATAAATGATCTATCATATTTATAAATTTTGCATGCATAGTTTCCATAGTACAAAATGATGTGCGTCACAAACAGGGCCATACTATTGCAGAGCTCATAGAAAAAATATCACTGATCTGGGCGACTCTGTTCCAAAACGTACAACTTTTTCCTGTATTTGTCAACAGTACGGTTTTTGAATAATTTATTTTCTGGACAAGAGTTGAATGTAAGAATTTGAATTGTATGTATGAAACAGGATTACATCGGAAAATATTTCCTAGGTTGGTTAATGATTGTATACGTATATGTATATCATACCAAATGTGCACTACACGAAGAAGACTAAAAGGTGCTGCTGTATTGTTACATTGATACTTATATTTGCTACGGATCGATTTTTTTCGCATAAAATATTTTACAAGAGATAGAAAAATTATATTTACTAGAATCTATTGGTTTTTATACAGTTTGGGTATGCAATATATGAAATATTGAATTTATTGACATTCAAATCAACTAACCTTCACATTGAATTTTTTTATTTAACGTTTCATACCTAATATTTTCATTTAACCTCCAACTAACAGAATTATATTGTAGTTATAACTCTTATATTATAGCATATTATGTTCCTAGCTATCGCCATCGTACATTTTCCTTTAAAATCCAATTCATATCAATTTATCCCGAACATTGATGTTTCAAAGATTCTATACTTTTCCTAACTATCCATTGAACTTGAACTAGACGAACTTTCCTAGTGCAATATTTTGGATTATCACACAAAGTGTAGTAGTTTGCTCCTATTCTAAGTTGTTGTTGTTTTCTTTTGTAGTCTGAGTGACATTGTCCTCACGTGTTCGATGAATATCTTGTGCTATTTACAAGTTTCTAGGCAGATAAGTATTATGTTACTAATAAGCATTGATTATTGACGTAACGTGATGAGTTTTTTCCCCCAAACAATGACTGCTTAGTTCAGTGTCAAAGTCAATGCCGCATATAATCAACTTGTTTACGATAATCTGATCAAGAACTCTAAGGAAGAGGATCAAATCACAGTTCAAGTATGTAGACACAAAGTTACAATGCCCTTTTAACGACGTGTTTTCAAAATGTCAGTATTGTGTCAATTTCGAAATTATTTTTAACTGGCCTTACTAACAGATTTATCTCAAATTTGAGATAAGGATGAAAATAAATTCAAAATACTCAAAAATTCACAGGAAAATATATAAATTCAACTAGTCAATGAAACAAAAACTATTTTTTTCTTTTGTAACGAAAATAAGTTTGAAAAGAAAATTAGATGAATTTAGGCCCAATCATCACGATGGAAGGCTCGCTTGCGTGAAGCTGTGAGAAAAAAGAAGCCAGAGCTCTGGGCAAGTGGGAAAGTGGGTGTTGCGCCATGACAAGGCCCCTGTTCATTGCTCGCTGCTCATTAATTTTTGCATCGAAAATGCAATAAAAGTTGTTCCCCAGCCTCCCTACTCACCAAATCTGGCTCCAGCAGACTCTTTCTTGAGGAGGTCCATGAAGGAGAAATGTTTGGATGTCTATGGAGGGAGAAATATTTGATGATGTTGAAGCAATTTAAAAAAAAAAAACGCTGGAAGAACTGAGGAGCATTTTGGAAGAAGATTTTTAAAGGGCTTTTCTGGAGTGGAAGCGGCGTTGGGAAAAGTGTATTTCTTCCCAAGAAGAGAAGTTTGAAGGAGATTCAGTTTTCTAATGTTCATCTATTACTAATAAATTTATATAAAAAAAAGTATTTTTTGATCAAACTTCATACGTATCAACAGTTTAAATGTGTAGCAATAGAACGCTTCAAAACACATTTTCTTATGATTAATTATTCTTTCTGTAACAGTTTCTACTCTTAATTATGATGATTCAAAGATAATTAGCCCAGTCATTTTAGATCAAAACAAGGCCATTCTGCGAAAAAACCAAGCAAAGGATTTTCAATAGCATTATATTTATAGTAGTATCAGAAACACTGTTTTATCTGTCTAAGCCTTGCCGTGGAATCGTAAGTGCAGCATTTAATTTTTAACACATTTGCCCTGCGTATCTTCTACCCAGCCAGCTGGCTCAGTGTGGTCGTGGTCGTGTAGGCAGATGATTTTTCCGTTCTGCGGCAGGCGGAGGGCACCACACAACAACGCCCATCAATAGGCAGGGAAATGAGGATTCCGTGCATGAACCATTTTCAATGGACTTCCAGGAGCTGCAACCATTGGAGATGCAATCAGCAAGTTGGAAAACTCATTGACTATGGATTCTTTCACGATGATAGCTATAATCTTCAAATACAGCCAGGATTCGCTATTGCAGTCATTTATTAAGTTATGCATCAAAGCTTGGCATCAAAAGCGACATTAAAAATGGTTTTGGCACTTTTGGAGTGTTATGACCACAGATATAAGAGAGAATGGATTAGAAATCGACCGAGAGAAATGTGCCAATTTTCGACTTTTTGCTTACTGGTGTGAGAATGAGGTACTGGTGTGTGCCCTACACAGTTCTTATGGTAACAAAAGCACGAGAGATCGCCATTTTGAACGTCGTTTGACATTTCTTTACCAAAACCGGCGAGTGGAGATTAAAATGCTTTTTGTTAATGAAATTAACTATGATTCCACACAAAAACTATCCTAAATTAAAGCCAAAGGTTAATTTTACTAACCCGAAATACGATATCCCCTGCGAAGTACTTCGGTGGCCACTTTTGCAGCCTGAAACGCGGCACTTCATTATCGCACTGTTTTATAATGTTTTACCACTAATTTATCCGCGAAACCGACACAAATGATTTGCGCACAAACGTAGATATTTCCACCGAATACACCGAAAAATTTCCGAATTTTATTTTATAAATTTTGATAGAAAGTCAATGCTCTGAATCGCCGATACAAATCAAACCGACATTGACGTTTCTTTTTGTGTTGCCCGTTGCACGCTTTTACACCGAGCTGGGGTTCCCAGCATTAAGACACAGCATTAAGGCTTTTCGGGTGTGAGTGCGGTAGAAAGGGGTGCACTGAGCGGAATTTTTGTGAGAGAGCAGTGTTGTGCGTGTATTAAAAAACGCGCATTCACCTACGGGTACACGGATAGCCATTTCGTATCCATATTCTTTCATATCTATGGTTATGACTCACGGCCATATACTGCGCAGATACGATCTAATAAACTGTGTAATGGTGACGCAGTTTGAAAACAAAACGCTCATCAAGAAACATTCTGCTAGATTCTAAGGATGGAATTTTTAGCAGGGTGAGACGTTCACTATATGCAGCATAGGGAAAACTAAATTTGAAAGTAAGGAACGGTTCTAAGGCAACTGCATGAGTAGGTATAAAAAAACCGGGTCTAAATAAATGAGAAAAAAAAAATGACGTCACTGAGGAGGATGGCGTGTGCGATAATCGGCCCGCACATGACGTAAGGGATTATGCTTCCAGCTTCTCCCGTTGATCATCGCTAAGGTCGTGCGTGGGCTGATAATCACAAACGTCGTGCGTGGACGATAATCGCTAATAGCCCGTCCAGACTACGGATACTTAAGTATCCGCATACATAAGTATCGTCCACACTTTTCATTGATTTTCATGGCAAGGGTAAAATGTATCTGCAGATGTTGCTGCAGTGAGGACAATACTTATGTATCCGGATACATAAGTATCCGTAGTCTGGACGGGCTATAACGTCAGGCGCGGACTGCAGGCACCATGCCCTTATTAGTGGGGGAAACCGGAAACATAATCCTTTACATAATGTCTGGGCCGATAATCGCTGACGTCATCCTCCTCAGTGACGGGATAAACGTTTTAGTCCTTTTTGGGATAAACGTTTAAGTCCTTTGAAAAAAATCCCCACATTTTTCCGGTGGATGTAAAAATTCACTTGATCTACGAAAATTCCTTTGATTGGCGACTCTAACTACAAGTGCTATTATCGGGGCAGAGCATTAAAGATCCACTTTCAAATGATTCGGTGCAAACCAAGGGCGGAATAAGATGAAAAACAAAAAAAAATCTTATACGTGGTAGTTACTGAAGTTAAGTTGCCGGAAGAGGGAAAACCAGCTGACTAAATTTCTCTCAGAAGTCAGCCTCAGCATGTTTGCTGCAAGAAAGCTGAAACTGAGTGTACGAGAATGCTTCGTCTTAAAATATTGGCTGAGAGCTGTTTTAATTGAAAGTGGGGCGTGATGAGGATCGGAATTCACATGCGATGAAGGTGCAGCTGAAATAGGAAGGTTCGAAAGAATAAGGCCTTAGAATATGTTGATTTTGTTGAGGGCAGTGTTGTGCTGAGAGGAGGGGCATAGAGATGAAAATGACGAGGCTACTAAAGGTATGCTATTCCTCAAAAAATACATGAAACATTTTATCTTAAGTAGATTAAAGTATCCACAGTTCAACAAGCAATTGCTCAGGTAACTGGAAAGTTCCGCAAAAAAGCATTAAAAGCAGAAACTACGATAAAAGAGTTCGAGGGCCTAATGCGCCAGCCTGACGTAGTGAAATTCCCCGGCTCAGTCTGGCTGCCACCTGCAGAGGTACAGTCCTTTAGATTCACCTCATTTTGTTTTCATTAGCCCTTCTACCACGAAAAGATGGTACCCTAGAGGAGGAACATAAGACAAAGTATAAGCTATGAAGCAATTGATGATTTAATAACAAAATTTGAGGATCCTTTTCTAGCAAACTCTATTTATTTCTATTTGATTACTCTGTAACATTGACACAGCTTTAAGATATTTTCGTTTACCCAGCAATTGGACCTGTCATCGAAAACAGAAAATATATGACGGTAGAATCGAACATAGTAAAGTGAAAACAACTGATTCAAATGCACAGCATCAGGACTTCATTGTGCGAAATGATAATGCATCAACAAATTTATAGTTTGCCAAAAAACAGGAACAACATTCATTAAAAAACATTAAAAAGTTATTTAAACTGATTAAATATATAATACAGCAAAACAATAACGCTCTGTCATAAGATTATGACTGATTTTTCGTATTTATTTATGACTGCATGTTGAACAAAACCAGCACGTACGAGTAAGGTTAAATATCCAAGCAATTAAATACTGATTTTTTATAAAACTTTGTGACAAAAATGGTTTCAATATCATAGTGAAAAATAACTGTGCAATGTTGAGTGGTGAAAATTGACGGAGCCAAAATTAAGAAAAAAATGGTGAAAAAGTACTAATGTGTATGTAGATGTTTCGTATTTTCTTTTAACGTAGCTTTTGGCTCGTAATTTAAGTCCACTACTAATCGGTCTTTAGAGAGTAACTACTAATGAAGACTGCGACTTCGTTTGAAATATTATTTGGTTATTGGAAGAATATTGTTTTAGCGAAGAATGGTCTGGTCCCATAACGCTGATTAAAAGTTCTTGCTAATTCATTCAAATGTTATTTCGATGACGCTCATTATGTATGTATTCGAAAGTTTTTGCTCAACAAAAATAAGCCCCGTCGCTCCTTTGGAAAACTTCAAAATTCCCATTGCTTTTAGTGAGAAACTGCGTACGGCGGAGATGGAATGAACATAAATGTATATCTATATAAAAAAAAAAATCATAAGCACATTTCGTTAATTTTTATATTTTTTATATTCGGTCTATTAGTCTTTCATATATTATTTGTTGCAATAACTCCGAAGAGTATTTCTTTTGAAGGATACATTCAATGCCAAATCATACAGGTTTAAGATTCTATACTCTTTCATGAAGTTCGAGAAATGTATTGCCGGCAATGCTCCAAACGTTTTCATATATTAAATTTACATAGAATATGAATCAAGAGACAAAATAAACAACAGTCAAGATATATCTTTGCGATTCCGACGAAACTCATTACAAATAAACTTTTCAATCGCGCTTTAAAGATGATGAAACCTTAACAAAATCATGCTTTGTCTCGCAACAACCTTGGCACGTGGATTTATTATTAAGTGTTTCGGCATTGTCAAAATATACAGAAATGATAAAAGTATTCGGAAAAAATCAACTCTTTGAATGAAAGAAACCATCATTAATAATATGTTTTCGTAAAATATGTCACCTTTCATTTTATAGCTGAATAGAAATGCACTCCCATTTGCTAGCTCATAGCACATCAACATTAACTCTGCTCTTCTGAGCGAAACACCTCCCGAAAAAAGACCCCCAACATTTTCCAGGAATTTATCTGTCTGGTGAAGCCCCCGGTGCCAAAATCACATTTTCCTTCCTTGGGGAGTCTACGTGGAGTGCCTACCTACGCATTGACAGGACAGAGATTCAAGCCACTGTGCCACGCTAAGCACGGCGCAACCCTCGCAGAATATTTAATGAGACAGTCTAAGAGCAGGCTGACGTGGTTTTAAGTAATTTAAATTGAAGTAGGGAATGTGTTCCGGCCTGAAAATTGCATGTATTTACATAGATATGTTGATGAAAATGAAAAGTGAAAAGAATCTTCGTGACCGTTGAGAATTGTTAAGAACAAAAGCGTTTTCCTAATGAGTTTGCTGTACGGAATAATCATACATATATTGAAATGAAAAGTGCTCTGAATAGGTGGCATGTAATTTCAACGGTTATGGAAGTGAATTAGTGTATTTAAGAAGTGTGGGGTTTATGCAAATACAAAATTAAATTTAATGAAGATTTGGATCTAAGGACGTCGTGTTGTCAATACGAGTTTATTTGAAAGCGAAAGAGTACTTTGTGGACGAGGAAGATGCTTTTTCATTACGTTTTTTTCCTTTTCACGAAAGAATTTTGAAATTAATTAAGCTATTTTAGTATCATCCAAATCCGCGATAAAGGAAAAAATAAATTTGGTTGAAATCTAGCTAAAATGACAAGCATAACTTGATGAAACTGTGACGACGGTCACTAATGATTCAGGCCAATATTTACAGCTAGTAATGGTAAAAATGAATCATTTCGATATGTCGTCTGCAATCTTATTCTAAAAGCTTATCTACCATATACCCTCTTAATCATTTTGCATATTGACGTAAGAGTGCATGAGAGATGCTCGAATATAAATTGAATATTGATGACTGGTCAAAAGTCCATGTCGATTATTTTCTTAGCATCTAAAAAGAGCCGTCAACTACCATCGCTATGCAGCAACTGAGGCCCTAGCATTCGCACACACATCAATCTTTTGAAATGCAATAGAATGCCGGTTGCGATGAAGTCAAAATAGGTGCACAGAAACTATGTGAAGTGGATGTTGGATGAAATCAAGCTGGTATGCAAAACTTGATACTCATTCTGCATTGCAGAGTGTTTCTGAACATCATCAATTCAGTGTGGTGTGAAGCAGGTCACGAGATTCTTGTAAGGTTTTGCGCACAAAAGTGATTTTTCAATTTCGTCCGGCTGCTCGGATATGTGCATCGCAGTGAAATTATTTGCGACATCAACATTTCTATTTGCGATTTGCTTTCATTTAAGATTGCAATGAAAAACCTTTTGAAAATGATACTGAGTGGTTGAGAAAAATAACAGCGAATTTAAGTTAGGGGTAATGCATCTTCAACTATGTCCATAAAATAGCTGAATCGGAAGACATTTTCGTGTGATTTGGATTATTTTCATTTTAAATACAAATTGAGCAAAGGGACTATCAAATCTAGAAATACGCTGATGAATCTGAATGATGTTCACATGAATATATAAGAGCTGCGCTCTGTTCCCAGTTAATTATATTTTCGGTGATATGTAGCCCACGTTGGGCGCATAAGCTTTTGAAGGTAAAATTGAGCTAAAAATCCTATATACTGATACGATTTGCTTGAGATTCAAATTCAAACTTTTATTTGTACCAGAAAACCAATAACATATTTGCGATTCATGGTTCATAAGCTTGAAAGCAGATCAACCATGACTTCCGATTTCAAAACAGACGTGACTTCGAATCGTCACTTCAGTACGCTACCGATACTTAAAGCTAAAATGGCATCCATTTCAATCCTACAAACTAACTCTCCATGCCCAAGCATCAAGTTTTCGCATCAATTCACTCTTTTCCATTTCCGTATCTGCGGGAATCTTCTCACCAATGAACTACTTTCCTTCGATGCCAGAAGCAAATTCATGTTCTACAACTGTGTGATAGGTAAAGATTTCTCATCCAATATTACACCTTCTTCATTCAAAAGAAGACATTTAGTCCTTTGATTACGTACTCGGATGCTTGAATTTGCTACGGACGTATAAATAAGGGAACTGAATAAATTTTTCGAGAGTTAACGAGCAGACGACTTCAAATTAGTGTACCGAGATTTGTTGAAAAAAAGATCATTTAATGGTGCATTTATTGCGCATCTAACGAAGTGAGAATTTTTAATTTTCTTTGAGTACTTGCATGGAGTAGAAAATGTCTGTCGAATAGGAACGTTTTTAATGAAAGCAGGATAATTAGGCTTGTGAAAATGAAAATGATGTTACAGTGAATGTTCAAATTTTTCCGGTCTTACAGTTTCAAATAAAGTCAATTCAATGATGGTTGTTTGAAAAAATTTGATGTTTCTTCCGAATTGTATCATCACTATAACTTGTTACCCTTCGGTTTGCAATCCGATATTCAGGCCGGATCTGATTGACAACAAATACATTAGCCTACAGATTAGAGGTCGTGACTAAAATGACAAGCGATACTAAAATGTCATTGTAAAATGTCAACTGCAAATAGTTTTGCTTTCGATGCACTATAAGATACTCTGAGTCGCCCGGACGTTGCACAAATGCTATTTTCAATTCCTCAACTCACCGGAATGAAACAATTTCAAATGCTTCCGACGTGCTGACATGTAATGCTTCCTTCACCAAATTTTTTAATTGCATTTGAATATATTCGCTGACACAACATATTCACTGTTGGTGCCTGCTTGTAGCAGAATTACATGTTCAGCCCAGTTTAGTCCCTTCGACTCTTAGCCAGAGTCTCCATAAAATATTATTCAGTAGCGATGTGCATAATTCATTTGCACTGACAATCCAGCCTGAAACGGTTCGATTCCATCTATTGCATTTGTAGTAACTGCAGCACATGGATAGATTTACACAAGTGCTACTGAAACTGTCCATTCGGCATAAAATTTTGCCCATAAATGAACATTTTTGATGACATCCGAACGAACCACCACTAGAGCCGAGAGTGCAATCAAGGCTTCGAGATATGGGACCGACTCAGATCCGGCAATTCAAGGTTTCCTTTTGTTCCCGACAATTGTTCGTAAATTATACGAGTTAATAACCTGACAAGAGCACATTTTCGATAGCATTTATTACTCGGACTTTGTGTTTTGAAATTGTGCACTTTCAGCAACTATCCGAAACGGTTCAGTGATATGGCTTTATAATCCCATTAAATCGGACACGGTGATAAGGCTGTAAATGAACTTGAGAACGTGTTGCGGCTCATCTGGGCAGCGACTTGTAATTGTTGGGCGCCGAAGGAAGGAAGATTTCTTGGGGCAGATGTGAATTAACATTGGTCTTTTGTAAAAAGACAAAGACTCGGATTTTAGTGACAGCTTCAGAAAAGTGGTATCTCTTTCTGCTTTCAATAATAACGATGCAGGCTAACTGATACCGACAGACAGACCAGGATATTTTCGCAAAGTTGTGAAAAGCTTATATTGAATAAATGTTGCGAAGAGCTCGAACGTCGGCTTTGTAGGTGCTGCGACCGACATATGACCAGATAATTGATATAGCAGCATTGTATCTGAATTTATACAATATGAAGAACAATGGAAATGATAGGAACTTTGGCAATCGATTTTTCATGTTTGGGATGCGATGCGGCCTGATAGGGCACTAACTAATACTTAAAAGATTTATGTCTGATACATGCAAAAAAGGAGTGCTTGTAAGGTTAAAATATACGGCATATGTCAACAGTGTATAATAGAAAACTGGCTTAACGAATTGCATAAATTAATTGAAAAGATACGTTTGAATTGAGCTCAAACGTGACCTTGATTGCACTTGAACTGATCTTTAAATCGTTTGACATTTTCAACAATCTTATGCAAATAAGTAGCAGTAAAGATATAGTGCAGGGGCCTTCAAATTTTTGCTGAACGTCCAGCGAATAAAAATCGAGTGTATATTTTTGGAAAAATTTGCGAGCTAATATTTTTCATTCGGTTAAAAAGCTTTCGAGGTGATTCACATTATAATTCGTGAAAATAAACTAGGATTAATAGGATTTTTTTTTGCAGTGATCTTCAGAAATTTTAAGGTACTATGTCCCCTTAGGGCAAGAACCTTCAAATTTTCAAAAAATTGATTTTTTTGTTTTGATAGAATATGTTAGAATGAGGCTTTAAAAATATGACTTTAATAACATAAATTGAAATTCTAAAAAACTATATTTTGTGAGCATATATAGCGAAGCGCGCCAAGGTCATTTTTTCTAAGATTTTCGTTCACTTCGCTATACCGCTACATCGACTTTCTCTTGGTAACATCTGCTTAATATATACATATACATACAAATACAGTTGCTCACAAAAGTCAGCATACACCGCTTAAAAACGCAAAATTGGCAACATTTAGGTAGAAAAAAAATGAAAAGACGGGTGAAAAACGAATTTAAAATGAACATCAGAGACATTGTAATCTATTTTACACAGAAGTAATGAGAACATACATATATATACACATATACATAGTAATTAGCAAGAAATTCCGCTGAAAGTGAGGAAACAAAAGTCAGCATACACCACAGGAAATTCAAAAGAATCAGTCTAAGCGATGAGTCATACTGCGATAAAGACTGCTACCGTGTTAGTGACAAAGATAAACATTAGTACATTGCAAGTCAATCAAACTAAAGTGATTTGAGTGCCTTTAATGCTTAAAATTGCGTACACGGAAGGAAACGAGCATGGAAGTGCGAAAAATCGTCCTTAGTGAACGAGCGGAAGGGAATTCGTATGGCGAAATTGCTAAAATAGTTGGTAGAAGTTGGGCAACGGTGCAAACGATCATACGGAAAGCGGAAAGGGAAGGGAGAATACAAAATAAACAACGAACAGGTAGACCGAAATCCTTAAGTAAGAGAGATGAGAGAGACTTGTTACGGGAAATAAGTAAGGAGCCACAAAAAAGTGTTCCGGCAATGGCCACTGCACTTGTAAAGGCAACAGGGAAGCAAGTGAGTCCAGAAACAATACGTAGAGTTTTGCGTAATCAGGGTTATAACGGTAGAGTTCCGCGCAGAAAACCTTTCATTTCTCCACTTAATGAAAAGAAGAGGCTTGACTTCGCTCGCCTGCATCTTAATGAGGACGAACATTTTTGGAATCAAGTTCTGTTTAGTGATGATAGCAAGTATAATGTTTATGGTTCTGACGGGCGCGGATACGTGTGGAGGAAGCGGAACTAAGCATTGGCAAAGAAGAATTTGCGCCCTACAGTGAAACACGATGGAGGGTCAGTTCTCGTATGGGGCTGTATGTCGGCCGCTGGTGTGGGGCAATTACATTTTATTGATGGTACAATGGATCAATACCTTCTGTGCAGAAATTAGGCCTCAGCCAGGTTGGATCTTTCAGCAGGACAATGATCCAAAACATACAGCTAGAAGTGTCAAGGAATGGTTGCTGTATAACGTCTCTCATCAGCTTCACAGTCCGCCTCAGTCTCTCGATTTAAACCCTATAGAGCATTTATGAGAGGAATTGGACCGCAGAATTCGTGAGCCAGCCGTAAGAGCAACTATTGCTAGCAAAGAGACCCTGAAATCTTCTCTGCTGTGTACCTGGATGAATATTCCACCCGAAATTACCGGAAATCTCGTTCGTTCGATGCGAAGGCATTAAGAAGCTGTTATTAAGGCTGGTGGGGGGCCTAAAAAGTATTGAGCTCCCGTTTTTTGGTCATTCTCGTTCTTTTCGAAACATGGCTCGTAGTGTATGCTGACTTTCGATGCATGAATTTTCTTAGTTTTCATGGCTTATTTCTTTCTGTGTTCGGATTTTCTTTATTGTTATGTTATGAAACTTAGTGCCAATAAAGCTACTTTTACGTTTTCGTTGCATTCTCTCTTATTCCACTGTACCATATTCGTGTTTTTACATGCTGTATGTTGACTTTTGTGAGTCACTGTATATAGTACAATAAGTTATTCTCTCACATAGCAGCTGTAAAGGTAGAGAGGGACATTTTTGGATACTAGTATTACCTATATCTGCATATGTTATATATGCCACACAGAAAAAATATTGAATTTGAACTTTAAACCCGATTTTCTCGAAATAAACTTTTTCAAATTGGCGTGCATTATTAAAAAAAAAGTATTTATCCAATCGTTCTGAAATTTTAATACGTTAATCTACACAAGTTAATGCCCAGAATGAACTACGGATGAAAAAATCGGCACTAAATTTTGTTTAGTGATAACCGATTTTTGGGGGGAAAAAACGTCGATTAGCGAAAAAACGCCGCCATTTTGTTATTTTACAACCAAATTTTTTTCTCTCAGTTCATTCCAAGGCTGCTTTGATGCTGATTAAAACCCCTCTTGTTTTTCTTTTCCTGACATTTCTGAGGGCAGTTATCGTGCACGCCGTGATTTTTTGTTGATTTTTCAAAAAAAAATTAGCAGAAGAAGGTGGGCCACAAACAATTTTTAAAAAATTATTTTGTACAGTATGAAGTAAATATATTATATGGACAAAGTTTCATTAAGACATATCTTTTTATTCAATGAAAATTAGCAGCTGAAAAAAACATTTTTTTTTTAATTTGAAGGGGCTATATGCTATTAATAACTGTATTACTTACATACTTTCAAAATAAAATTCGACTAAAACGATACAAAATATTAATGGAAAAAAATCGTTCCCTATCAGAGCACTGATGAAATTCGAAAATTGAGTATTTAGTATTTGTGTTTGTCAAAAACCATAATGTTGGTGTGAGTTCTTACGGAAGCGAACAATTTTTTGTTTAATGTTGCCTAATTATGTGCATTAGTTTGGCTTGGTTCTGTTTATTTCAGTATGTTCTCCCGTATTTCGGCTTGAAACAATTAATTCTGTCGGTGCAGCACAAAAAACAGTGAATATTGTGATGTTTATTCGTGTGATATATGGATTCGATTCTAATAGGAAATAGTGGAGGGTATAATTTAGGCACATATTTAACAACGACATCACATTTGTGATTGAAAGAAAGGATAAGTTTATTATTTTTTTCCGTGTAAAAGTGAGCGAGAATACCAGGCTCAGTAATCTACATAACGCCTATTATAAAGCGGTTATTTGATGAAGCAACAACAAAAACAGGTAAAAATTTGGATTTTTTATATACTCATTATTTGCTGCTGGTTTCAAACTCAACCATTCAAAAAAATATTTTAGTAAAAAAACCGATTTTTCCTTTCGAAGCTAGATGTATTGAATTTTAATATCGATATTTCGAGGGTAATCTGCCCTCTTCTTCAGTGTCTATCGGTCTGAAGAGGGCAGATTACCCTCGAAATATCGATATTAAAATTCAATACATCTAGCTTCGAAAAGAAAAATCGGTTTTTTTATTAAAATATTTTTTTACAAGCTAGGAAAAAATTGGTACACATTAAATACAATCAACAATTCAACCACGCACTGTTTAATTAAAACCCAGCCCAGATGGTGTATTGTCGTAGTCCATTTTCAGTGGCACCGAAGCTACTGATGAAATCACTTAGTTTGGAGGATTCTGGCATTACTGGCTGCCAATAAGGTAGAATGTATTCTATTTTTGCTAGCAGTATATTTAATTAAATGGGCTGAAATGAACATTTTAAGTAATGCGACTTCGAAATAGAACATGAATAAATACTAAATTTGAGAAATTTATTTTTTCATCACAAATCATATCTGGCCCAAAAAACTTAAGTCTATCCAGCAGGATTTTTGAGTTCCTATTCATTATTCGGTCTTTGAATCTGAGAAAGAAAAAGAAGAGCCATGGCTTACATAGACCAAATATTCTGAAATTCACCAGAGGCTTTTACCGATATACTTTAGCTAATATTCCAGAATGACTGCATTCTGCCGCGGGATTTCTACAATCCATATCAGCTGCTAGATTGCTTAGATGTTTTAAATTTCGGCACTGCTTACCCAGGGAAGAAGGATATTGTCCAGTTGTCACGATTTTCCGAAAAACTTATTGCTTTGTTAAAAATGTTTTGAATATGTTTTGATAACCTTCATATTCTTGACATGACTTATTTTCCAAAAGTGTCTTTTTGGCTTAAGGGCTTGTTAAATTTTCGAGTTGTTTAGGAAACTCCATTAGCTACCTATAGTTTGAATTTGTTTAAACAATACGTATGATTTACGCTCTCCATTGATTCTTGAATTTCTAACGATCGGTATTTATGCCAATATTAGTAGTGGCATTGCAAAATAACTTTCTCGTCCGCGCGTTTTTGCTTTTCTAATTTCCCCAGCATTAGTTTATTTTATAGCTCTTGAACTTTGTTTTGGAGAACTACAAATATGTTGGTTTTAAGTAAGTCCGGCGAGTTGAGGGAGTGGTTAGCAAGAGAGTTTATTCTTTCCTGAAAACAATTCTAGCTCAACAGCAGCATGAGTTCGTCAAGGGTAAATCTACTCTTCTTCAAATATACAGTCACAACTGCTTAAAAGTAGGCAGATTTATCATGTAGTTACAGCGCTGAAGCTATGAATTAGTACACAATAGCCTCTTTCTCCAAAAGTACATAAATAATGTTTTCATAACCGATTCTCTCTATCCAGGTTTGCCTCATACATCCATTGTTATTATTGAATTTTAACTAAAAAATTTTGTTTTTCAACTACGTTTTGTCCCTCATCATGTGCTCCGAAAGGGTTTATACTCGGCCTTCTTTTCTTTTTTTTTTTCTGTTAACAATTGTCGTTCTCTTAAGTGTTTTCCTTGTGTATTGTAGTTATGAGTACTTCAGGTCAGTGATTGAGTCATAATAAAACTACTTTTTACAGCACAGTGATCCTAGTGATTTACATTTTAGGGGTGGTGCCACTGCTATCACTTTGAACATTGCAAGATATCACAAAATATCATTTACATATTTTCGTTTTCTTTATTAGTAAAGGTGATTCAATTGCATAATTCTTTTACTGTTTGATTATACTTTGAGATTTAATAACCATCGTTTTGTAAGCCAAGCCAAGTTTCTTCAAGCACGATTCTGCCAAAATTAACTTTTAAGTGTTTTAATAACAAAGCAAATGTATTTATACAAAGAAAATTTATTTATTAGGATACTTCTCATATTTATATAAATAAATAAGTATGGTCAAAACATCCTTCAAAAATCAGTAAGAGCCTTTATATGAATTTTGATGGACTAATTTTTTTCCTTCGAAACGGAGCAAATGTAGGAGGCTTTTTCGTACGGATCAGGTGGCTGGTTGGTCTAAGGTAAGAAGCGCACCGGTCACCACACCAGTAGCTTCCGAGCTTTTCCGCAGTGTAGATTAATTTAAAAGTGGACTAAAGCTCTGAATAGCACACCGAATGAGCAAGTTGAAAGTTAATTCCATGCTGATTGTCTTTTTGGACTCTAAAAGTGTGGTTCATCAAAAATCTGTGTAACCTGGTCGAACTGTGGCTACCGCATATTACGGCTACCGCATATTACTTGAAAGATAGTAAAAACGATAGCAATCGCCGATTTCTGGAGGCTCAAATATGACATTGCGTCATTTATACCACTTTTGCTCTCATGGAGTACCTGGCTAAACATCGTGCTTCAATGCTTCTTCAGCCACCTTACAGCCGAGACATCGATCCCCCAGGCTTCTGTCTTTTCCCTCGACTCTAACAGGTTAAGAGAGAACGAGACTCCGGCTAGAACCAAGCCATTCAAGAAGCCGCGACGAGAAGCTGCTAAAAGTTTCGATTTATAGTTTTTCTCCGTGATTAGTAGAGTCACTGGAACCACTATATTGATGCAAAAGGGTTTTTTTTAATTACCAATACTTTCCAGACAGACCCTGTAAATAAAATTATTAATAAACTCTTGATAGTTTTCTTATCGTTAGTAGTTTTCTTATCGATAGTTTTCTTGATAGCTTTCTTAAACGATAGTTATTTGTTTCTGGCGTATATTTTACCTCTCAGTAGTTGAGTGCAAGCATAGCCTCTTTCTTGAACGTACACTCAATTTCAACAGCATAAATTTTGGTAATGGTATTGAAAATATTATCTGGCGGAATCTAATCGATTTAATTATTCAAAAGACTTTATTTAAAAAAACCTTAAATCCCGTACCGATCGCCCAATGTAAAGGTACTGTAATTTATGAATCACAGCATATACATACATCCTTTGATAATGAGTCTTGCTATCTAATCCTCATGGTGGCCCGAAAGCTTCGTAATAATCATCTCTTAACTACAAAATCACAGATTATAACAAGCTTTGCCGTACAGATTGATTTCCGTATAACATGATATTGGAATGGACAGACAGACGAGATACATAGATACTTTGTCATTCAAAAGTAGCCAAGCTGGGCATTATTGATTACTTACGAATACGTAAATTTCACATCAGACAAAACCAGACAATGATGATGATGATCACACGTACGAGTAACCAGACTCTGACAGAATACAGAGTAAATTGTCTCCAACATATCGACCAGTATCTGCTGCATGGCAGTATGTTAAATTATTAGCAATTACTGTACACTACTGTATTATATCACCTACGTTGATCTCGTTACACTACGTATGCTTAATGCATTATTGAATAAAGAGGAATCTGTGCACATTAGATGGCATTGAATCGGTCCAAGTAGCCTGCAGGATGGACTGAGAAGGACATGCAATCACATCCGATTAATTTCTCTATGCGATTACAAAGCAAAATGTTAATAGCTTGATGGTGAATTGTGTATGGATTCGACACTGACTTCAGGTTGTATTTCCATCTTGTAAATTTTTGATACTAAAACCTAAAGTGAATTTTAGCGGAAAATCAGGCGAAGTTAATTATTAAACACGTGTGGCCGACTCCAATTTATATCAACGACTTTATTTTCACAACATCCAATTTCCGTTTTGACTCGAACATCAGCGAAAATAAAACACAGTGTAAACAAATACTTGACTTCTTGGCTCGTAAAAAATCTTCGCATTACATATCCTGCGAAAATTTCCTTTCGGCCTTGAGCATCGACATGTCGTCGACCATGCTTAGCGAATTATAATAGCCCACAATAAAACCGAAACATGAACGACAGCAGAAACTTCGCAATAAATCCAAAGAACATTCAGTCGATCACAGGCTTTACCCGGCCGATTCGTTTCCAACAGCTTCGGATGTCTTTTACAGCCTGTTGTCGAGGAGTATTCACACTGCCAAAAATGAAATTATGAAAAGACTTTTCCTCAGCTCTTTTCCCGAGCCGTCATCGCATCGAACATATTATCAAGCAAGCGAATAGATTGCCACAGCTCGGATTGATGAATGTCTTCAAGATAAATCTTTTTTGCCCTAGATCGGCAAAAGATTGTATGTTGTATATGGATACGGCATCCTCAAATAGATATCGTGTCGATGGGACGCAATAAAATATTGAGCTTATCATATAAGTCGAAATGGGGCAATGTGTGAAGATAGGATTATTTTAAGTGTATAATTCATGCACAGCATAAAGTGGGGAGTTTTTTTTCGCACATATATGTATGTATGTAGCTTACGAAATTGAAGTTTCATTACTTACATGGACGGCATTTGTAAGCGATTTCCACGAATTTCCGCACGCCAGGACATGGATCTCCGGTTACTGATTTCGATGGCGCCGTAAATTTACAGTGGCGTTTCTTTTGACAGGCTTCGACCACTGTCTGCAAGAGGGCATACTGAAATGATATAAATTGAATTTTTTTTAGGTCAAAGGAAAATGGCAGAATTATGTATGGAGGTCAAATAAAGTGTTCACCTACTATCACATAATTTTGAAAATTATATATTGAAAAAAATTGCTGAAAAAGATTGGAGAAAGGAGTTTTGTAGGTTCAAATGTCAAAGGCTTAGTAATTGATTCATTGTATTTACTTTTCGGAAGGACTGTGAGTAACAAACAAACTATAACGTATATTCAATATTGTATTCAATTTGCACATAACGTTGTAATACTTTTAATTTTTATGCTTGTGAGTATGTTATTGCACTTGGAATCGCTGCTTTCCGTAATCAAATGATAATACCACTATTGAAACCCCAATTCATATATTTTAACAACATAAATGTTTTTTCCATTAGCAATAAAGCCCATTTCCTTACGCTTTGACAAGGCTTCCTTTGCCCGCATGGAGGATTATTCTCATAGTCCGCAATGTCAAAGCTTGTCAGAGGAGCATTAGACTACGACAGTGCTTTATGATTCATCTCTTCAATAATAAATGATTGTGTGGCTCTTGCTTGCTATGTTGCTTGTCATGACATCGTACGTTGATACAAGAACCGAAGAAGAACCCCGGATCCGCGTTGGCGTTTGGTAATGTTTTTTTTCCTTTAACCAGATTGACAGTAATATGATTAGTGGACTCATGCTTCCGAAATAAAACATTTATAACGTTACATACAAGTTGAAAATGAGGTAGGTAAATCTTCGATTGACATCCGAACAAATGGAGTCGTGCCGTTTTTAGTCGATGGGAGTAGTGAGCTCAAATCAAATTTATTCCCATTGAAAATAAATGCATGAGAGTGAGTTTTGTACTCTGATTACTCTGAAAATCAAGAAGATTTAAATTGAAAGGCAAGGAAAAAGTCATGAGTAACGATTTCGATATGTTTGCTACGTGATGATGAAAGATTTATTAAATAAAGTCCAGTTTAATTTTTTTCGCAAGTGAGCATTAGTTTACATCAAAATCATTGAGAAGAATTCGAAATTAAAGAAATGCGGGGGTCACTAGTCACGTCGTTAATAGGCAAGTTGTAGGTTTGGGATAAATTTGGCTTTATGAATTCATTTCTTTTCAAGGAAGTTGGGCTAATACATATAAATTAATAGCTAAAATATTAATATCTTCTATTATGAAAATGGTTATATACTCTACGTTTTCCAAGGCTGTGTGATAAAATACCTTCGTATATTTAATTAAATACTCAATGAAAATGTAATTCAAATCCAATTATAATATAGCAGTAATCGCAATATTTCTAATTACAATGAAATTACGAAGCGAAAATCAAATTTCCAAAAGTTTCTTTTTCCTGTTTTTCGAAACCCAATTATCAGCAGCACGCAAGTGTTTTTTTTCATTATGGCACATCACATGGACCGTCAGTAATTGCAAAAGGTGCGGATATGAAAAAATTTTATAAAGATTTTATAAACATTTTCTTGAAAGACCAATAACAGCAGATTCTAATTATTAATGTTCCTACTAATATTCAATTTGGTTAGATAATTTTCAAGATTTTTGCATATGGAAAAGCTGTATTTCGAAGAAAAGCGATAAGAGGAAGAGAGATAAGTATGTCTTATTTGTCAATTTTTATTGCGACAACACCGTGGCCTTGACCATGAACTATCTTGCTTTATTTTTAATTTAATGCAAATTGAAAATGAAAACATTCGTGGAAAAGTGAGCTTGACCTTGTATTCATTATTGAAATTTGATTGTGCTTGCCCCATGAGACTCAAATTTATAAAATTGATTTTGATTTGTGTTTCACTATTTTTTTTTTTTTAGGTTTCAATTGAGATACTGATTTAAGATGTTCAGATCTTGTATCTTTTGACGTCTCATAAGCAAATAAACTTGCAATATTATATACCAACGATATTGCATCATTAATGGGCACAATCATTAATGCGCAAAATATGCGTCTCAATTTGACAACCTTGAAAGCAGCTAAAAAACGTTTTCGAACGGCCCAGTCACACTCATCTTCAGAGGTTTCTTTTGATGAGAAAACTATGGCTGTTCAAGGTTCTTCAAGAAAAGTTCATGTTTAACGACTAAAACAAACATTTTTTGATCAAACTGCTGGCAACAAAAATGGGAAATAACAACATTCAAGTACTCCAGGCAGAGCAAGATGCTGGTAGACTCATCACTACTACATCTGTCACTGTTGCCTGAACCCACGACGTAGTGATAGTCGTTGGTGAGGACATTGACTTTTTGATCATTCTAACTGCAATTGCAAACCAATATGAGGTTTTTTTTAAGAAATGCAGAAGAGGAAAATCATCAAATGCCGTGTAATCCAGCATAACCTCCCCAAAGTCCTCATTGAAACGATATATTTTCCTTTTCCTCCATGCTTACAGTGGTTGTGACTCGACATCCTGTTTCCTTGGTCAAGGAAAGAAGCAAATGATGTCAATTGTCGAAAGAAGTTCGGACCTTGAAGAGAAAGCCTAAATTTTTCTCAATGTTACTTCTACACCCGATAAGATAGTTGCAGTAGAAGAACGAATAGCCGTTGCTTTGTACGAAGGTAGCCCCAACATCCACAACCTTGATGAGCTGCGGTACTAACTATTCGCGAGGGCAGTGGCAAAAAATAGCTTTTATCTGGCCAGGCTACCTCCATCACGTGATGTTGCTCGATTTCACTCCTTCACCTACTATCTAGTACAAAAAATTGTCCTTATAGAACACGTTTGCTTTACCATTTTCTGTATGATTAAACATTTTACCGGTGCAGATGTGGTTGGGAGTCACACTGAACACGCTCTCCTGGGGGTGCATATTGTTATGGGGCCTCAGCCCTACCAGAGACGCAGCCACGCAACACTGTTTACGGATGATTTCATGTGGCTGCAACAAATCTTGTGGGAACGCGTTTAGCTGCAGGAAGGGCGGTACTCCAGCGGGCCTTCTGTAACAACATATAGGATGTTGAACTAGAAATATACTTCCATTCCCCAGAAGGCAATGGTCACAAGTCTGTATCACCTTAGCTATCTAGTCTACAGAGACGGTTAAAATCTTACTGAATATATTTTACCACAAAACAAATCCTCTATGGACACTTCTGCGGTAACTATGTTGAATAGGTTCGGACTTAAAGCGGAGCCCTGTGGGACTTTTGACGGTATGGTGAAAGTTTGGGAGTATGTTGATCCAACTTTTCCAATAAAGGTACGAGATGTCAGAAAGGATTAAATTATTTTCCACAGAAAAATAGAAAATTGACAGTTTAAAAGCTCATAGATTAGACCTTGATGGCGAACGGTATCAAAGGCCTTTTCTGTATCAAGGATGATTAGTCCTTGTTGATATCTTACAGGTTTTCGATCCTTATAAATTCGGCACACTGGATGATTGGTAGAGTGAGTGTCTCCAACGAAATCCAAATTGGCAATCAGGTAGTGTGATCGATCCTTGTAGCTTCTTATTGATCCGCGACAAAACTACTCGCTCAATATGTGCAGAAAAGAAACTAATTGGACTGAAGCTATCTGGTGATTGAGGGTTCTTGCCAGGTTTTAAAATAGTTGCTAGCAATGCCTTTTCCCAGATTTTCGGGAAGTCGCTGAACTTGAGACAATAGTTAAAAATGAAATTTAGAAGAATAACAGTTTTCCGACTGAGATTTGTTATAACAAATTGAAAATTATTTTGTCGTGTTTTGTCGTGACTTATTGTTTTTGAGCCTACAAATGATGTTTTTAATTTCTCGTTGCGTGCAAAAGTCACTCGGAGATCATTTTGAACGGGAAGTTGATAAATCTTTAAACCGATTTTCAAGAATAATGTTGTTAATATGAGTTACAAGGTGTTGCGACGCGGAGTGGATTACCTGAAATTTTTGACGTAGTAAGTTAAATTTGTCTTAGTCATCAAAATTCAGTCTGTTTTTTGGATTCAAGACCCTCATCCTTTACCGAATGCATTTATAACGATTCCTTAAATTAATTCATTAAATGGTCTGCTCATCTATGGGCTAAGGTTCTATCGATAGTCTGATTGCTTTTGGAGTACTGCTTGTAACTGCGGTACGTACCTTATCATTAAGTGCATAAAGCAATAAATCCTCATTATTACATCTAAAAGAGGGGTTTCTCGCGTGTTAAGGAGGAATTATATTTATTTATTATTTGACTTTTAATTTTATTTTTGCGTTTTTTACTAATGTTGACTTAAACATATTTCCTGATTATATATATGTAATGGATCGCTTTTTAATAATTTTTTGTCTGAATTGTTATACAAAAAAAAACTCAAGTAGATACAAAGTTTTTCTTTTCTTGGAATAATGAACTTTTTGGCAGAGTAAAAAGATAATTTTCAATGCACTAATTTTCATTTTAATAGTATAATATAACTATTTAAACTATTTGAAATGAAAATTGGAGTTTTAAAAATTATCTTTTTATTCTGTTAAATAATAGTTTAACTTCGTCCCCAACTTGGCGAACACAAAGATATATCTCCTTTCATATCAAAATAAGCGCTAATGTCTTCAACTGGAAACGAAAAAGGAAAAAACCGTGCGCAAAAGCCAATAATATTATGATTACAATATATGTATCTCAATTTCACACAGAAAAAAACTTAACACTTTGGGTTCACATCCATTTTCTATTTCTAACTTGAATTTGAATAATTTATTATGTTGTACATGTACAGCGAAACTTACTTTCATAATTTCATTTCAATTTTCCTGAAATCAATAAAAATACTGTTATCATCAAATGCCAGTTTTCTCGCAACAATCATCCACTTCCCTTCATAACAAATCTAGAATTATTCCAAACGCCTTACTTTACGCAGTCAAAACGGAAAGGCTGAAATACTTAAGGCAGCTAAAACTGAAAATAGCTACATTCCTGCTGCAGACGTTTCTATAGTCTACTCCTCTTGTAATCTTATAAAGCATCCGACACATGGAAAAGATGAGTTGAATGCCTTCATACCGATGAATTTTCTGATTTCTGGTGAATTCTTGTGCTTTATCGAATACCGAAAGCGATTGAACGCTGTCCAAATATGAGTCTGGTATCAGCACTTCGAAGGGATTGAACAGAAGCATTCTTGAATGAGAGATTGTTTTCGCTTTTCTATGAATCATATTCGCATGAACATTGACGGCTTCAGATGGAAACCAAATAGTCCGAATACAGGGATATGAAAAAAGGACTCGGGTTCTTGAGAGTATTTTGTGCATGGATTTCTAAGGTTTTACAGAAATATCATTTATTTATTGTCGGATATTTACACGACAGGATATACATGCATCAGAAAAGTTTCTAATCGAGGACAAAATAGAATTAGACTTTCAAATCAATCTGTCACAAAATATTTAAAAACATGACATTTACACACTACTAGACCTGTGATCACGGTTTAAGCCCATGCGTGTTCCCAGATTAACCAGAACTCATTCCTTATGGAAATCGAGTCCTTTCAACACGTCGAAAATGTATGCATAAGTCATACTTACAAGCAACACGATACACTGAATTTAAAGGCACAAACTGTATGATCGAGTAACAGATTAATATTCCACCATATCGTTTTCCATAAGAAAAAGCCGCATCTTTTTTTTCGAGAAAGGTTTATCGGTTTGTGTTTTCGCGAAGCTACTTCTTTATGCTGGCCCTGACATTCTGTTCAGTAACGCTTACCACGGATGACGTGTTTTGAATGAACGGGCACATTCACCGATACGAAACTGCGGCTTAGGATGCTACCAATATCCCCAAGCGTGCAAGGATAACGAATGTAGTACGATATTGCTAGTGACGTTTAGGTGGATTTCTTTGTAAAAGGTAGGCATTTATTTTCGCTCATCTGCATAAGCACGTATGCTTTTGAACTGGCAAAAAAAAAATCGGAGCAAGCGACGACCTTTGTCAAAAAGAGAAGAAAATAACATGATGTTATCAGCCTTGAGTTTATGTCGCTGTTGATGGGGTCTCCAAGACTCGAGTTTAAAATGAGTCGGATTTGGTTTGACGTTCTAGTCACAAGCAGTTGATGAGCATAATGTGGATTGAGAGATGATTGGGAATTGTAGAAATGGAGGAATGGAAGTACATGAAAAGTATCTTGTTTCTATACAGCAAGGTTCCATTTGTAATTATTTGGACTGTAATATGCTCGCTGAAGTTTATTGGCAAAGCAACTTCAAAGATATACGTTGATTGCTTTTGCTTTTTGCCAAATTGTTGTATGCTTTATTTTTTGCAACCTCATTTACTCTTTGAATATTAAAATTGTTCTAAGAAATCTTCAGGCTGAATACTAATGATAACTGAACATAGACAGATTTCACAATTTACTCAAACTTAGTTTTTGATATTAAAGCTATTATTCGTATTAAAGTGAAGCCTCAGGGTTTGGACTTAAATATTTCTCGAAATCAACCAATGCATTCGAAATTGTTGCGTAGCAGCGAAACTTAGACTTGATCTGAAACATATAATTCAGAAATAGATACACTGAGATACACTTGATTTGTATTGCGTCATTAAATATTTAATTTTATAGCTAGCAGAAGTGTAAAATACCGCAATTACTAGTTCCATTAAAGCTTGCATCAGAACTTTACTTCTATAGAGAATCTCTCACTATTTAACATGCATATATACTGCCAGCATTCTTATTGACTTAAGTCTTGTTTTCAGATAGAACCGTTGTAGTGGATACAAAATAACAATTTGAAGTCATTTGGTGATCACAGCGTCCAATACGATACAGCATAAAGACAGTGAATTTTTTTGAAAAATTATTTGTTCCATGTGGTTTTCTAAACGATAACGGAAAGTGTAGGTCGGCGATCGGACACCACACTACCGTGAATCTCCGGTGAAATCAAATGTACTGCACTATTTATTTATTTTTCTTTTTAATTATTGACAATTTCACCAACAAAATCATTACTAAAAAAAAATATTTACACATGAAATTATGAAAGACAATTAATTGGTCGTTTAAGCTGACACTTGAACATATCAACAGTATAATTAAAGTCGAACATTTGATACGCTGAGTTAAAGCTTCGGGCTATTACGCAGGTTCAATCTTCAATCCATAATTGGTTTCAGTTTTGATAATAGGTGCGTTTTTTTTGCTCCGGTACAGAGCAGAATAGAACTATGCCGCAAAAACAACGATCTAGTATAAAATAGCAGTGCTTTCGCCAAGACTGACATAGGTTGCTGTATTTGCTGTGGTAGCACACAACAGCTGAAAATAAAGGAAGAAAATAACGAATATACACTACCACAATCGATAGAAAATAGAAAAAGAACTAACAGAAAATTACTTTTTTTAACTTTCTACACATTATGAGGGCTTTTTCTAATTTCCTAGCTACCAAAACATTCAACATGAAAAACCCAAAGCCACCTTACAGAAAAAAAACAACTTCTCATGAGCTTTTCTATTTTCCATCAGCACATTCTACACTTCAACACGTGAACTACAAAATAGGAATAGAATTTCTGTACTAGTGAATTCACTGGGACAGGATTGTTGTTGTTTCCAATGCATATATCCTATTGTCTACTGGATAGAGGAGCAAAAAAACACGCCTAATAAAAACTCAGAGTTCACGTTTCCACTGAGTAACTTCGCAGCGAAAAGAGCTTTGAAATTTTGACGTCGAGTTTCAAGAGTGTTCATGGCCAACAATTGCAAGCGGTTTTCATAAGGGGGAAAGAACTAAGAACAAAAATTAAAAAAATCTAGTAAAACGGAAGATCCTGGAACAAAAGCGATCAGGTCATTTGAATAAATGGCAAAAAGAATGGGACCAAGGTGGCTGCCTTGTAGAACACCTGATGTGGCAATTATGTCAGTGGATGGAATGCCATGAAATCGAACGTTCTGTTGGCGATTGGAGAGATAAAATTTAACCCAGTCATAAACTTTTTAGGAAACTCAAGAAGATACAATTCACATGTAAGAATATCATGATCCAGCTTACCGAAAGCTTTCGTGAGGTCGGTGTAAATGCTGTCAGCTTGTTTACCTTCTTCAATCGTAGGGATGACTAGGTTCACAAGTTTTAAAATATTAGTGGTGGTAGATTTAACTTGAATAAAACAATGCTGGCAAGGTGAGAGTAAAGACTTAAAGTGAAAGGATAACACCTCGGTAACTATGGCTTCAAAAAACTTGGCGACGCATAGTAATTTGGCGATTGGCCTATAGTTGTGGATGACTTCTTTGCTGCCTTTTTCGTGGATCGGAGTAAGTGAAAAATATTTCCATAAGTTTGGGAAAATACCGGAGGAAATCGATAGATTAAAAAGATGAGCTAATAGTGGTGAGAGAAAATTAGTGCAACGTTTAAGCACTATGGTCGGTAATCCATCAGAATAGGGGTGAAAATTATTCTCAAGATGAGATATATGTCTTAAGATAATGGAAGTGTCGATGTAAAGTTCTTTCACTCCCAACGTCGTTTCAAGGGAGTCCATCAGGTAATTGAAATAAGGTTAATTGAAGTCGGAGATAGGTAATATATACGCGGATTGAAAGTAATCTGCAAATAAGTTACTGATTGCTTGTGAGTTATTAATGACCATGTCGTCAGATATAAAAGAGCTAGGGTATCCGAAATGATACCTTTTTGAGTCTATAAAATTCCAGAAACGCTTGGGATAGCTTATGAAAGACTGCCTAAGCTCGTGCATATAGTTGGAGTAGGCAGATGAGGTTACAGATACGAATCTATTTCATTGTTCCTCATAAACTTTATAATCATCCTCTAGACGCGACGAGCTGTACACTTTCCACGCCTTGGTTTTCAAATTTTTGAGATTGATTAAATCTGTTTTGATCAATGGAAAGCGTTTCAAAGGTACAGAGTTACTCAAAGGTACACAGCGAGTAAAGCAACCGAATAAGATATAATGAAAGTTTATGGCTGCAACGTTTACGTTAGATTCATTCACAACCGAAGACCATTACTTCACTCAGGATATCAAAGTCAACTTTCTTGAAGTTAAAGTTAGAAAGATTTACAAAGCTAGATTCCGTTAGTATATCGTCATTAATTTGAAAATTGATATGATGAGCTGCATGGTATGTAGATTCATTAAGTAGAGGAGATGAACATCGTTGAATCGAGACATAAGATGAGTTCGTCGCAAAAATCAGATCCACAAGTCGTCCGTTTGTGTTATGGATGCAGTTGATCTGCTTTAGTCCAGTTGAAAGAATGGCGTCAATGAAGTAGCTTTCTCGGCGGTGATTGGGCGAAGGGAGATAGTGCCACTATCGTTAGAGAGTCGCCACTCCAGATGTAAATTGAAATCTCCAATAAGCATGAAATCGATGCGGCATATATATTCGGTTGGGTTATAGGCCAAGTCATTTGTGGGGCTTGGTGCGGAGGGCAGGATGTACAGTATTGCCACGAAAATTCTTCTTTGATGATACAAATGGGGCACTTCACGTGAAGCGGACAATAAAAACTAGTCGAGGCTCTGGATTTCATTCAAAACCTGCGTAATGGTACTTCTAGAGAATATGAACGTGGGTACGTAAGTTTTCTTTTCTATGAGGTTCAGTTGCCGAGTTATAGGCTTTTGAATAATTGACAAAATTGATGAAAGGTTTTTTTGGAAGCCGATTCTGAGATTCGAAAATTTTTGCAATAGCAATTTTTTTTAATCAGTAGGTAAAACAAAGTTTCATCAGTGCATTTTCTCAGTGAAATTTTTGTTTTCGTATCAACAAATAATCAGCAATCAAGTGGTTAAATGCAATACATGCAATATGAGATTTTCAGCATCCACCAAAGTTTAATGCAATTAGAGCTCGTTGATAAAAAACAGATAAGAAGGGGGATAAAATTGTGAACCGTTGAAAGCACAAAGATGCCTTGATAAGAAAAACAAGTTTCCAACCTAACTCTTTGATGCACTACCGCTGAAATCAATCTCCTTAAGTTAGAATGAAAGGCATACATTGACAAATTTAAAAATTCTAAACAAATCGTTGGCAGGCGTCAAGAAATACATGCTGTTTTTTTTCGAATCAGCAGTCGGATATCGTTTTGCTGTACATACTTTTCAGGCGCCCGAAATGTTAAGAAATTATTTCACCCCAATACATTTGATATTTTTTTTATCAAAGCCAATATTTCACTCATCATCAGACTGTGGTTTGTAAAGTTTAAGTTCTGTAAAACCTTAATACGAAAATCGCGTTTTTTTCCTCGACACCCTTAATGTCATATAAGAGCCCATTTTTCAGACATATCAGCGGCTAATCTGCCTTTATTAATAACAACGAAAACAAAATATTATCCTTGAGTTCAAGGTTTTCTCAGTGTACATTTAATTGAGCCCTTGATAGAAAAAAAATAATTCATCCTGCACAAACACAAATCAAGCAGTCAACCAGAAATTGTATCAAATACTGAACCTATACATCCACTTTATCAAATATTAGCTTCTCACAATTCAACTCCAATAAACTAACTGAAACATTGATTTATGGCAACATTTCGACTATTCTTCGTTCGGGCAGTTTTTTCTCCACACATAATTTTTTCCTATGAAAAAAATATGTGAACGCTACGATTTCCACTACGCACAGTATTAAACTGTCTCAATGAAATGGCTTTCGTTGGATTTCTAACATTTCAGCGTTTTTTTAGATGTTTTATCTGAAATGATTTTCTGTCCGGAGTAACCCTTGAGCTTTGTTTCTATACAGGCACGGGTTCGAATGAAAAATTACGAAAATATTCAAAACTAACGCATAAATAAAACAAAATATGATTGGAGACAAGGGATTCTGTTGGGCCAGGCTGGTAGAACACATTGTTCGACATGGGACCACAAAGGACTCTCTGGCCTAGCCGAGTATATGAGAGAGATTTATTCCGAGTGAATTTGATGACAAAGCTTCTATTCTGCCCACATTCTTTGGGATCGAATGGAGATAGAGGATGTTTTAATTTAGCATCCTTTTGCGATGCCTGTTATGATTGAAGCCGATTTTTGAGTATGAGAAAACGAATTTGGTGAAAACGGTTTTGGAAAACTGATGATTTGACATGTTTGTTTTGATACATGATTTTGATTGTTGGATGGTTCTCAAATAAACCAATTTCGAAATATGTTAGGATCAATTTCGAACGATGTTAGAAAAACATTTTTGTTCGAACATGTATTGAGGCGTCTTTCAGTTGAAGCCCATCTCCATAAAAAATCACCCAAAGATATTTTGAAGAACTGTCAAATCATCAACTCACAAATTAATCGCTCGTTCACTCAATTGACCAGATGCCATAGACTCGAAAATGGCTTCATTGCAGAATTCGTTATTACTGATAAATGTCATTTATATCCGAAATCGTGTGCAATAATGAAACATACTGGAATTTAAACAGGAATATTTCCACTAAATTTATTACCGCACCACAAGTAATGTGTTCGTTTCGAATGCAGTCAATGCTGGCAGAATGCTGATACCAACTATTTGTAGGAGTGTTATAGGCGAATTCATGATTTTAAATGGCAGTTTATAGCTTTATAGGTTGTTTTTGATAAATGGTTTAGCGTTGGAATTTTTGATGATGCAAACAGAATGCAGCAATTCACTGACGGAAAATTAATTGAAATTTACGTGTATCATTACATAAATTCAATAACAAGAATTTGATCATTGTAAAGAAAATTCATGCAATCATTTTCAACACAAATCCACTTAAATGTAAAACAGGTAGACAAATTTCACTCAAGTTCCTCGTGCTTGCTAAACAAGCGCTATCAAATCTTCATACACCTTTAATAGCAAATCTTCAACACTTAAGCCAACTGCTGCTATACGACTTCTATAAAACAACGAAAGGATTCATAAAATTCCATTCGGTCTTAACTCTTATCCGTTAGTCTATGAAACCGCATTAGGTTTCTACTCGAGTCATGAATTATGCAATACCCTCGAGCTGCAAGGCGGAAATGTAAGTTAAAGCAAAAGTCTACAATCTGAACTTTTATTGTTTCACAGTATCGAATGAAAATTGTTGAACAGTTTGATAATATTATGGTTTATCATTATAGCTCTACAATACAAATGCTGAAGTAGTTTGTTCTTTCTTCGAATTGCCAATAATTCTTAGTTGTTTCGTCAAATTTCAAAATTTTCTACTGTTAATGCAAATCAATTTATTTCCATATTACAAAAACTGATTGAAATAAAAAAACTTGTTTCTATATCTCATCAAAATAAAGCTTCTTTCATCTATAAGGTAAGTAAAGTATGATTTACGGTATAATTACACGATTCGAAGAATCCATTTAATTAGATCATGTTGTGTATTGTACGTGGTGAGTGGTAGTTAACTATGACACCCTTCAGTTCTTGGCTGCTATCGAATGCATAGTAAAAGTTTTCAGCGGGATTCAGTGGAGTTGTGTTTTGAAATTTAAATTAAACGTCAGTGTTGTTAAAAACCTACGAAAAGTTAGGGGAGACGTCAATAGCTTTTGGTCTTTATGAAAATTTAACTAATTTGGTGCTATTTCTTAAAATTATAAAGGGAAAGTGGAGCAAAAAGATAATGAGATTGCAGCATAGTGGAGAAACGTTGGCTTATCGCAAAAACTTTCAGCCTGTGTATGGCAAGCGAGATTCTAAAAATATGGCTCAGACAAGTTCTCAAGATAAATTTAGTTAATCATTCATTTTTTATCAGCTATCTTAATATACCCCAATATTTTATGCAATCCAATCTCATTACTACTCAAAGATAATTTTCACTGAGTAATATTACTAAAAACGCAACTAAGTTTCCGTGTTTCGCACAAAAATGACGATAGCGGCACTTGTAGTCGGCATACATGTCAAAAGTTTGCGTTTGTTTTATTAGTGTTATAACTATTAACAAATCAGTGGTACTACCAACACATGTTAATATATTTTTTAACAACGAAGATAACAAGTTTTGTACCAAATAAACGGCATTTGCGGGAAGCTTTGCTTTTCTGCTTCAACTAAAAAAATACAGCTAAATATGTAGTTTGCTTGGCGAACAAGCACCATCAAAATTTGTTTAAGGAAATTAGTTGAAATGCATTAGAAGTGATGATTTCAACACTGACAACAAGGTGAGCTCCGGATGACCAAAAATTAGTTGTAAACCCGGATCTGCAAGCGATATTTAATGAAGATGCTACGCAAGCGCAAGAAGAACTTGCGGAGAGGAGGGAAAATGTTGCCGCATGAGTTGACTGAGAGACACCTGGAAAATTGAACAGCCACTTCTGAATTTTTTTCTTTTTGGGCCTAGACGTTTCTTCCTGCATTGTATTATTACTGGCGGTGAGAAGTGGATATATTTTAAGAATCAAAGGCGCAAAAAATTGTGGTATTTCCTTGCGAACCATCAATATTGACGGTACGACCAAATCCTTTCAGAGAGAGGATAATGATGTGCGTTTGCTGGGACCAGTAAGGAATCATCCGCCTTTTTTTCTCAAAACTGGCTACTGTTGATTATTACTTGTTCCAGTCGAGAAGCCATTGCTTAGCTGGGTTACACTTGTCCAATTTCGATGATGTGCGAAATCGGTTCGATAAATGGTATGGTTCCAAAGACGCAAAGGTTTATCATAAAAGCATTCATGTATATCCAGAACAATAATAAAAATGTCATCAAATCCTTTTTGACCGTATACTTAAATGAAATAATCACATAATGCACATCTGTAGAAAACTAAGGAAAATCTAAATTTTCATCTACTACACAAGCTTTTTCGTACTTCAATTTTATGAGTTTGTGATATTTATTAATCTATGACTCATTAAAAATTTAAAAAACGGTGGAAACAGAAACATGCGGTTTCTTTGAGCACAAGAGCTTTTAATTGGTTACCTTTTTCATAAACATCACAAAATTATAAATTAATGCTAAAAGTATCTTAATACACATTCGAATATATTGAATGATGTATCTTAATTATAAGCTTAAACTCAGGATTAATATGAACTGCTAAATTTTTTGTTAGCTGTTCATTAATTAAACCAGCTACCATCGACTTTCACGCACAAATCTTTCTGACTTATATGAATTGTATTCACTGAAAAAACACATAGCGCCAGACTCCATTGTTTATAGACTTCTGGCACCATGTATATAGTCGATTTCGGGATTGTGATAAAATATAGCGCCACACGCCATAGTAAATGGCGAAAAGTATATAGGAGCAGATGCTATGCTTATAGCCCTCCATGCCATGTACTGTAGTCCTCCACGCCATGCACTACTACTATAGTACATGGCGTGGAGTATGTATTTAAATGTATTTCAGCCAGTCATCATCAGCCCAATAAGTACCGCATTTAAAAAATATTTTATAAGAATCTCTATTTTGTGGTTGAAATGGTAGTTTCTATTACGAAAAGATCCTTGATGATCGGTATTCGCTAAAAAAAACTTCCATTAGTGAGATTGCAGCATACTAAGTAGCTTTAATCTTTGTTTTTAACGTGGAAAGAAGATTTTTGTTATACATCAGTGTCTCGTGAAGTGGGGCACCAGTGACCCTTTTTTTTATAACTCTTTACAAAAACTGGAAGCTTCTTACATACAAAACACCCCATCACGGCAGTGTTTATTCCACTAAGCTACTTCGATATTTGATAATCCTGATCTTTCGACCTAAAATAAATATCTGCTGCTTCATATATATGATTTGCTTAAAAACAGCATCCGAAATGTGTAATTTATTTGCTCAAACATAGGAATGGAAATTACAGCTACATATTAAGGAAGCTATTGAAATGTATTCTTTCAAAGTAGGGGAGACCGAGGAGGGTTGTGACAATTTTTACGTTAACTAACATAAGTCATCTAATATTACTGGTACGTCTATGAGCTCTTTTATGGAAGAAAGCTAATTTAATACACTATTTAAATTAAATATAAAAAGAAACCAAAAAAGTAAGATCCATGAGAAAATTGACATTAAATGAAGTAGTCCTCAATGTCACAACTCTCCTAGTACCAAGGTAAGTTGTGACAGGGTTCGAGGTAAGTTGTGACAGGGCTCGAGGTAACTTATTTTTGATGGGCGAGTCAGTAAGAACAGCGGATTTGATCTTACTTCTATTTGGTTGGTTGCCTTTTCTTGGAGGTACTTTTGGCAGTGGCCTGAGCACTTCCGGTGAAAATAAATTAGATTTAATGTGGCTTAGATTAAGAGATTTAGTTGTGGACGCAATTGGTTCCAAGTTTGTTGGTGGTGGATTATAAGCTTGGGATGTGGGGCAACAGGTTCTATTTCTGGAGGCTGCGCATTACAGATTAGAGATCTCGAGACAACGGAGTCAGCGTTTACGTGCTATGGATGCTAAGATGTGGAAGCAACTGGTGCAAAGCTATCGTATAGAGGGCTGCGATTCCTGAATGCAGAGGCAACAGGATCTATGTTTTCGGATCCGATAACATCATTCAACAGTATGTATAGGCTGGAAGAACTGTTCTTATGCATCAACAATTATGTTTGGAGTAACTGTTCTTCCTTGTTGATCTGCAGTCAATTCTCGGTCTGACATTGGATCGGTCCAAACTCGATCAGTAAATTGTTCAAGCCAAGTTCCTGTAGCTGCAAAACCAACGCTGATGTTCCTTGCCGTGATCGTTACGTCAAATGCAGTTTTTTTGCATTATTAATAGCCTTTTTCAGAGGACCTTAAATAGCACGATCCATTGGTTGTAGTTTGTTACTACAGCAAGGAGGAAACGTGAGTAAGATTATGCCATTTTCTCTGAAAAACTCGATATTTTTTAAAGCCACGTGTGACGAATGGTTTTCTAGTAATAACAAAGCTTTTTGTTCTTTTGACGGTCTGACATGGTTTTTGAAGTGTTCCAGAAACGTATGAAAATCATTCTCTTGCATCCACTCTGAGCCGTTAGCTGTTAAGTTAGCTAAAGTTAGCTAAATATCTTTTTCCGGAAACTTTATGTATGTTAAAGACACATGTATAACTGGAGAAAAATATCGCCACATTTGTTTGATTGAAGCTCGTTGCCCAAGCCATACTTGTTGCTTGAGCCAAATTTGGATCTCACTCCATAAATAACTTAAGCCATACCTCTCCAGCCATTTTTTTCTCTTCCCAAGACGCCGGAAAGTTCTTATTATGCTTATGTGCTAATCTGTACACCAAACTTTTCGTTTCTTTAGTAGTAAAGCCATAATCTGAAGACACACAAGTCAAAAAATACTCGCATAGCATATTTTCTTCATCTTTGGTGAAGACTGTTGGAAAAGCATACCCAATAGATGGTGGTTTTTTCGTTTCATTGGCCCCTTAAGCTTTTCTCATCTTAATATATCTTTGGCATTATTTTTAAGATTGTTTCCACCTAATGTAACCTTCTCACAAACTAATTCATATATTTCGATACTAGACATAGGTCTATTATTTTTTCTTGTATATTTATTTGGCATTCTCAAACAATATATAAAAATTAAAGTAGGTGGGTAAAGCATGCAGACCCCCACCACAAAGCATGTTGCCGAAAATAGATTTGCTTCAAATTAGGAGAGTTGTGACAAGCTGTCACAACTCTCCTAGGAGCAAAAAAACATGCGTCGATCAGAATAATGGCTCATAACCTAACAAATATGACGCAAACCAGAAAAGCTATATCAAGGTATGAAACTAGAATAGACACTGCATATCAGTAAAAATATCACAACAGCACTAGCAATACGTATATAAAATAATAGAACACTGAATTATTGACCAAAAACTTACTTTTGGCATTTTATTTTACAACGATGTCGTATTGACACTACCACTTGCAGTGCCGGCCTGCGCGAAATAACATGTAATAACTCGTCAAAAAAGCAATAAATGCGCAGTGTTGCTAGCTCTCTAGCTGTCATAGGCTCCGAGAAATCGAGTATGTCACAACTCTCCTCTGTCACAACCCACCTCGGTCTCCCCTATGACTCATTGCCGTCTTATTTCATAAGCGAAATTCCATTAAACGTCTCAAACATCTTCTTAAACATCTCCTTTGTAAACACATTTTCTCACATTCTTAAAATTAAATTTACTTAACCTTCTTCCAAAGAAACGGACACTCAGCTACTCTTAATAGCCACCCAATATCAATTCAGTCTCACGTTCAGGTCAACAGCCTACTCCGTAAAACCGATTAAACATAAAAAAACCAACCTCTCCAATCCTTTAGGCAATAAGTCTACTTCGACACCGAATGAAAAATTGTCAACCAAATGTCCCCCATTTGAGGGACATTAATCTTCCACGGGTGCAGCAATAATGATGAATTGTCGCCGGCAAACATTTGTTCTCAGTTCGTATGCGAATCACTCGCATTCTTTCGAAACGCCGGATTGGCGGTGGATGGAAAAGTTAGAGTTGAAAATATTCAATAGGTTCATCTCCGTCTATTTGGATGCGAAGTGTTATTTTGTCAGCTTTTACGACTTTTGCCTGATTCTTGCTCATCGCTCGTCCCAGTTTCGAGTTCCATCGAAATTGGGCAGACCGAGACACGATTTATCTTTGCAACTGAGAAAGACAGAAACGACTTCCCTCTCCCCCCAATGAAGACTTCAGCCAAGTTGTTTTTCACGTTATCCTGCGGAAGATGCTTTTTGCTTGGATTGTTTATTGCTTCCGTGCTCAAATCGTACAAAGAGTAAGTACGTGCCACGGGAAGAGAGTAGCGAGCCTGTAGTTTAGTTTTGTGGGTAGTCAGATCGTTCGCTCCAGCTGGTCCGTAATCAAATTATCTGCTGGCATGTTAGAATATGTGCACTTATTTTCCAGAAATATGCAGGCCATCATCGTTTTATTTAATTAGGAAGCGAGTTCGAGCGAGAGAAATTGCTGGCGGAAAAAAAACTAATACAAGTTGCTTCAATGCTGGAGCCTCAATAAAATTAATGGTTCAATGCGTGAACATATTTATTCGCTGGTGATAGAGTCGACAATGAAAGTAATGAGGCAATATGCGGAATTGATGGTTGCGCCTATTCATTGCAAATGAGGCTTGCATGCCTTGGGCGAATTCAGTTGAGTTTGTATTCAGACCAAGCATTCTTCGACTCTGACACGGCAAGTTCTACACAAATTTTACTTTGGCATTCTAGAACAAAATTAGATTGAAGTCTAAAGTCTTCTCATAATTACCTGTAACGCATTTGGCCACGCGCAACTTTCAGGTGGTTTCACTTCTATTTCCGTCCCGCTTTGAACTTCATCCAGCATTGCTGTTGTTTGGTCCTCCGATACCACTGGGCACAAACTGTTGTCTGTTATGTCTATAATTTCAGAAGTTTCGAATTAGACAAACACTTTTCTGTACGTCACATCATCAAAGTATGGTATGCAAAAAATCAACTTACCACCAGCTCGTCCGTACTGTGCCAGCTCGATGGATATACTCGTTCCACGAGGACAACTTAACGAGATCGTTTCTGTTTCACAGCCAGCTCTTTGATACGTACGCAAAGTGGCCGACAGTAACGCTGGAAAATAAATTGAAAAACCACATGAAAATTCATATTATAAGTTGGTAGGATGAAGAAATTACAGGAGTGATAAGCTTTACGTGATTTGATTAAATGAAACTAAGCTCATGTTAAAGTTTCAGATTGTTACTCAGCCAAGGCTTCCGTGGCATTCTCATTTTAATAAAAATTGAATTATTAAGTTATGTACAATAATTACAGTCAAAACATAGACCTTCTAGTGAAAATTGCTAAAATAATTATCATTTGCAAATTTTTATATAATTTAATATATAATATTTTTTATGTAATATGAATTAAAGTAATATTTTTAATAATTTAATATTTTTCATCTAGTGGAAAGAATGGCTTCCACATTCATTTTATTTCTCACTTATCAAAAAATTCAAAATTAGCATAATATGCGTAGCCGCATGCAAGATTTCTCTTTGTTACAAGATCGTATAGGTTGCGAAGAAAGAGTTCCATTATTTTTTCGTTTATTTCAAGGCTTTATGTAGGATTATTCAATTTGTTTAAAATATGCACCGCTTTGTTCTACAATTTGTTTTCATTTCAAAGGTATTTTGATGATGCCTCATTCTTAGATGCCTTGCTCCTAATTGCTAAAAACCTCGACTAAGAAATTTTCACAATCTTCTCTTGATGATAATTTCTTATCAACTAGGAAGTTTTATAATGACAAATAAAAATTGTAAACGCTTAACGACCGATTTGAACTATAAGATGAATGCAACAAAGCTTCCTAACCAAGCGTCCGGAATTCCTGGCCAGGCACAATAGACATATGCGGCCTAGCGTTGTATTGATGGAACGCAAGTCTTCTCTTATTGCCCCTGGCCAATGACAAACATGGCGGTTCCAGCGAAGCGTTTCCTGAGATGAAAACCGAGTCGGTTTAGTTTTGCACTACAAAACCGAGAGGCGTCCAAACCGCGGTGTGTGTCATCACAATGCTAAATGAACGCACGGCTAAACCGACTCGGTTTTCCTCTCGGGAAACGTTTCGCTGGAATCGCCGTGTTTGTCATTGGCCTAAGTCTGACTGTGGATGGTCAACCGCTGGCTTGAAACGGTCCAATAGCTGACAGTAGATGTCCAAATTTGGTGTTCAATCATTTGGAAGTAGTGTCAATTCTTGTGGCACCCAAATATCGAGCTTATTTCTGAATACAGTTTTATTCAAATGGCTTAATAAATGTATTCGATCTTCAGTTCGTGAGTTACATTACAACTGCTAACTTGGCGATCCACTTAGATCGTTTCAATATTTTTAACGACATTTTCGACTACTTGCCTACCTGAGCAAAATGAGTCTTTAACAACAAACTTACCGAAACGGAAATTAAGCTGTGACAACCTCAAAACCCCAAAAACTAACCATAATTTAAATTTCATTTTTACCTTTGTCGAAGTTCAATTATTGACGTTCCTCTTTTACGCGCTTAAGTTTGTAAATGAATCGATCAGTCACCAAGCTGTCCAAATTCCCTTTTTTTTTACGGAATGTGATTTTCCCAATAAATATAACTCTGAACATATCATCACAAGATATACCTATATCAAATAACTAATATAAAAAGATAGCTCCATCTGATTTTCCAAAATAAACTTTCCGGTTGACATTTAGTTCGTATGAAAAGCCAGCAATGCAACCTCATCCGCAGTAGCTAGTTTCTCGAGCGTTACGTTTTCCGTAGAGCCATTGAAATCTTTCTTGCTCACCCACAAATAATTATCCTCAAAGCTGATTTGTGCTCACTAATCCCGTATAAAGCCCGGTCGAAAAAATCTTGCGGTACCCCAATAAGGAAAACTGTTAGTTCTCTATCAAAAACCAGAGAAAGAAAACGGTTGTTATGTTGCTTGAATCGGGATTAGGCAAATCCAGAGACCGTAAAATGAACGAAAAGGACGATTTATTTTATATGTTTACCTAGTAGGATACTGCTGTTATTTTTGTTTTTTGGTGTTCAGTAAATTTAATCCTTTTTTCGTCCTGAATCAAAATTTTCATTAAACTACTAATGCGAATAGAAAGTATTTAAATGGGGAATTTGACTAGATCTTGTTATTAGTGCATGAGAAGTTTAGAATAGTATTTTTGGATGGGCTTCAGAATACGTTTTTGTGTAATTGGTCACGTGCTGATAAGCAAATGTAAATGATTTAGTAATATGACGTTTTAGGGATTTGGAATAGCACTAATTGCTGTATTGCTGTATTAAATTGAAGCATTGGAGCATTGAAGCATTGCTGTATTAAATTGAATGTGAATTACTCATACAAAATGAATTAGTCATTTTTTTTCTGAATGGCAAATGATTAATTCGGGCTGCTATGTGACTAGGGATTCCAATCCCGAACCATATTTTCAATCCCGGGATTACGGGATTAAAAAATCTTAAATCCCGGGATCCCGGGATTTGAAATTCAAAATCCAACACAACAAAATAAGTCAAGTTTCCAGTAAACAGATTATATAATTTGCCATCATTTCAAAACTACAACAATAAGTAAGCTCAAAATTGTATAAAAAATTGCATTATTACTAATTTATATTATTGATGCAAATAAAAACAATAATTTTAATTATCCAAAACGTTGACAGTATAAAGACAGATATTAAAAATTACATCTATTACAAATTACAACAAAAAATCACGACAAAAAACCACAACAACAAAACACAACTCTTAGAATTGAGATACATAATAAAGTAACATATAAAAAAATTCGGCCAAAGTTCATTAGGTTTTTCGGAAGTAACATTGAAGCAATAGCATAGCATCTAAGGTATCGTCTCCAAGCCTGCTTCTAAATTTATTCCCGATTTTGGACGCCTCGGAAACGGTCGAGAAATATTGGTACGCCTGCTCCAAACTATGCAAGTGCCACCACTTTCGAAAAGATTCATTTCTTTTGCAATGGTTTTAATTAGATTAGTTTCTTGCGGCATTTCATGATTGATTATTTTCATACTTTTGCAGCTCTTCTTGTAGCGTTAATTGACGACTATCTTGTTCTGATCAATATGGGTATCTACTGGGTTCTCTTCATTTCTTTGGCTACCAAGCATAGGGTTCAGCATCTAGATCATTGTAGTATTTTTTTTAATATTTGCGTTGCTTGGTTTCAAAAATAGAGATTTTATTTCATTTGGTAAATTTTCGCTGGTACAATGTGGATTCTGGAGATAGCTTAGCATACCACTGAGGCTCTTTTATTCGGTCCAATATTGCAATTTTCATAGCATTCAGAAGAATAGACCGTTTTTCTCCTAACAGCCTAAAGACAAATCTTGATGAAGTATTAGCAGTGCATAAATTAACAAGTCTGCGACTAAAGGCCGTCACAGCCAATTTTACAGTGAGTAAAACTTCAATAATTTTCTGAATCGAATCAAACTCTGTTGCTTCTAATTGCTCTGAATATTACAGGCCTATTAATGTATACTATTTTTCAAAATGGGAAACTATTCGAGCATTGTCAAGAGACTATTTCATCTTGTTTTACAATCCATTTAAAGGAGACAGTTAAATGCCTTGCTCGGATCCGACATAGTTTTAAAGATCGTTATTATTTTTCGTTGGAGCTTTTTTAAAATATAAAACTACCTAACGAATTTTCTTCATGCATGCGCTGATGTCCTTCGTCTGATCTAGCGTGTCTTGCAGGCGACCGGTTTCAACGTAGTTAGCTGATTCAGGACCATCCAAATCTTCGTGGTCGTCGTTCAGACTATCAGCTGCTTCATCAACTCTTTAATCTGGAATGGACCTCATATTATAGCGAACATCGCAAACTGCCAAGTGGATGCTATGCGCCAAACAAATATGTTGCTCTGTACCAACTAGTCTGAATACTTTTCGCATTTCGTTTGACCCATCAGTTACGATGGTAACAATGTCTTTTCCTAGAGAAACATTAAACTCATATCTAGGTAGTTTCCAGCTGTCATTGATATTCTTACTCGCACCAAGCTCCAGTAAGAATTTACTAAGTAGATGTTTATATAGCGCTTATTTGCAGTCAAGGTCCATTAATCAAACATCAAACTGAACCGTTTACCTGAGATACTAGCCTGTTATATCTTATTTTTTATTATTTTCTTTATCCTGCTTGCATAGCCAACAACCTTTTTTTGATTGTTGTTAAGGATTTTGGTAAATCTGTGTATGCATTCGCTAGTATTAATTTCCTCAAATCATTCGATGTAACGAATGCACTAAATGTGAAACAGTCCATACTTATTTATTTACAAACCCCTTTGTATTCTCTTGTGAACTGTTACATCGGTTTGTTTTGCTCTATTCTTTACGCATTTTGATGTGAGCTAATTGTTTTCTCATAAATATGGATTCTATTTGCACTTTTCGAGTCTTGCTGTAACTCGATTGCCGATAATGCTTGACTCCCGGCCCCGAAATCCCAGCCAATTTCTGATCCCGAAAATCCCGGGATTAGAGCTCATCAATCCCGGGATTTTCGGGACCAGAAATTGGCCGGGATCCCGGGATTGGATTCGCTATATGTGACTGAGCTTTGAGCCTTTTGCTTTTTCTAAGTATATTGAATACAACAACAAAATCCTGCACAAGTCGCGTCACTGAAGCAGAATTTGCTAGGCAGCGGTTGTTTATGGGCTTGCATGTAGAGTGTGCTGGTAACAGTAAGGCAATCCGCACACGGGTCGGTGAGCTATCGTCGTAGATGCGATATTTCTACGCTTGGTCGTCACAACCTATGTAAATCAATGGGTGACCGCTAACGGAGCGTTAGCCTATCGCGAAGAGTGAGAAGCGTAGTCGGCTCACGTTGAGTGCGTCTCAAGCGTTGTGCATTGCAGGCTTAGAGTATAAAGATATTAAGAGTAGTAGAAACACTGTAAACGCCTGTAGGTGTGTGTCGCGAGTTTTTGCCTTCCCCCTTGCCTTTCACTCTATCACTACATGGGAGCGAAAAATCCGGTTGCTGTCAAATTTTGCTAGCCACGTAAAGTAAACGTAAACAAACTACCGACACGCAATAGAAATCGATAAGAAACAACTATTAAAAAGAGGCCTTTTACAAAACGAACTATTACACGTGACTAAGAAAAGTATGCAAAAGCATCAGAGTATTAGAAATAGACGCGACATTGATTAAAGCTATTAAAAAAAGGCAAAGATAACTGAGCAGCAGGACATCGCTCAAAAAACTAGCATTTTCCCGCTTTTGAAATGTTAATTCACAAAAAACTTTCCACCATAGCACTTGCTGTAAGGTTCTTAACGAAATCCAAAAAGTTTCAAGCATAACTAACACGCTTAGTTAAGAATTATTGCCGATTTACCGATTGAGTCCGCGATTTGGCGTTTTTGAACGCGACACTTTGACAGCTACCGGATTTTACTTTTTCAAGATGGCGCGAGGACTGTCGGAGGTCAATGGCGTAAGTAAGAAGATGATGCATAGGGGCATATAATTTGTACATTAAATTTGTTAGAAAATTTTGGGAGGCAATTTAGATATGGGTAGAACACAAGTTAATAATATAATGAATTATAATAATATAAACAATTATTTGGTGTGCAGGTATTATTTGGACATGTTTTAACTGCACAAAAAATTTTGCACAAATATTCAAATATGCGATTCGAAAGCAATGCATAACGAGCAGCCTGATAAAAAAAATCGGACTACTATCAAATTCATACTATATACATAAATATATATATTTTTATATATATATATATATATATATATATGTATATATATATATATATATATATATATATATATATATATACATACACATATATATATATATATATATATATATATATATATATATATATATATATATATATATATGTATATATGTATATATATATTTATATATATATATATATATATATATATATATATATATATATATATGTATATATGTATATATATTTATATATATATATATATATATATATATATATATATATATATATATATATATATACATATATATATATACATATATATATACATATATATACATATATATATATATATATATATATATATATATATATATATATATATATATATATATATATATATATATATATATTTATATATATATATATATATATATATATATATATATATTTATATATATATATATATATATATATATATTTATATATATATATTTTATATATATATATGTTTATAAAGATATAGATATATGTATACATATATGTATATATATTGGTTCACGTTTCACTTCGTATATCAACTATTTAGTTTCGGCAAAAGAATATTAAAGCTTGAATATTCATATCAGATTTACGCACAACATTTATATATATTCAAATTTCCGCGCCAAGCCCCTTCATCCAAAACGAGCCATTCATCTACGCCCCGAACAATTTGTCCGAATGTTCGTAAATTTTCATAGTATGGGTAAAATCTTGGGAAAATGAAGACAGTCTGCTGGCTTTATTGCGACTCTTAATATCTTTATACTCAAAGATTGCAGGCCTCAAGTCGAATGAGTAGTCGTTTTTGCAAGCGCGATGGATGACGGCGACGTACAATTTGTGGGGAAGGTGGGAAAATGCCCCGAATGGTATGATTTTACGACGCATACTGACGTTTTCTTGGCGACCCGTGTGCGGACATGATGACGACACTCGTTTTCTCACGAGCTTGACAAGTGTCAAACGCATCTCTCACGTATCGCATGGCTAACGACCCGTGTGCGGAGTGCCTAAGAGTGTTCTAAACTAGTGATGGGCAAAACTGCTGTTTTCAAATAGCAAAAGCAACTGCTTATGCTATTGCTAAACAGCAGCTTTAAATAGCAGCTAAAAAACAGCAGTCTGCTATTTGTTGTGTCGGTGCAACATCTCAGTGGGTGCAATATATTATTTCATTTGTGATTTCTCGCCGGCTCGGGTTCACGTACTATGCAAATTGCAGTTTGTTGGGTTCCCTGTTTTACACAATGTTCCTATTGTGGTTTCGAAACGGCGCAAAGATTTCATACGTTTCCATCATATGTATGATGTATGTACATGCGTGCGTATGTAAAGTAATATGCTATTGAAATTTGTGTCGGGAGAAATATTTGAGAGAATTTATCCGGCCAACAGGGCCATGAGGTGAGTAAATTATCACAACAAAACACGGACATCTTTTAATAAGTTTGTATTAAGGATTGAAATTTGCCTAAGCCCACGTATACCTATGCATAGATATGAATGAATGAATGATTAGATGAAATTAATGATGAGTAAAATAATTACTTATCAGTTTGGATTTGGCGCATTTAATCCTGTGAAGGAAATGCTGTGTAGCGTATATGCACAAAATTTATGAAAATCATTTATTTTTCATATCTGGGTGCATGTACAAAATTTAATATTTTTTATTTGAACGGTTATTAGCTCACGCATATTTTAATCATTATGCATTCCTGCAAATGTGTTATTGTGTATATATACACCTGGAACATATTTACCGCTAAATAAAGGGGAGAAAAAGTGAGAGATATAATTTTTTTTATTTTCTCATATAATATATTTATGACACATTTACATGCACATAGGTATATTTATAAAACTTAATAAGTAAGCCTAATTCCAACATAAGCATATCTTTTGACTAATTCTATGTGTTTCCATTTATAAAAATGATTTGCTTTACTTTTCCAGATGCCAACCGATTACGGCGATCTGAAGTAATTTGACCCGTTTTGGAAAAGACCCGCTCACATGGCACTGAAGTCGCTACAGTGCCAATATTTTCCCTAGCAATTTCGCTTTAATAGGGATAATTATAAGCATGGGCCTTCCACCATAACAGAGGACCCTGGTTCCGTGGTAAAAGTGGCTCTTCCAAATACCGCTGCACTTCAATTATAGCTCGTGATGAAGAATTCCTCTCTGGCTGAAAAGAAGCAACTTTTTTGTCCAAATAGCTCAAAAAGGATTCTTGTTCTTCGTCTAATGAGACAGACTTCTCCACTTGTTGTTGCTGTTCTGACAAATTTTTTTCGACAGCTTGAGTGACTAAATTTGTCACCGTGGTTTTTGCGCGATCAGCGACGCTTTCATTTGAAAAGCCTACACTTTTAAAACGGGGATCCAAATATGTTGCAACCACACAAGTAATACTGGTTTCCAGGTTTCCCAGTCGAACGTTAATCCCAGTGTGTATGCTATTGACAACTTCATTCGCTAGGCTTGAAAATTCACGATCCTTTAAACTAGCATACACGTTTTGCAACCCTTTTGCTATCACAATGGCTGAAGATAATGTGACGTACTTTTCACCGCTTAGTTCTTTTGTAGCTAGTTCCATAGGAGCGAGAACTTTTAACAGGTGTTCAATATTGGCTAGCTCTTCATTCGTTAGCATAGGTCAATCTTCTTTCCCGAGTGCCGCAAGAGTAGCTCGTATTACCTCTTTCAATTCTGATATTCGTTTGAACATATAATATACAGAATTCCACCTAGTGGCCACGGATTGTATCAGTCTCTTCAGCTTATTCCCTTTTTGTGTTTGATAAAGGTCTAGTTTCGATTTCGCTGCACTACTCCTTTTAAAATGCGACAAAAATTGACGAGATTTTTCTATAAGTGGCTCCATACTTTTTAATCCGTCCTTAACAATTAAGTTTAAAGTGTGAGCTAAACAACCTAAATGTTTCCACTTCAACAATATTGTGCGCGTTATCCGATATGGCTAAAAATACTTTGCCAGTTAAATTCCATTCTATAATCGTGTCCTGAAGTACTTTCGCCAAATTCACGGAATTATGTTTCTCATTTTATTGACTAATGTCGAGTAAAGCTGATTGAATCTCAAAGTCAGGTCCAATCCAATGAGCGGTAACTGCAATAAATCTTTCATTATTGCACGACGTCCAACAATCTGTTGTAATCGTTACGGAGACGGCATTTTTTTCAATTTTTTCCTTAGTTGAATTGTATGCATCCATAAACTTTGCAGGAAGCATTACGTTTGCCAGCATCTTCCTACTCGGCAACGCATATGAAGGATCCAACGCCTGGCTATAAGAACGAAAACCTTTTTCTTCTACGATTGAAAACGGTTGGAAATCCACCGTTACCATATCCAAAAGTCGCTGATCTATATAACTTTTTCTCGTAAAGCTTATTTTCGGTGGTGCTTTTAATGTAGCTTGAAGAAGCCTCCGTTTTGGCGCAGAAGAAGTCGATGTCGATGGTGTTGGTTCCACATTTTCAGCAGCAAGCAATTCTGTCCTCTGAAGAGTGCTGTTCCCTTGTTGTCTCAGCATTAGACAGTTTTTCTTTATTTATAAACAAATTTGGAGTTGATCTGTACGTAATTGACACAGAAAGAATCTTGCAACGAGCTCTTGGGACAGGTTTATTACCTCAGCATCAAATATAGGTAAGTCACCAGAGCTTGGAGAAGAGGTCGTACTAGCAATGTTATAGATACTAAAAGTAGTACTATTGTTGTTGTTGATATTGGGAGCACTGCGGGCGATTGCACTGTAAGTTTGAACCGTTTCAATCTGGTTCATTCCAATGTTGCTTTAAGTCCTGGTACGATTGCCTCTGGTAGGTAAAGGCTGGAATTGACTTAATCGTGAAGATAGATTTTGATAAGTCTCCATTATGTGGTAGTTCTTCGGAGTGAAAATTTTGTCAGTGTGGAAACGTGGACACTCTGCTGATTACTGACAGAAAAAATTTCCAGTGTTTCAGTTTCCGATCGATTTCGTAATTAAAAAGACGTTTGCACAATTCATTTTTCAAATTCAATCGCTTATTGACATCAAATACCACTTTTTAGCTCGTAAGAATGAGCTGGCAATCCTAAATTGAGACTTCAGTCTACACAAAACCGTCTTTCACTTTGGATGTAAAAGAGGCCGGTACATCACCATAACTATTACAAAATATGTGGCAGCAGCTCAATATATTTCCTCTCTTCCTGGACTTAAATTCAATTGAGCACATTTCATCGAATGTGGAACGAAAGCTATGCCTGCAATTTAGAAAAAAGACATGTGACTAACATAAAAGCATTAATGAAAAAACACCACAATGAAAATGTTTTTAATAATTTATTGAAAAGCTAGAGCTAAAAACACAATAATTAGATTAAATAAAAAGGGAAAATACGTTGTTGGACATCTTAAATTATTTCTCTACGAATTTATTTTGAGCGTGAGTCCGTAAAAACAGAGTGAAATGCACTTCGGATCTAAATTTAAATGCAAAATTGAGAAATTTGTCTTTAATCAGATACAGACTTGAAAATTTTTCAAATGGTCAATATACGAGCGTGAAAACGAAATCCAAAGCTCATCGAAAATAGTTCATATGCCAATCAATCACCACAGTGTCACCAAGATAGTTTGGGAAATCAACAAAATATATGTCAGCACAGTCTGTAGCTGGGACTCGAATTTCGAAACCTGACGTTTCGAAAATTGTTCAACAAATTTAGCAGAAAAACTGTTGTAAACTATTATACACATTATCGATGAGAATTATTTACTTTGACATGAGAAAAGTATGGTATGTCTTGATTGAAATAAATCTTACCGCAGTAAATTACATGCTGAAGAAGGAAATTGTATTTGTTTGTTCTCGACATTCCTGTGATATAATAAATAAATCACCAAAATAGGCCATCGATTGAATGGAACGAAATACAATTTATCTGATCAAACTTGACGCTGTCTAATGAGATAAAATCAAACACTAATCTCGCTCTAATAGCTCGTTCTAATCTAAAATCAACTCAGGCTCTTACTGAAACAGTCTAGAAGGATGTTTCTCACTCCAAGGATACTTACATACTGTCCGTAAATATTTTAACTTGACGTACTCTTATCCTTTTGCCAGTGGAGGATACCATAAAACCCATTTCTATTGACAATTTTCATCCCCCAAACAAAATTTGTGGCGAGCTGAGAAGCTGAGCGGTACATGTCCTAGACGGTCAAACATAGATGGTCAAACATAAAGACTAGTTCGTGTGTTTTTGCTGAATAACAACGTTGCCGATGGCAAAAAGAAGATTTATAAGTGCTATTAGGTTATCGATAGGTGAGGGGTCGTCGAATTCACGTCGTTTTTATTGTTTTCGAAGAATCCGCATTTTTCAAGATAAACAGAATGAATGTGAATATAAAGCTGTTGAACTGCCAAAGTCAGAGTGGAATTTACTGATAAACACTAGAAAATCAATAGCAATGGATTTTTGAATTCATCGTTTATTTGGATTACGCTTTGGTGAATGGAAAAAAATGATTGTAATATAAAATTTAGACATGAAGAGAATCATATTAGCATATACTTGTAGGTTATCAGAAATTTTCGGCGAATAGCAAGCCAAAAAACTAATATACCGTCAAATATAATAATGCATACTTTCTAAAAGAATTAATATTATCAATCCAAATAAAACCATTATGTTTTGTGTCGGCATACTTGAGTCTTTAAGACAGTTTTCAAAGCGAATTCTCATCATTCAGATCTGAAGCAAACCTTTTACTTTTATTGCTCTCATCACAACGCTGAACACCTTCATGTTCGATTAGTCAGCGAAAGTCTGCAGAATGGAAGAAAAATCCAAGAAAAATGATAATCACAATTTCCTTTGGTTTTCATTCTTCCTTCCAATCAACCTTCATTCTTCGCACAAAGCCAGTTGCGCATATAGCAGCTCGTGTACCTTCCAGCTTCAGACGAATTGCTGCAAAGTTTTCATGATTCAATTTTATTAGTCGAGAAGAAAAGTAAAAAAGAACGAGGCAAATCTTCCAGCAATCTAACCGACAAATCAGGATGGATAGAAGTTGCCTTTGATCTGCAAACAAGACAGTCTTTCGAGCGGAACAGAAATTAAGGAGTGAATTTATTCAAACCGTCTACCGTTCCTTTACCTCATCTTTTTCTCATTCTGATTCGGTATTTCTCGCAGAAATTATAGAAAAGCAGAAGAAAAACTTGTGAAAAGTTTATTCGGGCGAGGTAATAATAATTTTTTATACTTGACGTAGACAGGAAGTAACTGTAGACCTTCTCTTTTGAACATTTGCAATTACAATTTGTGATGCATCGAAGGGTGCTTGTGAGCGATACACGTGTGTCGGTTGAATCTGCTGAAGTAGAAAGGATGTATGATGTAATGTTGATACTCAAACATCGGGAGCTGTTTGTCAGAAAACGATAAAAGAACTGACTGATATAAGGGAATTTTATTGGATTGATTACAAGCGACTTGACTTGTGAGCAAATAAGGGTATCTTCCGGTTTTCATGGATCACTACGTAGCATCCTGTTGCTTGTTCATCATATCTCACACTATAAAGTAAAAATAATACAATACTGAGTTTTTTGAATCGTCAGGCAATTGTTAGCACTAAATGCGATGTACGTATGAAAAGGTATCTAACAACATCGAGAATGTGTTTTTTATGTCAGCAGAATGGATGGAAGCGCTGTCCCTCCCCGAAGGTGCAAGGTGAGAAAATGTTATTAGTCGATGATATGAATGGTATAATATGAATGGCTCGCCTATCGCAGAATTGGCCGCATGTTGCAGGAGACAAGTCCCATTCTCCAGAGTAAATGAAAATGCTAAAAAAGTACAAGAGGTCATCATTTTTGATCGTCGCATAGCAATTGACAATGGACCTTTATAACAGGGTTATTAATTTTAACGGAATTCTCGAATCGCAATCTTCTATCAATTCACGTTTGATGGAATGAGCACTCATTTTTGATGAAAAAAAGCTTACATAATTATTTGATAATATCTTTGACATCTTCAAAGACTACAGTGTTCGTTTTTTTTTTATTTGAGCTGAAAGCGTTTATAACAACATTAGATTTAACTGATATATTCGCTCAAGCTAAAATATAATATAGGAAAAGTAGTTTATTTTCTGACGCTATAAAGTAAATGAATCGTATTGAAATGTAAAATGTTATACATTTCACTAACTTCACTTCATAGCGTTAAAAAATAAATCATTTTTCCTAAACCGTATTTTGTCTTCTATTAAAAACAATAAACAATGAAACTATTCAATTTATTGACTTTCAAACATCGTCAATTACATTCGTGACCAACAAATCTTATCGAATTCGATTGTAATTGAAAGTCGATAAAAAAGTGATTAGTTTCAGGGTGATAATATTGAAGTATCATAAGCCTAAGACGACGATGCCGACGACAACTAAGACGTAACATATGGAGAATAATCAATGAATTCAACTTGAACGAGTTCTCATGTCAACGACTGAAACGAAGAACGTGTTTGAAATTCGAACTAGATGCTCTATTGGTCATGTCCTTCTTCTGTTCACTCATCCAGTTAACGGGTCTTCAAGCTTTCGACGACACATTTCTCTTTACTTTCTCTCAAGGCTTGACCCCAGCACTACTTGAGTAAATTAATCGCCCGGCTGGACTGAAGTAGCGAAGTTATATACGATGAAATATATGTAATTTATGATCAATGCTGTTCGGTTCAATGGAAAAGTCGATATTAAGTGATATTTGATATTTAGCTACCGTGCTATGATGCTATGTCAATAGTCGACAGTTTTACGAAGAAATTTAATAAAATGGACAGGCCTAATCATAAATACTTCATGCTAGTAATTGGAATTAAAAAAATATTTTGTACGTTTTTGAACTTTTATCCGAAATAATAGGTACTTGAGCTTTTAAGCAATATTACAATACGTTCTTAGTTTTTGTACATCTTTGTACTTTTGATTGTTGCTGATGCTATCGAAAGAAGCTTTTCAAAAATCAAAATGGTGAAAGAAAGTTAATTTCATCTTCATTTATATTTTTACATTTTCATGTCCATCCCTTCGTTGGGCAACATTGACGCAGTCTTCATGCTTAATGTTGACAATAGCAACAGCTTCTTATTTCTACATTTTTTTCTAAGAATAAATCGGCTTCACAATAAATGAAAGTAAGATGAATGATTAATACTCGGAATAAAAGATTGAGGGGCTAAAATAAGTCAATTCGAATCAAAAGAGGTATTTGTGAGGTCATGATAGAATAATAAAAAGAATAATTCAAAAATAAACGATTTGTTCCATTTTGATTTAACGAACTTTTGTGCCGATCGAGTAGTAAGCTCAACGAACATGGATCATTTTTTGTCCTTCGCCATTCCGCGCGTACAATACGGCTATCTACTCTCCCATTTTTCTTCGGATAATTAGAGAACGAAAGAGGTTAGATGTAAGTTCAATTTATCAAAAATAACGGTAAGATTAGCCATTTTTTGTTTTAGGGAAAATTGAAAAACAACCAAAGAAATCTTAGTTGAGTACTATGCAGCTTATAAGCGGCACATTAAAAACAAGTGGTAAACATTTTGTTTTTTTCTTTGTCCAAAAAAGCTTCTTCGTTTTGCTTCAAAAATCTCGTTTCGTTTCTCCTATGAAAAATTTGCGAAGATTTTGCTAACAATTTTCAATAAGTTGTTGTTTTTCACACCTTCGAAAATGGAATTGAAGTGTTGGTGGCCTTTTTACTAGCGCATTATTCGACTACTTATCGATGAAATATTCTACTGAATTACATCTCAAGCTTAAATATGATTCGAGGACTGAGACTGACATTGATTGTATTGATTTGTATAATGAAATTCACGCTTTAAAGCAGCATTTCCTAGAATATAAGTTTAAAGGCTAGCGTACCCAATTATAACATCTTTCTGAAAATGGTATCATTTAAACTTTACCGCACACAGCAGTAGTTTTCAAAATACATATAACTCGGCCCGTAACAAATGCGTTTAGTGAAAGAACATTCCAAACCTGAAAATCATTTTTGAAAAAGTATTTTAGATTGTGATATGAAGATAAAGAGTAAGATTCAATATTTGTCCTATTGCACATGAAACATTAAAGTATTTAGAAAATAACCGAATAAAAAAAGATTTAGCAGATACAAAAGCAAGAAAAGTTCAATTTCTGAAGGCAAGTGAAAGTCTTCAATTAATTTTTTATTAAGAAATGTTTTTCCTTTTGGCAAAAATGTAGTTCTTAATAAATTAGTAGGTAGATACGCAGCCATTTTAAATTCACTAACTTTTTTCATTCACTAATTTCACTCGCTCATCACCCCAACAAGCTGGCAAAAAAAGTACTAACTCATCGTAAATTTCAGCGATTGAAAAGAACTGACCCGTTGGACCTTCCATCTCTAACGTAGAAAAAAACAACTTGCGTAGCCACTTTCGTTGCTTTTCAAACTCTTTTGCATGAACATTGTAATTCTATAACACAAATCATAGCTTCTTTGCTGTCTGACTTTAAGTCAATAAATTAACTTGGGTCCAAAATGTTCACGTCTTCAACTGTGAGGAGTGCACATCATTTGTTTTAGCATGTAAGATTTTACAACTAACTGAAGCTTCTTTTACGAATGTAGCAGTTTAATAAAGGTATTATGAAAAAAAAACTAATTTTTGAAAATAAGCCTCACATACAAACATAATGCCGGTTTCCCATCAAACCGACTAGTTGAGTTGGTATTTTATTGATGTTCTCAAAAACATTGAAATGAAAAAAAAAACTACATCAAATCCAAAACTCAGCCTAACCGACAGTTTTTGTTCGAATAGTGAATACCATCGATGATTTTTTTTACTTGTTTTTATATTTTTCGTTCTAGGGTCTGAAGAAAGATAAAATAGTTAATAGAATGAAATATTTTTTTAATAAAAAAAGTATTATTGAATAAACCACTATGAGTATTTTTCTATCGTTCCCAAAATAGAGGCGGCACTATGTGTCCGCAATTTGTTTGTAGAAACCCACTTCTGACACCAATGTTGCACTTGCGGGTCCACATCCTCTGGTTGATTTTTACAAAAGTGAAAATTGGATATTAGATTGAATTTGTTTTGTAGTTTTAGGCCCTACCTATTGTTTTTCGTGTATAAAGCAAAAGTTTATTGTGTCAGCGTAAATTTTGTCAATGAATGAATTTCTATGTGAATTTGAGAACTCAAAGAAATTCAACTCTGTTTTGTTAGTCCCTGTTCTTTCGGTCTCAAAAATTCTTAAGCACACGGAATAAGTTTGTTAAATTGGAGATACACTATATTTTTTAATGTGCAGGCATAATCTGAAAAATGAAATAGCTACTAGATATATGACACAATGATGGACAATTACAATACATGTACGAAATAATATGCAGCAAAGACACGCATAGGACTTTAAAATAAAAGCGTCAAAACACCCACATTCTAAATACACTGTCCCTAATTTTCAGTAAAGTACTAAAAAAACACAGGAAAGGTGTATTATCGGGTAATTTGCAACGAAAAAATTGTCAAGAACATGCATCTAATAGAGGAAGCAGTTGCTCCTGCCTATGCAAGCCAATGATATGCACAAATCCAACATTCACGGAGTTTACAAACTAACTAAAACCTTTTGGCGTTGCTGCTTCTGGTCAAGATACCAAAAAAACTGCAAAACTCACGAGTGTTCAAAAAGTTGCTGAAAAGTCATAGATTTATTTCTGCTGTGTTTCTGTTTTGTCCGTCTGGTGGAAAGCCGGCATAATAATGATAATAAATTGGTTGACAATATAAAGGCTTTTTCCTGTTTTACACACTATTAAGCTTGGTATTATCTTCGAGTTCACGTAAAATTTTCATACCAAATTTGTTCCAGCAAATATTTTGCTTGAAATTTAACAAGAGTTGTATTCACTTTTTTGGCTGAAAAGTTGCTTTTTTGTGAAAAATTGCTTTCGATTAATTTGGTATGTCCAGTTCATTCTTTCAAAAAAGTTACATTTGGTGTTTGAATTTGAAAATTCAATTGTGCAAATATCTTTTCAGTAACCAAATCGATCGAACATTGAAATATTTGATTTTTTATCAGTCAGAAATCAGCAGTCTCCGCTTTTTTCCATTGTCAAAATTTTCACTGCAGATAATGGAGACTGGTCAAAATTTATCTTCACGGTTAAGTCAATACCAGCCTTTGAGTAACAAAGGGGGAAATAAAATAGGAATGAGGGCAGCATAGATAGCTATGCACCTAGGCATTCAAACAGTCTGCAGCGTGTCTGTTTGTCGAGGCTTATTCCGATCCCTGACAGAGTAGATACGGGTTCATTAGTCAAAAAAATTTGAAATAAAAAACTGATTTAAGATTTCGAACAGTGCATGAAACAGCTGCATCAGAAACATAAATATAACCAACGAGTGGGCAGGATGAAGCAGTACACAGCTTACCGATCAATTTTTAAGGGCAACAAAGGAATTTCTATTGCTGATCAGTTTGGAACATTGGAGTGATTGGTGCACCACTTTGATCAAAACTGCACATCAAAGATGACGATCAGTTTCATTCAACTATACCTGACTATTGTCATCTTGGAGAGCTTGAGTAGCCTAGTGGGTAGAGCACTGGCTTCTTGCGTGTGGGGTCCCTAGTTCGAATCCAGGTTCGGACGAGGGTCCGCGCACCAAGCTTTGAGTTCACCTAGCTCTAATTAGGTACCTGATTTAAATCAGGGGTAAAGTGAGTCGTGGAACTAATCACTCCACACTCGTATCCACAATGATTAATAAAAATTGTAATGAAGCTCTCTACCAGCTTCAACCCCTAGACCCGTACAAGGGTTGTCGTGGGATTGCTTTACTTTACTTTACTTTTTATTGTCATCTTGGACTGATCTTCTCATTGGACTGATCTGCATCTGCAGTATAGAATACGTCACAAAGTATAGTAAATACAGGGCTATCATCCTGCTATAAGATGGTCTTCACTGAACGACTACGCCGGTAATATAGGACAATTCGGTTCTAAATTAAGCGGGTCGTGGAAATGAGCCTTCACTCCAGAAAACTGATAGAACTGGCAATACTGACGATGACACATTTATATCCAGGCTGCCAGATCCTTATGACCCTCTTTCATGCGTCTTCTTAAATCTTGGACTGTAAAAAGCGATTTTATAGACCGAAGCGAGCATGAAAGGTTTAATTCATAGTCCAGTCAAGTCCAAGATTTTTGAGTCTGCCAATACAACAATGAAATAAATATACGGTATCGTACCGGTACGCTTCAAAAATTGTTAGACTGTTTTAGTTTGATCTCACCCTTGCCATTTTCTTTTATAATTTTTTTCAAATAACTTATATTCGGTTGTAACTTATTAATTTTTCATTGTTTAATTTGTGCTCAGTTGCAAAATATTATGAAATTCTTAGCAATATTGTTTGCAACAAAAATGGGATACTTTGCGATTGGGTGATATTTCAGTATAAATTGCTGAAAAATGACACACTGTTCTACTTCCCAACACACTCGAAGAGTATTTGTATTGCTTAACGTCATGACTTGTACCAAGAAAAGAGATTATTCAGTACAAATTAAACAGCGTCAAGTAGTGAACAGCATTCATGAAGAATTTAAGTCAGTCAATCAAAAATCGAAAACTGAGAGCAAATAAACAATGGCATTTTCATGGAAATGGCCGAAGAGTTATAAATGCGAGGAGCATCTGATTTTAAGGAGCAACCTGAAAATGCGCATGTTCTACAAACGGTCATTTCACAAAACACAATACACCATTCAACGCTAGAATAAACCATTTTATTGTATTTTAAGCCATAAGTACTGAATATTGATGGATTCTACGAAAAAATTGTCATATGTGTTATTAAGTTCCGAAAACAAAAGAAGCTTCCAGAGGTCTTTTCTAAAAAAGGAAGTATAAAATGAAGTATTTGCAGGCTATTTAAAGTAATTCATACAATTTTGAAAATATAATCATCATGATTAGTGTCCATAGCAATAAACTTTCAAGAGCTACATCTATTTTGTGAAGACAAGAAAAAGGTGTAGCTTGGAGACCAATACCATTGATACTTATAAAAACTAGCAGAATAATAAGTATCAGATTCAATAATTTCCAAACAGATATCTCTAATAAGAAATTCCCATTACCCAACCGTCTATGAAACTGACGAAATAAATTGAACGATACGTATGTACGTTCATCATCATTCTTCTCTTGAAGTGCCCTCTCTGTACCGGCAGCACTCCTTAATAAAACCAGCAGCTAAACTATGCAGTTTGACATCAATAAGGAGGCCGTAACGTGTTATATATTATGTTGGTGAGTGGTCAAAAGTCATAAGCATACGTGGGCTGGACCATAGACGGAATATATGTGTGTTGAAGCAAACTAGCCCAAGCTGTAAATCATCCTTCAGTGAAATGAACTTGCTACAAAACGGACTGAATTTCTCGACGATACCCGACCGAATCGCAATGGACTGGACAAACTAGGCCCATGTAATGTGAATAAATTCTGCTGACTATGTTTGAACTGAGAACTTTTAATCTGGGTAATGTGCACGCTATTGTGTTTTTGGGGTCAGTGAGGCCTCGACCCTTTTTTACTGAAAGTCTTTACGCTGAGCTCACGCTAGCTACCGAGCCGTATCCTGTCTTTTGTGGAGCGTGATATGAGAAATAGACGACTATTGATGATGTACCGTGCTTTCGTTGCAGAAGTGCCCCGAGTCAGGGCTAGTTAGTATGAGAATACATACGAAAAGATCGTTCAATGTTTCGGACTATGCTCAAGTTGCCGCTTGCGAACCGATGAGATAGATAATATATTATTATGCAAGAGCAAGATTGGCCATTCGGCTAGAAGGATTGGCATGTTACAAGGACTGAATTTTTGAGCTTCGTAGTATTCCTGTCATGGACAAGAAATCGACGATGAGTCCAGGCCCTGGTTGGGTTCTATACCAAGCGCTTGACTAAAATTAACGATACTGGGGTATTGAGTGGTAAGCCTAAGCCTGCATCAGCTTCCAGCTCCCAGACTTGCTATGCAAAGAATGTACCGAATTTTCGCATCACATTATAATGGTGAGTGCTGATGATACGATATATTGGGGCTCCTCCCCGAGCTCTGTAGGATTTGGTCTCATTTGCATTATAGCTTGCGGTCAGGATATTTATGGGTCTACTTGGTGACTGGTTGTGTTAGGTCCGATTGTATTCGGACCGTTTTGCAACTGAAAGCTATAAACAAAATCTTATCGGTCGTAAAAGCAACCCTCAAATCTTATTTTGGGATTAGTTGGGTGGAGCTTGATTTTGAACAGAACAAACAATTGTTATAAGTGTGTTCGATCTGTTTTACGGATCTGCTGCAGACTCGAGATAGTTTCATTTTACCGAGTCCGGGTGTGGAGAATGGAATTCGTAGTCGTCGAACGTAAATATTTCATTAACACTTTGGTCAGTTGAATGTGTCCTGTGCAACGATGGATTTGACTACGAATAGTTTCAATGAGGTAAATTGAAAAATTTCCCAGGGGTGGGTGGTCGTAACAGCAAAATGAAGGTAAGTAGGCTTGTTTGATGGATTTTGGGATCGTAATTAGACCTTGAAAATGTAGCTGCTTTTTTTTATCTCCAATATGAGTTTTGTTGTTACAGTTTCTTTGCATGAGAGCGAAATACACCCTTGTTTACCTTTATCACGTACACGATACTAAAACCATCTTTCAAAAAAGATAATGTAACTCTTGGGTTAAGCGGGTTGATTGAAGTAGTTTGAAAAACCTACCAATTAAGCCAACTTCATCACCTGCTCAGTTTTCTTCCAAATACAATCTTTTTGATGCCAAGTTCACTTGCCAAACAGCAACCTTAATTTGATGTCAAATAAGTTTTTATGAGCTCAACTATGCCACCCCTTTCGCAAAAATATTGTGAAATTGCTTAAGGTGCACGAAACGTCTGCCATGCCACTAGTACACAATGAATCATGGTTGCAGTGACATTGTGTGCAGATAAATTTAGCTCCTGTACAACATTTTAGTTTGTTTGCCGTGACTTGCAATCAAAAAGAGCGGCGACGGTATTTTTAGGAATTGGCAGAGACAACAGAAATTCCATTTTAGTTTACAAACAGAACGGCAGACATTTAGCGGGCGGACTGAGCGAAAAGGGAGACTGTTTCGCGACGTCGTTGTTCAGAATTTTCGATGTATCTTTGCTGATATTATCTACGTAGACATCCGCGCGAATACTTGCATTTTTGTGAGGAGGATATTTTCGTATCCGTATTTGCAATGTTCTGTTTTTAGTCCAAGTCGGATTGCGGAGCGCATAAATATGTATGGTTTTGATGGTACCACGGCTGCAGCGCCTTATTCATGCACAGTCAGTTCTGTTGGTGTTTTTCGTGTGGCTTTCTTTTGTTTCGTAATATGTATCTCCCCTCAGATAAAGCATTGGCTTCTTCAATTAATCAAGCAGATGTACGTGAATGCAATCTGAAAGCAAGAACGAAGAATTGAACTCTGATGAAGTTGCGAAAGTACGGAAGCTGTAGTATGTAGACGTGCAGAGCTCTCAAGCTTATGAAAAATTTATTGATGAAAATGCCTCAACGCGATCGGGCTGAATGCCTAAAGACGAGGAGCTTGGCTGGTACTCGAGTTTGTACAATGAATGCGAAACATACATAAGCAAACTCTTCATTTTTCCTTTCACGTTTCCGAGTAAGTAATTCGTACACTTTGGATGAATCTTGAAATCGTGAAAGCTTTACTATTTCATTATGTGAGAGAGTTTTCCAAGTTGTTTGCCTGAAGGAGGAGAGTAATTGGTTTAAGTTTACTGTTTTAAGTGGTACAACTAATCCTACGGGAAATTCGGGAAAATTAGGAAGGGTTTAGTTGAAATTCAATGGCAAATACAAGTGGAAGGCGTTGGTGGGCTGTGATTTCTATTCGGTTGTGGGGCGCTGATTTTGATAAGTTTAGTAGGCTCCGAGATCATTAAGGTTATCTATTCAGCTTTCCGTGGCTGCGCCTTAAACCTGAACCACAAACATATTTCATGACTAATGCTTACATCATTTGTGTATCGATATAAGACGGGAGCAACCATACTAATAGATGGGCATATTTTAGTGATTTTGCTATCAATATTGATTCATATACCTTTTGAATTGCATAAAAAGGTTTTTTAAGAATATAATTATTTTTCAATATTCAAGACACATAAACTACCATAACTGCGATTATCAATCTAATTTTTCAGCCAACTTTCCATCAAATTTGGCTTAAAGTAAGGTTCATTTTCGTCAAAATCTATCAGAATTTATAGGGCACAAATCAATTTTTTTCTTGGTGATTTTTCAAGGTGGCTCCACTGTCACGGAGTTCCCTATATTTCAAACTCGCTTCTGTGAGTTCTCGTGAATAAAAGTTTTTGGTGCTAAAAACATAGCTAAATTGGGGGAAGGATTATCGTTTTTGTCCGATATGGAATTTCAAAAGTTTTACTTTGACTGTTTAGACAAAACATACAATTTTTACAGGAGTTTTTTTTTTCTAAAATGCTAAAAATTTTCAGAAAGTTTGATAATGTCAAGGTTTTCACTTTCAATGCCTGCGGTACGTGCGAGGCTGCCAGCACGTTCATAAAAACCTACAAGCGTCTACAATTAAATAATTTCAATATGTCCTCGAAGTTTCATAATGATTTGATAATCCTGTCAAAAGTTATGGTAACTTAAAATTTTTCGAAAATTCTCGATCTTGTTTTAGTCACCTAGCGCACACATAGGGTTAAAAAATTTCAAAAACGTTATCATATCTATATTTTAAACACGTCCCAAATTCATGGCACGAAATTAGTTTTTTGAAAGTAATTTTTTGAATTATGAGAATACTTAAAATATCACTAAAACGGCCGTCGGCGTCATAGGGTTAAATATAATTTTTATTTTGTGAAAATCGGACCTATTCTTCATATAGAACAATGTATGCTGAAACTTGGTGGCGCAAATAACACATTCACAATAAATAATTAACATAATATTGGAGCTATATTTAAAAACAGATTATTTATTGAAAAAAAACTGAAAAAAGTAATTGCAAAACTAACATAAAAAATTGAGACTTTACTAAAGAAAAGCACTTATCGGCTGCAGACGACAGTCGGCCGTTGACATTATTTCGAAGTCAATTTCATTATCACAAATAGGCAGTAATCTTTGATGACAGCACTTAAGTGATGTATTTTCATAGCATAAGTTAATTGATTTAATTTGATTTTTGATCTTAATTTAATTTTTCTTTAGATGCAAATTTACAACCGAATTCACCAAGAGATTATCCGATGTCATTACAGGTCCTCTTATTTCCACCCGTAAAATTACGTTTCTTTTATTTTGCCGTATTCTTTCGTAAGAAAGTGAATTAATTTTGATTTTAAACGATCAACAATTCTCTTTCGTAGCACAATGTATTATAGTTAAATTTTCCCTTCATTGTATTCAATTCTCATTTCTTTTCGTTTGCAATTTTGAATATTTTTTTTTCAATTTGTTTCTCCAATAAAATAGAAATTTTAAATTTCTTTAATGCAAGTTGCGCTGAGCACATTGTTTTTTTTTATGTAGTCTTTTTCCTCAAGTAAATGTGTTCTTTCTTTGTAATGCTGTCGTTCATCAAAATATCCTTGTATCACAAAGATGATCAGCCATTCGTTCAAATTTTAACCGTCTACGAAGATGATTGATATAAAAATTCAATTATAGCAACCGTCTTCGTAAAAAGTTGAGCTTAAATTGCCTCAATCTTACACAATATTGCCAGTAGCCTACACATCGCTCCATAGCGGAGTTTTCCATTTCCCCCAGAGCACATGATGCAATCGCCAATTACAAGGCAATAACGGTCACAAAATTGCTCGCATTACTTGGAAACTTTACCAAATGACCCTGCAATTTAGAATAATGTAGCTGGAACGCAATCGTTTGACTGGCTATGACACTGAAATAGTAATGTCCGTTAGTGACGAAGGCAGTAACGACGAGTAACCAGTGCAGACCTGCTTCACCCAATGTTTTTGTTTCTGATTTAAGAACTCGAACAATTTAAAATAATTTCTGCTTTATGAAATCGAACTATTTAAATAATTTGATGCACAAAATCCTTGATTTATTCCCACCTTGTGCATTTTTTTCAAATTTTTTTTTCTTCGTTTCATATGTCGTTCATCAAATTGATGCGGTACACAATGTACTTGAGTTTGAATTTGTCTCATTTTCTCTTTATTACAGCAGTCAATTCTAATTCTTCCTTTTCTGTTTATTCATCAAATAACGCTTTCTATCTATCGTATTCTTTTTTCCATCCTTTTATTTTTTGGTGATTATTTATTATCTCTGCCCCCGGTATCAAAATCATTGTTTTGAAAACGTTGAGATCATTCTTCGCAAATCGCGTTGATAAGTTTTTATAAGCAAACAATACTTTTTGTCAAATTATAAATGACTCCACACAATGGTTTCAGATCACTTCAGTGACATGAAAGGGCGCCCTTAATTTTCCGATTTAAAGAATGCCTTCAGTAATTTATTTGAAATCAGATGAACTGCTCTGTACTGTTTTATTCTTGACTATTTTTTTTGAAATATTTCAACGTAACAAGGCAATTTTTCCCGCCATTTTTTATTATTTGACAACAGATTCAAACCTCAATAAATCAGTCGAAGGTTAAATTAGCTCAAGACATCTCAATGACAATATCTAGCAAAGAACTATGCCCTTTAAATCCATTAAATCTTCAATTCGGTAAATTCTTTGATATCAGTTGAAAATCCGCCCGAAGAAAATAAAACCGATTTTGTTTCTCGCATTCAAATTCATACACCACCCGCATCGTTTCCGCAATAAGCCCCGGAAATATTTCACCCATGTTAAAAATGTCGAAGACAACTTACGGTTTAGTGGGCTTCCAGACAGTTATTGTGAATCGCATCAGATTATTCACACGACATAAATTTATTTGAGAAAGGCTCCCCCAGCGGCCTTTTTCTTCGGAAACGATTTGATATCCTAGGATTTATGAAATATACTTATGAGATAAAAAAATTTATAGCGACAGAGGTGGTGGTAAAACTTCGTAGTATTTCAGAAAACTATATTGTATGCATAAAACCTGATACAAGCATCCAGCTATCCCCACATTTATGTCATCTTGCTTTATATCAAAATATTTGAGGAAAAATTTGTGACAAATGCAAATTTTTTTATTCGAAATCACGTGAAAAATAATGCTTTTCACTGAAAATAAATCCACACAAGGCTCTGTAGACATAAAAAGATATCTTGCACATTTTTTGCTTTAGCTAATGGCGATAATACAATAACGTTTTGATATTCTTTCTTAGATTCTTCAAAGACACAGCTGCCAATCAATACATATCAGTCAAACCAATCGCACTAATTGAAAGAAGAAATTCGTTATACACCTCCCCTCCTTTAGCATTGAAACTGATACCAATCAATGCTGACATTTTTTGGAGCCGACGCGACCTAAGTATCAACCTTTACAAGTACTTGATTGATTATTCGTACACGTGCAAAATCTAATATCATACTTCTTCTTAAGCTCTTCAATACGTTTTTGATTACGACCCCGAGCTAAGGTCACCCTACCAACGTTCTTCATGGAAACCTTGGTGACGTAACCTTAAACCAATATTCCATCCTAGCCTCTTCATTTTGGATACAATAGATAGAAATCAGCATCCTGTACTGGGGCGGTACCTGCGTACACACACTTCGGCTAACTCGTAAGAGCCCAATGAAACACGATAGCAGGATGCAGACTACGGCTAGGATCAGACACATACCCTTTTTTCTATGGGAAAGCTAATTTGATTTAGCAAGAAGCAATTTTTCGTGGCCAAGCTTAGTTTCAGCTCGCTATACAGCACTCACCGGGTCGATCGCTCGTAATTAAGTCTGGGAACGAGAGAAAAAGTTTGCCGTGCACGCGCTTCGAAAACGGAAAACTAAATACAATTTATAGTTTCCCTTTTTTGTACTCGCTGTGTGCGAGCCAGTGTGCAGAGCAACGAAGAATGAAATAAAATTACAAACTCAATCATGGTCTAACTTCTGGCCTCATACACAAATACAGATATTTTGTCCGCATATGTTGTCAGCAGGGTTAGTTGGCTACAACTCGTAGATTGTCCTGTAGATGGTTTCTTCCTGCTGCGAATGGCCGCTGTTGCTAGCTGCGAGATAAATCGCGGTCAATTTTGAAAGATAGTTTCCGTTGACACATTTTATATGCGACTACATGTGTTGGAGTATCATTGAATTTATTGAGTTTCCAATGGGATAAATTTGAGTTGTCTCCAACTTTTCAACTAAATTAAGTTTGTTTCGAACAGACCCCAGAAACTTTCTCGTCGTTCATTCAAATGTGAGACGACCCGGTTGAATTATAGACGGATAGTTGATATTAGTGGAAACAGTTTTGTTTATTTACACTAATTTGAATAGGAAACTGTCCAAGTGGAAATTGATAAAAAGTTTGGACGATAGTTTTTAGGTAAGTTTGGTTTCCTACGCAATTGACTTGGAATAAAGAAATACTTACAGTAGAGGTGCCATGGTGTGCATACCAGAACGGGTCTGAGTTTTTTTTATATGATCAAGGATAATAAACTTGTAAAAATATATCAGGAGCTGCAGCGAGTGATCATTAAATAATTCGCGGGCGATCCAACGGAAAATCTGATCAATTCGTAAAATTCTAGCGAGCTTAACTATTGAGAATACATGACCTAGTTTAGCTTCAGAAGCTTGTTCACTAATTCATCATTATTAATTTAAGTATGGATGTCTTGCTAATTGGAATAGTAAGGAGCCAAAAAAGCTGACCAAACGTTATTAGCAAATATCGCCACATTGATAAACGACTATGTATAGCCAAGTTATTTGTATCAGCAGGCTGCACTGCTGTATTTCTCAGAAACATTTTGTGAAAGTTCAATATCATATACCTGGTCAAAGCAGGTGTTTAAATAGAATATATTTATTAATAGTTCAGTGAAGCTTCTGATATGCTGGATAGTTTGATAACTTTTTAAAATGCTCTGTTAAGAAACGTCTTCATTGTTTCATAAAAATCTGAACTTTGACAATTCATTAATTTTACTTTAGTTCTTCACTGCTTAGGACTTAAAAATCACTTGTAGAGCTTCCCGAATCAATATACTGGTAATAGATTAGTGTAAGACAGCTTTTAAATATATAGGATAATAGTACTTAAGCTTTTCTGGGGAGATTTTTAAGAAGGATATGAGAAATTGAATAATCATCAGCGAAAATTTTTGATTTTATCTTCGTTATAATTTTCCCTATTTTAGCGGGGATGCAAATGACATCAGCGCCAAAATCAGATGGTATGTTATCTAGCTCTTTAATTTTATCACCTAAATGAGTGAAATTTTTGAAAGTTTTTAATATAACCATCAGTGTAGGCAGTGGCGGCTCGTCAGGGTGGGCCCGGCCTGCCTGGCCCACCCTGACGAGCCGCCACTGAGTTAAAGTAAAGTAGATATTTCTTGTTGGTATCCACGTATACCTTATAATAATGTTTTTGTGTCGAGCGGGCCCAGTGGCGGCTTGTCAGGGTGGGCTAGGCGGGCCGGGCCCACCCTGACGAGCCGCCACTGGTGTAGGTATAAAATGAGACATATTTCAAAGTTTTGCGAAGTTTCCAAAGTTTTTGGGAACCATTCATTTGTGCGGAAACTAAATTATTCCACCTATCACTTCGTAGACGCTAAAGAGCGTTTCCAATTTGGCAATTTAGCTCATTCAAGTGTTTGTTCAGGAACGGTAGGCGAGTACGTTGCCATTGGCGTTGAACTTTATTTCGGGGCTATATTAATGCGGCTGTTGGTGAATCAACTTTTAGATGCTTTGGCTTAGCTGTAAACTTGAGAGAGAGTTCGTATCGAGCGATTTGGATTTTTCTACGAAGTTAGATAGGAGAGAATCGTCTTTTGAGAGATCGACCTCTTATGAGTTTAAATTAGAGCTATTTATCAACTCAAAGTGAATGTTGTGATCATGTAATTTTTTTATTTTTGAACAATTTTTGGCATAATTTTTAGTATATTATGGACATTTTTTAATCGACAACTCTGTTAAACGGGATGGGAATTTGGTAGATCTTTACCAAATTGTATTGTTTTGTTTATCAAAAGTGTTAGTTTTTCGATCCGCAATGAACATACTTTAGCTCTGTAAACTGTTGATTCATCACACGTAGTTGATTGCACTTCAGTGGTAGATCAAAGCCAGCGCCCAGTGTGGGCAGCTGGATTAATGTGAGATTTTATGCCACGATAAATGTATAGTATTTACTGTGTGTAGCAATGATCATCAATCGTACGATGGCAGATGATTTTTGACGAAAGTGAGGTGACTATTTTTTTTTATTCAATAAGAACTGAATTTGATAGAGCATTGACATTTTTTTGAAGAAATTATAAAACAAATATACATCACATGTCAAGTGCAAAGGGCTAAGAGTGAGACTATTGAGATTCAAGAGTTGATTAAGTCGAACATTGCGAGCAGCTTGCGACTTGACATATTTTCTGATAGTAGCAAAGACTAAATGCAATAAGGAAATTATAAAAGCTTTTAATCCAAGTGCGAAACTTCAGCCAAAAGCTAGTTAAGACCCAAGTGAAAGGAGCAACGATTGGCGAGCAAAGGGACAAGGCTAATGGAGTACAGGTTTCTACCTTCCTTTTGAATAAAAGGTCTCAGAAATCTTTAAAGAAGGGACGAAATCACACTTGATTTAAATTGCAATCGGCTAGTTAGTAGCCTTAGCAAAGGGTATACAAATCAATCCTAGATGCAAAAAAATCAATAGTAAATTTAATCGAAGAGTGAGATTTCAGTCTTGAGAATGAATACGGAACTTAATGTCTTTTTTATACATACATATTTATTTCGATTGCTTTAAGATGCAAGTGAAAAATAATGACAACAATCACAAATACACTAAATTTCTCTTTCACTGTAAATTCTACTCAAATGAGTTTAAAAAGATAAATTATTTAAAAATGTGTTAAAAGCTGTTAGTTTCTATGCTCATTTATTTTTAGAAAGGAAGCCAAAATATGTTTCTTGAAAAATGTGTGTGGATCAAAACATGGCTGATCTAAGAAGGAGTAGATGCAATCAAAGATCGATGGACCCGGAATAGGACTCTGGTCTCCACCCTCTCGTCCAGGACAAAAATTCTGACTATTGTCGATTGGTGTTCAAATAAACACCTGCTCTTTGAATTAGCGTAAATCAACTGATTCAGCTGCCTGATTGAGTTATTTCTTTTCCACATCCCCACAGCAAAATAGATCTTGCCAACGTCCCTATTTTCTAACCCCAATCCTGAACGTAAATAGATAGAAAAATTGATTGATTTACATGGCGCATGGTTGGCAAATCCCTGAGTTGTATCTTCATTAGCTTTCTTTATACGTTTCTCGCACACTAAGGTTTGTTTTCGCTCGTCGTTATTGTTTATCCCCAGGAAAGACAATGAACTGCAGTTCGGTCTTTTGTCACTACCTTCGTTTCGATTTGAACGTCAAATGAAAAACTTATTTCTCAAAATTTCACATTATTTTTGATTGTTGGTCACTAAACTTCTATGCTTTAGTGTATGTCACACTGCCATTCGGCCAGGCCCCGACATGTATAAGGAAATTATTCGGCTTTCTGGTAAAAATATCAACCGGGAGGTAGCAGTAACCACTGGCAATGTTTCTGTGTGCAACCCTGATCTGCAGGCCGAGTTGTTCGCAGAAACATTTTAATCGCAACTAAATGCTGTTCCGCCCAAATTCTCTGCATCTAATAGCCAAAATGTACTCGAGGAAGTTAATTCGTTTCTCAATAGTCACAACGAGCCGCTGGTCACATTTTTATCCGAAAATCCATCGGATGATCCGCAACTCTCAAGTGACCAATTTCACTTTGCCAATAGTGAATACTAGGTGCACTTGTTAAGTGGTATAAAAAGTAAAAAGTCATCTGGGCATGCTGCGGTGGCTAGCTTTATTGTTAAACATCTTCCAATCTCTATGCTCAGATTACTTTCCATAATTTTCAATAATGCCTTGAACAGTGGTTACTTTCCCGACACATGGGAAATTGCTAAGATTGTTCCCATTCACAAAAAAGGCAAAAATAATGAGGCCAGCAATTTCCGTCCTGCTTCCTAATTTGGGAAAGCTCTTTGAGAAGATTTGGTTGGAAATTATTTCCACCTACTGCGAGCTCGCTAATATTATACTAGAATATCAATTTGGCTTTAGGCGTAAGCATGGGATCCAGCACGCTATCTCGTACTTGCACGATCAGATTGTGTTGCACCTGAATGAGCGACACACTCCGACGGTTGTGTGTGCCTTGGATATCGAGAAGGCCTTCTATACAAGTTGATCATGTTGGGGTTTCCAGAAATAGTAATACGACTCGCCGCAAGCTTCCTTAGCAACAGACAATTTTATGTTAGCGTTAATGGAGAAAATTCACTGCGGGGACCTGTGACATCAGGAGTGCCACAAGGTTCTGTCACTGGTCCTGTTTTATACACCATTTTCACTGCTGACCTCCCTCTTCCAGCGGGCAATCCTCAATTTAAATTTCTACAATATGCAGATGACACGCTCTTATTCGCGTCGAGCCAAGACCCGCTCAAAGTTGCGAAGAGCCTTGAAGATTACTTGGTCAACCTAAAATTTTATTTTGATGCATTGGGCATCAAGCTAAATAGTTGTAAAACACAGCTGACTGTATTCAGGAACCCTTCCAAGTATCGGGGATCCCAAGGCCAAAAAAGTCGCTGTCTTGTTCGGAACTTCTAGAATTACTCCTAGTCTTAAATTGCGCTACCTTGGAGTAGTTATGCATGAATTCTTGAAATTTAGCCCCTATGTTCGACATAGAATTAAAGTAGCCAGATTCGCATTTCCCAGACATCTTTTCGCCAAAAAGATGGGCATGACGACGAAGGCTAAATTCATTTGCTACTGCACTGGCAGGTTTTACAACCCGGTAACTAAAAAGAGGCCGAGGAACTCTCTCCTATATTAGGAGGCAGGTCTTGAGCCGCTTAGGGACCGGGTTGTAGAACTGAAGACAAGGTTTTACACACAGACAGACGAACATGAAAACGGACTGATCCGGGGTATCGGACGTATGAGTGGCTCTAATGAGCCATTTATGCGTCCAGCGGAAATAGCAGCACAGCGGCGGCTCATAGACATGCTGTTCAATTATGTTGGCCTTTCGTCGAATTGGAGAGGATAGTTAAGACCTAGGTTGAGTTTAGGTCTAAGTACGCGAAGCTAATTGCATTTAGTCTTAAGCTAGATTTAGTTTAGTAAATTAAGTTAGTATTTAAGTACTATATAGCCAAGTCAACCCCAGGTATTTAATAAGTGCAAATCGAAAAATAAATGAATGACAAAAAAACTTAAATAGAAATCCAATAAGAGCCAGCAGGGTAAAATAGGATAGCCGCTAAATATAAGTTATTTTATGTTAAATACCCCTTAAATTAAATTATCCATGTACAATGTAATGAATAAAATTTTATTATTATTATTATTATTATTATTAAGTGTTTGTCACTTTATCTTTTATTGATTTGTCACTTGCTTCTTTTGTGCCTCGTTTAAAATAAATTGTGCTTTGTTACTGTTAAATTATTATTCACCTTTTTGGTTTTTTAAATATTCAACTTTTAAATTCTATGAGTTACATATTTTGTTTTCTTTCCTTCTTTTAACCCATTTTATTTTCGTGACTGGACTTCTGCCTATAAAAACTTAATATAATAAAATAAAATAGAATAATTTGTTAGAGTTCAATAAAAAATTGAAAATTGGTACTCGAATTTCGGAAGCGTAGCTTTATAAACAAATTGTAATTTTTCGCTACGAAAACTGTTGAAACCTATTGAAATTTCAAAAACAATCGAATGCATGAGTGAATCATTGGAATTTGAGTTTTCTCAATGATAAGCAGTTTTTTTTATAGGCATTCAAACAACAATACTCAGAATACGAATTGAAGTCCGAAATTCTGGAAAAATTACTCTTCAGACACAACAGTAATCAAAAATACAATAATACTTCTCAGTAAAAATTGTTAATTGGAAAATTGAGACGATATCAATTACGACAAAAATTTTAGATTTTATTCAAACGTTTTCCTCGGGGGCAAAATAGCCATACTTTGTTAAGAAGCTGCGACTTTAGTTCGATAATTATGTTGATTTACGATTACATATCATACATAGATACATCAACGGATAGACAGGTACTTCCCAGAAGTAATTGTTAAACTGATTTACCAAACATCAATAAAATAAACTGCGTTAATTGGAATCAGATTACTTAAAATCCGCGAGTAGCTTTTTAAGAGTAGAAGACTACAGTCAAGTGAATCGAAACAATTAATTATTCATGGAATGTGTAAAAGGTATGCGATTGTTTTTGCTGTCGAAAACTCCAAGCAAATTGAATTTATCGAGAGCTAATATCAAATACTTAATACAATACAATAAAAATTCAGTACAATAAAAAAAACTATGACAATTTGATATGAGACCTTTTTTTCGGTTACGTATATAAAATTTTGAAAATCAATAATCGGTTAATCAAATATCTACGCAAGAGCGGTAGTTCAAAAACAACAGATACAATGCAGACCAAAATCATATTATAACCATACATTTGACAAATACAATAAAGTTAAATTGTCATAAGCGAAGCTCATGAGAAAACATATATACATGCTTTCAACACATTAAAATTCTACCAAATGTCTCGAGAGCAACCGGATCCATTTCATTGTTCCCACTTTGTTTTGCTTCATCAATTGCTGAAATGTTCCAATTTTCACTTGACGATATAATCTACAAATTTGCATAATGGAACTCATACATATTTGACGATATTCCTCTTCACACACACGCAATAAAGAAATTCTCATGAATTTCAAATTGAACATGTCAACAAATAACTACATACATGGTATCACAAAGTCTCTATTTGATTTCTTACAATCTCATTTCGCATAAAACATAATGAAATGTCAACGGACAAATGGAGACTAGTGTTTGTTGTCGCACACATACAAAACACAAAACTATTAATCTTTTAAAATGACATAGTCGCCGTCATTCACCGCGACCGTCAAAGAAAGTACAACCGAAGGACAATCCAAACGAGCCAAATGGCTCTGAAATTATCTGGACATATAAATTCTGATAAATTTCCGTTTTTATCGTCCCGAGCTAAATCAATCCTAAGAAGATCAAATGAACATTCTAGCGTTCACTGAATCGATGGAAGGACGGCGAAGTTGCATGAAACCCAGAACCGACTACTGGACCAACCAGCAAAACTTGCACGAGTCCTGCGACCTGATTTCAAAGAGCTGTTTCGGACTTTTTATCCATCCGAAATAGTGATCCTATTTAGTTCGGGACTTATCTTAACCAATTATCTTGGAAAATGTTGTTGCCATAATAGTGCAAGAGATGCGAAACTTTAATGGATAACTATGCCTGAGAACATATTGCTGTTTCGAGTGTTGTAGATACACACACACGTGCTCAGATACTTGAGAGTACTAGAACAGACACGGATTTTGAACTTAGATAAAGTTTCGAAAGATTTCTTAAGCGGTAAAGGATTTTGCGTTGGAAATTGTTCAAGAACAGTTTTTGTCGCAAAGAGAGTTAGTTTTAAATGAAATTATATCCTAGCGGGTTGTGATACTAAGTAGAGAATCTGGTGTGTCCATGAAGATACTTGGATGTTCGAATTAATTGAAAAACTGTCTCATGATCTCGACGCTGGCTGGAAAGAATATATTGTACATATACATCAAATGCAGAAAACTGTCCTCATCACCCCGGAAAGTAAAATGTGAAGCATTAAAACACAGAAAACAGTCCTATTAATTACTTCACTGCACAAAGTTGAAAACAGAAGGCCAAAAAGTATTGGAAAATACATCGATTTTCATTGATTTGGGGAAAAGTCCAATCGCAGCCATTCGCCCAGCCACACCACAAATTTGAATGCACCTCGTACGGGTGCTCGGTATGCTTGTATTCTGTTTGCAACTAATGAATTGATTTTGGGGATGAAAGTTTCACAGCCGAGCGAATTGGCAACGGATGACGTGCAAGCAGAACAAATTAGTGGAAGATTATTTTGGAATAGATTTATTATCCCACAGCGGTTTACTCTGCATGCGATTCGCATCGTACAGAAGTTGGGATTTGAGCCAGGTCTAACCTCTGACTGCTTTACCAACAGAGTTGCTTCAGACTCGAAGCTGGAGCAAACACTCGCCCAAGAAGTTTGCGCAACTAAACTAATTATTTGTATTATTGGGACTCATTCATGCACTACAAGCCAAGTAAGCTCTCACAAGATAATTTCATTTTTTTGTGGTGCGCTCTCCTCAGCACCGTTCATGCGAAACACAATATAATTTCACTTGGAACACAAACTCAACAACACTCTGGTTGGGAAAGTTAGTTAAACTAAACATCATCTCGCGCAGCTTTAGCCGAACGGATCTATTCTATTCAATTAAATGTATGTTAGCACCGATTCCTATCCACGCCTCCAGTTGATAGAGTCGCATTAGATCCTGCGGCAGGATAGACAACGACAATCGGTGATAAGTTCACAAAGTTATTCTGAAAATCAATTAATAACGCTCATCATCATCATTCGCCCCATTGTCATTATCATCAATCTCAACTGTTTGCTGTGGAAGGAATGACATGATGTCTAGAAGAAACCCTCCAGGTTAGACGATGCGGAACTGCAGGGTACTGACTGGCGTGCTACAGATCCTTCTCATCCCGTGGTCGAGGAGGGATGAAATAGCGAAACGGCGTGTACTAAGTTTCGAACAGAAACAGTTATTGATAACGCATTGATGTCGGGCAAAGTGTGTTATAGGTTTCATTTGTCTAGTTGTTTTTATTGGGGAGGTGCGTGTTTTGTATTATTGAGTTTCGGTAGGTTTCGTGACTTGCTAATGATTTCTCTGGTATCTGGTAACAGTTTGTTCTAAGGAATTTTGATTATGGGAAAGGAATGTAATATAATTACGAAATGCAAGTCAGAAATACGGAGTGATAGTTGGGAAATATAATGCTTGATTATTTTCTAAGTGAATGATTTATCACTTCGGTGCGCAAAACATTATAATTGGGAAGTTTAATTTAAATGGGCATCGCAGTTTTTATGTGGCTTAGATTCAGCTCAGAGTTCCTGTAGCTCTAATTTTCATACTACAGTCAAAAATCATTGAGTCCTGTTTGTTTGAGATCCGATGCTTCTCGGCCTCTTCTTCATCACTAAATACAACAACTGGTTCATCACGATCATTAGTTTTGTAGTCCTCCGACAGCAATCATTTTTAATAGAAAAATCAAAAGTATCTTGTTTAAGTATATAGCTTTTCAAGTTTCATACGTTTGAAATGTTTAAGCTGAAACAGAGGGTAAGAAAGTAAAATTATTTTCCTCTATCATAGCCCTCGGTGCAATAACGATTCTGAGTAGATATGTTAATATATACAAGAAAACCGGATACGAAGGCTTCGTATGCGTTTTAGTTGTTTGTTTAATTTTTAGTGATTTTGGTATAAAAACATGGTTCTTTAAATTTTGTTTAATGTCATCTCTTTAAAGAAATGACTTATCCTATAAAAAATGTGAACACCAAAAACCTTTAGTTACGGACCTCCTAAGAATTGCTTATGGAACAAAGAAGCACCGGATGTATTCGTTTTAATTGAAATGGTCTCAAATTCTCGAGTTTTGATTTTAGGACAGCAATTCATGAATATTTTCATTTATCAACTTTTTTCGGTTGATTTTACTTTGCATCTTAACCTTATACATCAGACTTTGCATTAAATCCGCTAGTTCTGATTTTTTGCTAACTTGTTTATGATGTTGCTCTTATGAATAACCAAAGTTTGCGACCTCGAGCACCAAACGCAACCTTGTCAAAATCTAAAATAAATCGGGAAATTTTCGAGTTTTTTTTATTTTTTTGCCAATTTATACCACAAGAGACATGTTTTATGATAAAATTTATGTCAAAGTTTTTAAGTTATACTAATTTTGCTACAATTTGAGACCAGATCCATTTCTATAGACCCAATAATTTCTAAGATACAGCCTTTCTAAGTTTATAGTTTTTTTTAATTTTGTTGTTATAAAAGAATGTACAGAAAATATTACATAAGGGGAATATAAGGTTCAGGTGCGAGAGCTGTTGCCGATTGAATGATGCACCCCTACCGCACCCTTTCGCTCCCTCCATTGCACTCCTCTCTCACCACTTCACTCTCACTCACTAGACTTCAAGGACAGGTTCTTCGCATCACACTTCATTTAGCTTCTCAGTTCTCATACCTAACATAGTTCTGGTGTTTCATTACATGAGTTGTGCGTGTCTCCCTTGCAGTTTAAATTCAAAATCTATAAAATATCTGATCCCAGTCTCAGTGTGAGTTTGTGTTTTATATGTAAGGAGACTTTAAGTTAAGGTGAAGTGCGGTTAGTAAAGGAAACGGGCCTAAAAACCCTTCTTGCGTCCAGTGTTTCTCTTAAAAACCACGAAAATGAATGTTTATTGTAGAGTGTTAATTAGATATTTGTGCACAGTGCCTGTTAGAAGAGATATAATTACCCGAAGTTGATCCAAGTAGCTGTTCGACGCAGAGAAATAAGTCTGACACCATCAAGACCAACGAGATCAGTGTCTCAGCTGTTCAATTTTAGAGAACACTGCTTTCTCTGCGAAGAATAAATAACTGAACAGTTTCTTGTTGCACAAAAAAGAAAAACCCCAAAAAAAGAACAATGTGATTAGTGTGGAAAATATATCTTTCAGTTTGACAGCCTTGAAAGTAGCTGAAAAACGTGGTGAAGAATGATACATCAAAATACAATAGTGTATATCTGAGGGCACATAGTTGGTAGCTTTTGATGTCAGATATCATCGGTTTTGCCAAATAAAGCTTTACCAGACACCACCAAAATTCGACAAATTTAAGGGAGGGTCTTGGCAAGCCTAAAAGACGTAAATAAAAATAAATTCCAGTTTGCATAAACTTAATTAAGTTAAATTAAATGTTTCAAATCACGAACGGAAAGGAAAGCGAGTCATTCGTCAATCAACAATCTTGGTGAAAGGAAAGGATTTTTGTAGTGGAAACACGCATACTACATGCTCAATATTAAGTTTAAAATTCAAATAATAGCGAAAGAGTAAACATACGTTGTACACTCTCAACCGCATCAACTGAATATCGATGATGAGGGCACTAAATTTCGCAACAATATTCAAGGGTATTACGCACAAACTAGATACACAGACAGACAATCGAGACACTTTGGGTGTGACACGTAGTACATGGATACAGAATTTATGTTTTGAATCAAGTTATTCCTAGATATCTTCTGGTTGTCAACGTAAAAAAACTGGGGGAATTAAAGAGAAAAGGAAGACCGTTTCTCATATGTAGGAAAAGCAGAGGGCCAAGAATTGAGCCTTGCGGAACACACACGAAAAGTGAGATAAAAAAAGGAGACGAAAAAAGAATATACAGGAAAGCCAGCACAATTACATAGGTGAGAGGAAGAGAGGACCAAACCAATCAAGCTTCGAGAAAGAGCATTTATAGGAAACTCTGTTTGTATTTCATTCACTTGCTTTGCTGACCGGTAACAGAAGTATCAGCATCAGTGTCATGAGTTAAATACAGTAAACTTACTTATAATGAATCCATGTTGCTGAGAAGCGTAAAAAGGATCAATTATCGGATATCTTTTTTCAAGGGGCTTACTGAAAAAAACAAAGAAAAATGGAGGAATAATTTAAAATGTAAGACATATTTCCCTCTTAAATGGTAGGAAAAATGTTGACAGTTCTCAACGAGTAAGGAACCGACTATTTTATACAGTCAAGGTTAAAAAATATTGATGAAGGGATACACACGCAAAAACATTCGGTATATCCTAATTGATAACCATTGTATTTTTTTTGGTATAATTTCGATAGTGATACTCAAAAATTTATGAATTCTTGCAGGAAAACGGCTAAAGACTGCATGTTAAATAAGACTAAACTAGATCACTCTATCAGCGAATGTGCGAAAATGCAATAGATGGTACTAAATATATTAAATATATTACATCAAATTACAATAGAAATAAATTTCTTAAGTTTGTCTTGCACATTCCCAAACACGTAAGTATGTGTTAAGATTAACGTGACAAAGCTTTCTGGGAGTACAAATAATACTCAGCAAAAGTGCAAAATGAATTTTTATTTTAAAATATTGGCTCAAACTGTCTTCAGTTGAATAAAAAAGTAACTTTGAATAATCAGCCTGAAATAAATGGATCCGAGCTTCAGCAAATGCATATATTTTGGCTTTTCGTTTGGAAATATGCTTTATTGCAATTTTCACGTCTAAAGTACATTTAGGCCCATTCTCTTGACATCGACATGTACGTCATATAAACAAATCGAACAACAAAAACAACAGTGCAACAACAACAACAACACTGCAACTGTGAATATTTGGGATTTTTGAGTGGCATACATTCGTATGCGCGCATCTGAAATGTATCATGAATTGTGCTCCCCCCGGTAGAATATTTTTTGAAAAAAAAATCTTTGTCTCCCTATTTTTGGAATAGCTTTGGATTATTAACCCTGGAATGGTACGGTAAATTTTTGAATGATTTTAGGTACATGTTTTTACTAAAAAGATGGCAACAATAGTATTATGTACAGTTTTTATTTTATCATTAAACATAAAAAGATTATATAGCTTCTAGCCTCATGGCAGTCGGAGTGGCCAACTGGCTGTTGCGCGACGAAATTTATACCCTAAGTGAGTAAAATTTACTCATCGGTACCAGTCTAGGGTTAATGCCCGACAGTAAAATTGATGAGACTAGCGGTACTATTTTGAAAGAAAACGCGAAAAGTGTATATGCAGTTCAGTATGACCTGCGATATTCGTATGAACGCAACGAGGAATAATGAAGCTTTGATCGCCAAATTTAAAGATTTTTTTTGCGAATTTTGTTTTAAATAACATAAAAAAATCATTAATGGTCGTCGCATAGTATATTTTAAATAATATGAGCATTGTTTTTGCAGCAATTCCTTTTGGAAAGCGTTAGACGAGGCGGTGTAGCTTGCTTTCAATTTATTGATAGAAAGACTAGTCCAATAGGCAAAAACTGGTCGCTCTGAATGTGCAATCAAAAATTTCTTGACAAAAAAGCAGTGACTATAGCTTTGAAGCGTATGCGGAGGGCTATACAAAATTATCCTTCTGTGACGAAGGCGAAATTCGACACGAAGGAACAACGAATCAGCTATCTGATAACCGTAATACCTCACATTAGGCGTGTTTTACGCTCTTCGCCAGATGTAGCATGGAAGAAACCCATAAAAAACCTCGGTTAACTGTCGTTCATCGAGAGAAAAGACTACAATTTGGCGAAAAGGACATCCAAATGGGGAAAAGTAAATTTTTCTGATGAAAAAAATTAATTTAGATAGCTCAGACTGCTACAGTTATTATTGGCATGGTTTGAAAAAACACGACGTGGTCGGATCGAAGCGTAATATCAGTGGTGGTTGCGTTATGGTTTGGAATGCATTCTTCTATAAAAAGCTTCCAATCTATTTCATAACTACTCGAATGAACTCACAAATATAAGCAGATCTCCTAGAAGACGTCTTTATTTATTTATTTTACCAATCAAGGCGTACATGTACAAAAAAAGAATAAAATAAAATAGTACATGCATAAAATTACGAAACAAAATAAAAATAAAACAAACTATAAATAAATACAAGACTAATAAATAGTGCATAAATAAAATTATTAATAAACAGACAACAAATAAAGTAATAAATAAATGACAAATGACAAACAAATGACTAACAAATTAAATACAAAATTTAAATTTAAAATGAATATACATATACCGTCGCTGGTAAATCAAACCGGCATATCTGCAAAAATTGTGTTTTTGAGTTTTTGGTATCAAAAAGTTTCTTTTTTCCCCGTCTATTTTTATGTCGCACCGGCATATCGTATAGTTGAATGAAAATCCGGCTAATGGTGCTGTGCCGGTATGCATTTACGAGGAAACAGCCCACACGCGAAAACTTTAAAGCGCTCTGGTGAAAAATATGCATTTTGCAGATATGCCGGTTTGATTTTACAGCGACGATATGTTGATCAGACATTTGGGTAGCTGCGACGAGAAAGATGTATTTTTCAGACAGGATAACGCATCCACTCATACTTTGAAGCCAACCAATGACTGGCATTCAGACACAAATATTTGCATGCTTGACTGGCCCAGCTGCAGTCCACACTGTAATTCTATTGAGAACCTTTCGGGGGCTTTCTCTACGAAGGTGTATAGAAATGGAAGTCGGTTTGATAGGGCGAATACCTGAAAAGCAAGAATTTGCGCCTGCTGGTCCGAAATTGAATAGTCTAAAAAGTCTAACAAATTCAATGCCCAACCGAATTTTTAGGGTCATTAAAATAAAGAGGCCGAATTAAGCATTAAATCAATAAAAAGGCCAAAAATACCAAATAATTTGTTTAACTTAAAAAAAAGTCATATGTGTTCATACGGATGTCAAAACCATAAATAAGAATTGTGCTCTTTGAAATGCAAAAATATATCAAATAAATTTTTCAAATGTTTTCAAATCATTTTTGCCAAAGAAAACATGATCTATGTCTTTTAAAAATCATTGCTTTTTTATTTGAAGAAGCAACTCAAAAACATACAATGTAGCCCATTCTTTATCAACTGAAATAAAAATGTATTGATTGCAATTAAGAGTTAAATAAGTTGAGATCATACTCCTATTAGCAATTTCAAAAGTCCTGCATAACTAATAACCTTCGATTTTTAACTCTTATCAGCATATAATTAAAAACTTTATGCAACGCCATTTTTTCACAGAAAATGACGCAGATAATGACACCGAACCTAAATCTACTTTGAAATTTAAATTGTGTAAACCGAATTATTACGCACAAACGTGAATCCAATAATATGCTGACAATGAGTACTCGAATATTTCATAATCAAAACGTCCCCTTAGGTCTGCCGAAATTGTTTCAAAACGATTTCGCATTGGGAGATGTGCACTCCGTGTGAATTTTCATACACAAGTAATTGATTTTAGTAGAACTGAATACCTATTAAAAGCTCGACATATTTTAAATCACATTTGTTGAAACTATGAATCAAAATACAATTTTTCGGTGAATTCGAAAATACGTTTTAAATCTCTCGCTAAAACGAACATAGTGTCCAGGATGTTGAATACATGTATTAATTTTTCAGAAAGATGATGAATTTGTTTCGCAAAATTATCCTAACGATCATCATATTGATGGGTAAATAATTGAATTTCGGATACATTCACTCAAAAAAGTGCATTTCACAACAGTATATGTTGGCTGAAATTGAAGCAGGAGTTGCGGAAGTTTCTGTTATCACAAAACGAAAATGTTGTTCACTTTAATTGCTTTTGCGTTTTTGCTTTAATTGATTTTCGAAACACGTATAATTTTGTTCTGAGTTCTTTTGTCGAGTATATAATTTGTATCGATTTTTTTTACACTACAAAACGTTATCGTTGAACAATAATGAACTCATCAAAAGACATTAATTTTGACTTTGAATAAGTTATGAGGTGTGGTAGTTTAGACAAGTACTTTCCAAGCTAGTGAAAAAATCAAACTAATTATCCAAACCTGCATAATACCTAAATTATAAACCGGTTCGGTATCAAGTGTGAAATCCTAAAATTCTTTGAATTTTTGTTACTGTTGCGACATTTCCAACTTTTTGATGCAAACACTCATTCAAATATGGCGTTCACACATTCGCAAAGTCGCGTCGACATCTGCCATTAAAAACAAAAATAAAAGCCATGCAGCATTAAAAATGACTTAATAATTTTTGTCTCTACTCAATTCGGCAAATTAATTTTATAAAAAACATTGGTTTGCTCTTGTTGTCGGAAAAGAAAACTCAATTTCCAAAAGTTTTGCGCAAAAAATTTATTTTCATTTTTTTCATTTTGACAATATTTCTGCAAGGCCCTGAGAGGTCAAGTCATGACCCCACGGGGGCACAGCTCGCATTTTAGGAGCACATATTTTAGGCAAAATCATTTGAATAGCTAAATGGCTTTACGATGTCTGTTCCTACGATTTAATCAATGATGTTTACAAAAACTTTCAGACGATGTATGTTTTGCTCTTGAAAACTTCATGCTTTATTCTCGAGCAAGACAAAGACGTTCACAACAATCATTACTCAGTCACAAAGAGGAGTCAAAGGAAAACTGATTTTCCACTCGACTTTTCTTTCAATATTGCAGCCACGTATCAGTGAAGACGCACTCAGGACCACCAATCGAACATTTCAAAGCGAAAGATTAGCATACATTACAAAGGGAATTGCTGTCGAGCGAAGTAAGTCATCGAGGAAAACTTTGATTTTAGTCGAGAGAGATTTTCCAGGCTGATACCATTTGAATATCTGCAAAAGAGTTTGTTCGATTGGATCGGAAGTGCGGAAGTGTTAGACCTTCCTTGCCAAGCTGACGGCTCGAACGACGATAAACACGAATATTTTTTCCCTCTCTTCAGTGCTACTAAGTTTATGGGCTTTTTGCCATTAGTCTGGATGAGCCCACTCTGTCATTTATCAGCCCGAAAATATCATGCATCAAATATGGATGTGACTGAACTTAAACTTCGTCGTATCTATGTGCGGCGTAAGGTGTTACTTTGATTTTATGTTGCCATCATCGTGCCCAAGACGCTGAAAAAAAAGTTCGGTAAAAACGAACACTTTCGAGAGAGCATCTGCATAGGAAAAATTTATGCAAGAGAGGCTATCACTTAAGCGCCTTTGACAGGACCATGTTTTATTCAAGGAGCGTTCCGGACGAACATTCTGGATGATTTCTTACACTCCGAACAATTTAAGTGTTCTTCTTTCGTGAAACATATGATGGAGGATGGCGGTGATTTATGAGAGGGTACCTTAAGGAATTTAATAACCGTAACGGATACACGCAAAAGGCATCTTTTGAAACGCTTTTTTATGCTGAATTCTATTGTGCGGCTCATACTTGCTACCCGGCAATTAAAAAAACTTTTTTGTTTTCTGCCAGCGAAGGCGTAAAATCTGAAGCAAATGGATGTGATTTCTCATTCTACCAGACACTGGAGTAGCTTTGACTTTGAAATTTTTCGCTTAGTGTGGCAGAAGCTCTGCTATCAGACGCAATTGCCTTTGAGCGATTTCTTAAGAACGGTGTAATTTTTTCATTAGAATATGATACTCCACGCTTAGCATCCCGACAGTTTTTTTGTAGGAAGCGTGCCCGTAATTTAATTGTAGAATAGACCATCCGTAGAATAGACCATAAAAGGTAAGAAAAACAAATATCATCCGTAGAATAGACCATAAACGGTAAGAAAAACAAATATCAGTACCCAAGGAAGTCTATTTTCTTGAAAGATATCAAAATATAGTCATTTTCATTACAACGTCCTAATATATTGCCCAACCAGTCAACACTCAAGTTACATGTTCTGCTTAATTTGAATTCAGGACATTTGAACTTGAAAAGACGTTTAATTTTTCATTCTTGCGTTCAACAAATAATTACAAACTTTAATCAGTTAAAAACCCGAAAAACAATTTCTCCGAATCTTTTGAAATACTTTGTTCTCATATCTCTTCATTTTGCTGTTTGATGGATCCGTAATTTATTTTTGACTCACTTTCTTCTTCTCATTTTCCAAAATAATGTATTTAATTTTTCCACAGCAAGCCTGAATCGCATACAAAGTAAATGACTGAGGAAAAATGAATACATAATAGGCAGATCCTTTTTTTTGCTTCTCTTTGCCACGTTCCTATTTATGACTTCCGGGTTCCCATTTTCTGCGAAAGGTCGTTGTAACGATTCGGAATGATTAATTCAGTGTATAATGAAGTCGAGGTGCTGGTTGATGTCAAATCGATACACTTTATGGCTTTCAGCATTTCTTGGAAACTCGACGAACTAGAATCGGTTTTGAGTTGCCTGTCATTTACAATTAGGACGGTTTGTGTAACACATTGCTTTAGATTTAGAGCTCCGCATCATTTCCGGCATCAGCACTTTTCAATCGAAAGGTTGAAAAGCGTCCAAAATTCATGTGAGGATATGTACATACATATGTACGTAGTTATGTTTGAATCTGAAGTCAAATTATGCTTTCCCAGATCTAACATTATTCACTGAATCTGATAATAATTTCCGACAGATAACCAAACTAAGCGAAAACTTACTACCGGCAAAAATTAAAATCCACATTTTGTTCAACGTTTCTGTTGATTCATTTCGGCATAGCTTGTTCGGGCTAGTGCGAAGAAAAATTCAACGGGAAACTATTCAGACTCAAATAGTTAACTTTCGGCTTAAAGCTGTAAAGTCGGTTCTTATGGCATTTACAGGGTCTATGTACCCGACGAAACGTTCGTCTGCAGTCTATTTGAATTTTAGATTTTTGTTGAACTTTCAAACTGAGTATGTATTTGAAACGGATGAACTTGTTCGGAAATTTAGCAGGAAGTAATGCTATGAAAATGGGTTTGTGTATGTACTACAGATTTTGAGTTACTAGAAAGATTAATTACACATTAGTTTAGCCTGACCAAACTATAAAATGGCCATTTATGCTAACGTAGATATTGAGCTAGACAAACTATCTGTTTGGATCCCACATCCGGAATCGTTTGATATTTTATGCAAATTAATTTTGAGAAGCTACTTTTTCAACTCATCCTGAATCGTCTTTTGTCACAATCTTAACGAGTAAATGACAGAACTTTCCAATTGGCAGCGATATGCGTCAGCAGTGTTATCTAAAAGTTAATTTGTTTTAAAAATTCAAAAAAGCGTCGAACGTTCATTATGCAAAACTCCCACTAGTATCCTTGTTGAGTGTGAAGATTTGAAGTTGATTGAGATAAAAAGCAAAGTTATAGCAAAATTGTCACCTTTTTAAATAATTTCGGTATTTTGGCAATTGTAGATTGTGTATTATGAAATTATGCCGAATAAATTCTGCTCATATCCAGATTCAAACACGTGACTGAAAGCTTCAAGGACCAACGCTTTACCTACTAGGCTATACGAGCTTATTATATATTCACAATACGAGCTATTAGTATTCACATTGATTGCAGATTTGTGAATGAATCTTTCTGTCAGTTTTAGCCCTTAGACCCGAAAAGGGTTGTCATGACATTACTTTTTACTGTACTCCGCCCATTATATTTGGTGTTTTGACAATACTGAACTCAATTCTGACTTTTTGGCTTCCATAAACTTTGGGACCAGCGTCGCCAGGAAAAGAGAAAAATTTGGCAAAAATGTAAGTATTGAATAGTTTCAATTTTTGTCGATTTGATGCTCATTATTGCTTGACTGTTAAAAAACCTGCGAAATTCTAGAGGCAAAGCTTGTTGGTGCCGGTTAAATGATTTTGTTTACGTCTAAACTTTATTTAAATCAAGTGAAATCAAGTGGAAATACGTAAAAAAAATCCGAAGGAAAACGTAAAGAGTTCTACTGATGAGCAATTGAAGCAATAGAATCCTCGTCTTCGCTTTTTGAATCTGCCGAAATAAATAGCTTCCTCATCATCCTCTTCTCAGCATTGAAAACCCTCCATCAGTATTCTTCCGAACAACAAAAGAAGTCCATTGGTACAGTTTAACTTTCGCAAAGCTATTTCCATTAACTGGCCTTTGAAATAAACAAAATTAAGTGGTTTTACTTCTTTCAGGATCTTGACATTGATGAAGATTGAAATTAAATATTTTCCACGTGATTCTCATTCCCTGATTTATTCTTACTCACCGACTTAAAAAAAAAAAAACGAATTTGGGGTCCAATGTTTAACAGTAATGTTGCAGCTGCTTTCGCTACAAAATATTGCTGCGTGTAGTGTTCATAAAAGGAGAGAGTTTCTAGTTGATTTATTTTGCTGTTAAGTACTAGCGTACATTCTAATGCATCTACATTGCCAGCATTGAAGCATCAATTGGAGCTAACCAACCTGTAGATAATTTATTCTTGTATCTTCCTAAATTACTGTTTTTTAGTATAAATTCTTTGGAAAAGGAGCCTCTAATGAACGATATCGACGACAATGTTTGTAGTGATCTTTACGATATTCCTAGCTTCCTAGATTGCGTCCTCTATGTGTCCCTCTAATCATCTTTTTTAACATTAGTTTTAACCACTTTTCAAAAAAGGTCCAAAACCTTCTCTATGCATTAAGCTGGTGATTCCACATGTGCATTAAACTCTCCCTGCTTCTCTATTTTAGCAAAATCTATTAAAGGGTCTACGGAAGAGTTTACTCTATTGTTCAACATAATCTAGTGAAAGGTACATCTGCTTTAATTAATTTCGTGTTTTTTTCACACATATCGTCGCATCTGCTCTGGACCATCAAAAGTGCGTCGATGTATTATATACTGTTTTCTCCAAAGCTTTTGCTTCCGACCACCATAATCTACACCTCCAAAAACTAAGTAATGCTGGTATATTCGATATTCCCCTATCTTTATTCACCTTTTGCAGGGATGATCGTACTTGTAATGAAACCAAAAAAGCCTGTTCTTCAACTACCCCTTTATCCTTTATCAAGAGTTCAGCATGTGCCTGTGCTTGAACCTCTTCACTTTCTTCTGTCTATCACTTTACGAAATGTTTTAGAAAAACTGGTTTTCGCAACTTTTGCCTTTTATAACTACTTTTGTAATCATATCGCAATGGACTTTTCACATAATATTTCTGATACCACAATAAAGATAATCATGCGGAGAAACTTCGACTTGGATTTATTACGCAGGTTGGTCTTTTTTGTTTAAAATGATTGGGCTCGAGAGTAATATAGCAGAAATTGTAGTGTGAGATTTAGTCAGACGCAGCCAAACGGATTGGTTCAACAAGGAGTGCCAAGCTGTATTGGACAAAATGAATCCAGTCTAGTAAATACACAGCAAACAACCGACGAGAGGTAAGAACGATCAATATGACGAGCTTCGGAGAGTAGTTAGCACAATATGGGCCATTTAGCGGTTTAATTTTAAAAATTAGTGAAAAACTTTAATTTTCCGGTTAGTTATGAGTTAGGATTTTATACATGTCGGAGCTTGCCTGGTATCCTGTCGGTAAAAACGTAAAACAAACAAAACCTTAAAACATCTTAGTAAAAACTTTATCCAATTAATCCCGAACATTGAGGAAACAAACGATGTCAAATCAGCGACAAAAAAAACACATGCGAATATTCCAACGAACTCCTCCATCTACTTTTAATTAAGAAACTTAATATTTCCATTGACAGAAGTATACATGATATGTATCATAACATACTATTCAATTATCTTAATGCGAATTACTAAATAATTTAATAGGTATACACGCACTCGAAAATAATTGGTGTCCCTTTGTCTCCCAAATGGAGTTTCCTCCAATTTTTCGCGCACACGATATCCCGACAAAAAAAAAACAAGCAAGAAAATAAATCTCCCTACAGCTGCTCTCCGAGAAAAACGGTGACGTTGATGTTCTCGACCGTTTCAATTATTTATTTTGGACTGGAAATGCAAACCATTTCCGAACCGAAGTATTGTATTTTGTTTCTCCAACAAATATTTTCTTTTAATTGCTACCCAGGATATACAGGTTGAAGCATAATAAATTTTCAGGCGAAATGGTGGCCTCAAGATAATTACACAGAAATATTTGATGCTTGACTCGTTTGAGCTTTGAAAAAAGATACGGAACCGAAGTGCTTGACGATACAAAAGTGAATTTGACAAGTACTTACGATAAAGACTGGCGGTTGCTGGTGAGATGAGCGCTTACATACTCATGTAAATTTGGAGGCCAGTGGATGCACGATAGTGAAAAATTACTCAACGCAAGATCAACATCACGTTAATTAGTAATTAAGTCGACCGAAGAAAAGCGAGAGGTTGTTGTACAGAAATTATTCCGCCGCGATATCAAAAGCCGGAAAGAACGAACACAGTGTATTATTCGGTCGCTGCTGGGAATAAGTAAAGCAGAAAACAAAACAAAAAACATTAAAGTGGAAAGACGAAAGAAAAGACCCAACGGAAAGTATCTTCTGTAGATGGTCCTCAGTTTATACCGGTCCAGAGCTTGAGGTTGAGATAACAAAAGAGAATCCAGCGAGCGAAAATATAAATTAGCTTTTTTCGGTAAGTTCACTCCGCTGGGGACCTGGCTGGGCCGAGAGCATTATCTTTCCGTGCGAATTGTGTTTTGCACTGATACCGTGGTGTTGTGCGCTCTAGGTAAAAGATGCGAAGACGAACTAAGGATAGGGACTTGAAAAAATACATATTGTTATGAAATTTTAAGGGTCTCGCAATCTTTAAATGATGTTATCCGTGAGGAAAATAATGAAGTTAGAGCAGATATTATTAAAAGGTAAAATTATTTGTTGCAATGAGAATGAGTTTGCTGAACATTTTAAATGGTGGCAGTTCTTGGTTTTTGTAAGTGCGGATGCTTATGAAGACAAATATTTACATTGAATGTCTAGGGTACCTTGAAGCTCGTGCCTGATTTTAAATTGTCTAAAAAGAGCATGAGCTATTGATATATATTTTCCATAGTACTTAGTTCGTTTCAAAGAATCCGATTTCCTAACTTCACTAAATGACCCACACACTCTGAAAAATCATCTGTTTGTCAAGCACACGGCCGTTGTAACCCATTTAAAACAATTCAGCCGTACCTACTCATATTTCAAATCTGAAATCGGAGACGACCAAACTCCAAATGGGTCCATTTCACCTATTACAAACTACAGAGATACAGTCGATTTCGAGTGCATCGTATGAACATAAACGTAAAATAGATAAAATGTGAGTACCTAATGGATCCACCCGGTAAATGGTTTCCGGCAACACCGACGACGGAAGCAACAACGTAATCCACAAAGTTATTAGATATCGTAGCCACAAGGAGAGCATTTGGACCGAAGCCATCGTGGCCATGGTGGCCGTTAACCGTAACCCGTCCGTAATATCACTTCGGTAGTTCCCCTAAAAATAGCCACCGTCGCCGCGACACGCAAACTACAAAAACATTTTTACACCAGCTCTTCGCATCGTAGTCGACGTTTTTATCTGTCGGCCATAAGCTCGCAGATACATTTATTTTTGCACTTTGTCATGGGTGAATGTGGAAGAAATTCTTTCTCCGTACGCGTATCGCCTGGGTGCGCACAAATGCAGAGCAGCAGTTAAGTTTCGTGGCTAGACAGGTTTATCACTACACCGGGCAAATAACACTTTTCGAATTGCACTATGTTTTTGTTGTCAAGGAGCACTGACGCGAGTCGTGGGAGGATTCGCCAACAAAACTGAAACTTTATTTCGAAATGGTTATGCCAACTGAACTCGATTTTCATTCACATAACGTCACTTGAGCACTCAACTGATGTTTTTTCGATGCACTTTTTAACTATCCGATCGAAATAACTCTTTGGTCATGCCGAAATCCTATAGATACACAATCAATTACATGAAGACAGTCGATACTAAGTACGATCCCGCGCACCTGATTAGCCCGACTTAGACAAGAGCTTAGCCCACAATCAGCGTCTCGATCTTTTCGTACAAGGGTCCGCGTACGCATCGCATTACGCGACTTTTTCGTGATTAGCTGCGTGCCGCGCGCTCATTTGAATTTTAAGCAGATGATTGATGTCACCGGGGTCGACCGCCGCACATTCACGCACACTTTGTGTACAATTATTAATGGATTAACCCATTCGCGGCGCTCGAGGTCCGCCCGAAGAACTCATTCCAAGGAAGGCCCGATGACTGGCAATCTCACACACAAAAACAGATACTCACTTCCAAGCATCACTCGAAAACACTCAGTTTTTATTATTAGATATTTTACTAGGTTTATTTTGCCGCTATGATTGTTCAGTGTTTTCAAAAGCACGACTGGATTTTCGAAAGGTGTGTTCCTCGAACATACTTCGCTTCGAATATGTTCCCGATGTGCGTTCCAATCAGACACCCGTAATTGAATTTAGATCTCGACGATAATTGAAGATAATTGCTTAGATGGATTAATGACTAGGCGATTTAGTACGCACAAATTTTTGTCCGAAGCCAAATGATTGCTCTGCGTGTTATTGGTCTTTGTTGCTAGCGTTGTTTTGCCGACCCTGCCGGATTAATTGAAACACCTGTAATTCAAATTGTTTGCTTAGATTCTTTTTCATTAAAATGAGTACAATAAAGCACGCAGATCTGGAGATCAAAACGGTTGCGACGATCAATGAGTCGATTCACACAAACATTCCTCAAGGTCTCGGAGATCTTAAGATACGCATTTGCATGGTGGATTTTATTGCTGCGATAAATTTGGTCAAGCAGGGCTACTTGTTCTAATCGAGTCGAGTAGCAGTAGTAAAGTATTTGGATAGTATTATGCTGGAAATTTCGATGGGGCTTGAGTTGTGAAGAGTGATTGGGGGCAAAATATTGTTGAGTTAAGTGTCATAGATTCATGCGTGGGTAGTGTTAAATTTTAAGCCACAGACCAAACGAGTTCTGCTTTGTTAGTTATGAACATATAATTTTTTGACTCTGATGATGTTAGATTTGATGGATTAGTTGGATCTGATAGGGAAATGTATGCAAAAAGTCGCAAAATATGCAACATATATGTGAATTGCTCAAATATTGTATTTTGTTTGTTTTGTTGTTACAAGAACTAATGTTGACAATGATGCACTATGGTATTACAGAAATCGCAAATTAATGCAGCCCTTGCTTAATAAAACTGGACTTTTTTGAAATTTTGCCTTTGAGTTTGTCTGAAAATATAGCAAAGTAATCTCCAATTAACTCACAATAATGCAACTAACTTTTCAGCTGTAATTTTTAGTTTTTCGAATAAATATAGGGGATGAAATTCAAATTAGGTCACTTCGAAAATGATATTGCAGATTTTTTCTGTGGTGTATTTGTCGCCAGAAAAAGATGCGAAAAATCATGTTCAGTATGTTTGCTATGGTAAGCTAAGCTCTCTATAATGATGTTTTCCGAATTCAAATTTACTGCCAGAAACAAAATATAAACAAAATTCAAGTTTTCTGTAGCAGATTCACTACAAAATATAGCAGATTGAGTACTAAATGGTGCATGAAAACTTATACTTTTTGCTGCGTTCCGAAAAAAACCCTGCATCATAATCATTCATTTCAAACGATGACACATGAGATTTCGCAGAGGAGTGTTGGCTTAATTTTACCGGCAGTTACATGGTACCTCTAAAAAATTTTCACCGGATATTTTATTGCTTTTTGTTAAAAAAGAGTTTTCTGATATTGCGAGATCCGCTTCAAAAAGGGGGAAAATATAAACAACGTTAAGGTCAAGGTAAAACTCGAGAAAAAATTAAAATTGCCACTTGGAATTCGAAAGAAACTCATTTGATGATTGTCTTTAGTGAGCAAAATTTTGTGACTAAATTCGGGTCAATAAGTAATGGGTGACGCCATTTATTATTTCAGTGGAAGACCACAGAGAACAAGAGGATTGTTGAAGAGGATCAACAAGAAAAGTTCGCATTATTGTTATTGATTGATTTACAAATCAAAGCGTACGTTTCTAACATAATCCTTTGAAATAAATACAATTAATTTATTTATTTATTAGAATCAACAAATGCAAAATCCAGTAAAAATATTTTTGCTATCTAGGATTGGTGGGAATGTTTTTTTTAAGGACGAATTAAAAACCGTAAGAGAGAAATATTGGCTTATACTACTGAATATTGTCAATCATACTGAGGACGTTTGCATAGTGTACGAGTGAGAAGAGCTAATCAGATGAAAAGCAGCACTGGTCTATGGAATTGAGTTGCAGAATTGAGATCGAATGTTGAAATCCTCTTCATGTTAATAAAATCAAAACTTTTTTTGTCTTGCTGTCTCTGTTATTAATATTGTAACGCTGTCTGATAGAATGGTAATAATCAAAATAAATGCCATATTAATACAAATAAATTCAATTTAATGATATGCTCAAACAGTAATTTAATATGACTAACCAAAACAAAATACATAATCGCAGAAACAGACACAATCAGGTTCGGCGGTGCTAGACTAAGTCTTATCCCGTACACTTAGTACTTGGGTCTTATTCTGGACAGCAAGCTCAGTTGGAAGGTGACTATACAGACCTGCGGAATTGTTGAGCTTACAGGCCTGGTAAGCTTACTAGCCCAAAAATAAAGAGGAAAAGAAATGCAACTTATATTAACAAGAGGGTACTGGGTAAAACATGGAGCCTTAACTCTGCTCTAAGAAACTGCATCCACGCGGCGATAGCTTGGCCAATCTTTGTTTACGACTGCCTGGTTTGGTGTCTAGCAATGGAATAAATTATCTTTACTGACATGCGAATAGAGCTCAGCGGTCGGAGGCTCTCTCCACCACAGATGCCTTAATAATAATTTGCCTTCGTTCAATATCCTGCTCCATCTTACCTCCGCTTGAACTCTTTTTTTAGAGGCACTGCCGCAAGAGCTGCTTTCAACGAGTCAAGATCCTTTCGTCATAGCAGTATTCAGCAGGTGCACGCAAGAAGCACTGACTACATGGTCCCCACTCTGGTCAAATGGGCATAGCAGCCCCTACCATTTACAATGGCGGATACAAAACAGCTGCAGGAGTCGATACACTACAGTATTTTGCAAGCTGAGGTCTTTGGAAACGAAAAGTCGCAGGACTTATATATGTCAAGGACATTAAAGGTTATATGATCAACATTTTTACAGACAGTCGAGTGGCGGTAAAATCACTTCCATATAAATGGAAGTGCGTATTTGTTTGTATTCGGGCAACAGCAGAAAAAACAGAATCTTCTAGGTTCCCAGCCATAAAGGCATTGATAGGAATGAGGGGGCGGATGGATTAGCGAAGCATGGAGTTAACCTTTCTCTGAAGTACTTGATTGATTCCAGTATGATGAAAGTTTCCACGTGCAGATTGCGAGCAACTCACAGCCACTAAATTCTAACTTGCAGTCTTGTAGCATCACTGTCTTGTAGCAGTTTATGGCATGAAACTGTGACTCCTAACCAGTGACAACTGTAGGAATTGTCAATAGCCAGAAGTTTCAGTGACAATTCAGCAGCTCTTATGGCACTGAACGGCACGGAAAAAAACCTGACATTGCTGTTTCGGTTCGCAAAAAGGTCTGGGGCCTTCAATGGCCACTTGAACTGAACATTTTTAGCTCCAGGTCTTCTTGTCTGGCTAGTAATACATAAAGCTAACCTAAAATACCTTTGAAAACTTAAGAAGCCACATGAAACAAACATAATCATGTGACATTTGGACACAGAACTGAGTTCTGACACAGTGAATGAGATAACAACATAATAAACAAAGAAATATAAATTTTAGGCAGAAGGAATTAAATACTAATTTTTATCGAAAATGACTAATAAACTGAGCTGTGTCGGTTGAAATAAAGAGAAATCTGAGTATACACCACTGCCGACTCTATTGTTTAACTTTAAGCCATCGGTCCACACATGGACAAGCATATTTTCCAGGGTGACACGATCATGCCATTTTTTCCTACCAGGAATGCGAGTTATGAGCCCGAAATCTAGTAGAACATGCAGAGCGATGTAATCAACACCGACTAGAGTGGGGACTCCCTCAGTTAAGATCCTAGCATGGCCAAACTCGGTTCTATCCTATGCTGAGGTACAATTCAGATTCACAGCAGCAATATTAGCTTGCCGTAAGATCAGTAGATTGGTTGGTAGCCAATGAAGGAGAACAAAAAGTGCCTTTGCAGAGGTAGAGCGGAGCGCTCCTGTAACTAACCTCCGCTCCTTTTCAAGCTGACGTTTGCAGGTAGCCTTAAGAGCAGCCTGCCACCAGAACACTACCCTAAATTGTAGAATTGGGTCAACTACTACGGTATAGCCAAGCAACAGTACGAAACTGCCATCCCCAATTCGCCCCGGAGGCTCTTTTGCAGTAGTAAAGTGCACTCTTTCTGCAATATTGTAGCTCCATAGTATCTTTGTACTTCCTTCTCCATAGTGTATAATTCATATGGAAATAATGTGGTTGAAACAAATATATCTTAAAACTGAAGCTCAACATGGTTGTCTCGAACATGCTGTTGACATGCTGTATTATAATGAGCGCTATATTTCAGCGAAAATATAGTTACCAAGACCTTATTTCTATTGAGGTGTAGTCATTAAAATATACTAAATTGATGTAAAATTCGAAAAGCTCGTGTAGTATAGTGAGTAGAGCATTTTTTTCTGGCGTGATATAAGTGGATAAAAACATTTACCTGAGTATGATTAAAAAAAAACCAAAAAGAGTTTACAGTCGAACACAACGATCAACCCAAGCAGCTGTAAATTACATAGTCGAAATATACAAATTGAAGTAAATGTTGTTAATAAGATAATTAAATTTTCTATGTGAAACATAAACAAATTTCTAAATTTTAATTTAACTACGAAGATGAACCAAAAAAGCTCTAAAGAATAATGAATGGTTGTGCTGACCTTTTACACAAATCATATGACCTCAATTTTAATTTTTTTATAATTTTTAGGCAAAGGTATTTTCAGGACTGTTAGACTTAACATCAACTATGAGTAAAGGTTATGAGTAAAAGTCCTAGCTCATTATGAGTAAAGATCACAGCTAACGTAAATAAAAATTAATGATCTCCCACTGCAAGTGGTCAAATCTGTCAGGTATGAGCTGATGTCTGATGAGAACCAGTGCATACTTTCGAAATCACTTAGTTAAAAACAATTTTCAATCTTAGTCACCCCACATAAACAATTTAGTTTAAAAAATCTGAGAGCTACCTGTTTACAAGATTGCTAATTTACAAGATTGCGCATCAAAATCACAGAAAAGTTTCAGTACTTTTTTCGACAAGAACAACTTTGCAAAATTTCGAAGTCGACATGTCCTATTAGAAATTGTCCTACATTTATCAAAAAAGCCTCCCTCATTTAATGGAGCGGGATCCTTCGGACATAATTAAATAACAAACCTTGAATCGACTACTAGAAGCAATTCATTTCAGTATAATTCAAACAAGAAAGCTTCTAGTACCTTCTGAATTTTCAATTTCCCTTAGGCCAAATATTGACTCTGAAAAATCTATCTACCGAATTCGATTAGCTCCTTTTCAAGTAAAAATGTTATTCGTACCAGGGATTCATCTGTTGCTCTTTATGTGAATTTAGTTTTCGACTTACGAAATAGAAGACATGACACCATGTGAGAGAGATAACTATATGTTTAACTATATGTTTACCAATCTGCAGATTTCACATGTCGTTTAAAGTCTTTCATCTATATATTTAAGCCGCACTACCGAATTAATCTGCCAAAAGAAAATTATTCCGAATTTCATTCTCATCTCTCATCTCACAAATCTTTGAATTTTTTTCCATTTCATTTATTTTACTTTCGTTGTGAACGGACCATATCGCAGTACTTGTGATGCGAACAAATTATGAACAAATTAGACGAGGGCACGTAACAGACAAACACGTACACACTTAATAAATTGAAAGGTGGTCGCTTGCACAGTTTGCGCATAGTAAGCAGAGTGGTTTTTTTTTCTCAAAGTCGTGAGCTCTAGGTGGTGGAATCAGGTACGCCATGCGAATAAGAAGTAACAGTTTTGTTACACCTTTCACTCATGGCGAAATATATGACTGAGTCTAGACATCATTTTTGATGATTCGAATAAGTGTTCAATTATATATCGAACGCTATCAGTCATATGTCGGAAAAGGGAAAATAACTGCTCTTGCTTGCTGTTACTCATGAGGGTATCAACGGCTGTGGAGGCAGCATAGCCGAACGTGTCAAATAACAAACATGTTGAAAAAGGTATGGTGAACGATGAAAAATTTAAGCATGAATGTTTTCGATAAGAGATTTTTCCATTCAATGTTCTTAATGGGAAAAACGCTTGCGGGACTGAGAGATCGAACGCGTAGCAAACGCCCGTGTAAACAAGATTGATTGAAAGCAATTTATTCAAATATGTTGTAGCAGATTTTCCAGCATTATTTTGGAATATTCGACTGAATTTTTCCATCATCTTCATTGCTCTTGGAATACGACGAATACGCGTCTTTCTCCTTCTTTGTTGCAGGTTTCTCGTAGGCTATACTGATGGAGAAGGTATGCTGTGGTACATGTGAGTTCTAATAAATAGCGTCTGATTTGAATATTTAGGGAATGAAAAACTTTCCAGATGTTTGTGGGTATGTTGTCGATACTCCGTATACATATTCGCATACACTGATGTTGGCGGTGCCATGACATTTCAAAAAGTAAAAAAGAAGCTAGGGGATGGGATGAATGACCGTGGCCTTGGGTGCTTCGAATGACTGAATACGATTTCGAAATGGTCAGATTGCGAAAGTTTCGAAACCCTAGTGAAAAAGTTGTTTAATGAAAAATGCTCCTAGCTTCATCAGCTTGATTGAATGTTGATCTAAATGATATTCCGGAAAACTAAGCTTTAGTGTTAAGGTCCCTAGGTTGGTTATGTGTGAATTGAGTGATAGATACACATATGCTGTAAAATATTAACATACCTAAAATATTAGCATAAAACGTCACAAATGGAATTTTTAAGAGCTCTTAATTGGCAGTATTTACATCTTGCTTTATTACAACTACCTTAGTTAAATCAGAGGGTAAAGTGACGCATGGAAATAATCACCAGAGACTTGTATGCATTATTTGTGAATGAACTCTCTACCAACTTCAACAATAAGACTCGGCAAATATTGAAACTACTTTACTTCACTTTTTTTATTACGATACCCAGATTTCAATTAACGATCACAATAAATGTAAGAGTGCTTTGGACTATTGTCAGCTCCAGGTCAAATTGTGACTAACAGGATAAGCGCACCAGGTAATTTTATTTAGTCAGTTTACATGCCCATAGCTATGAGGCAGAATAGTGAGTTGTAGTAGCTATAGTGAGTATTTATTTATAAACTATCTATATTTACAGACCTGACTTCAATTACAAAAATAGAAAAATTAGAATTTGCAAACAAAAACAGAAAGCAATGCAAACGAAATGAATGCATAGGAAAAAAATAGTAATTTACATATACATAGTGAAAATAATATTAATAAAAATCATAATAATAGTAACAAATAAAATAGTCTAAACACATTGACGTTCATGAAAAAATCTACATACTATGAAAAGCTAGAACTAAAACCTGAGCTTCTGATTTGACGCTTAGATCGCGAGAACGTTTGCGTTAAAAGATCAACCAATTAAAGCGGATGAATACAGACATCACTTCTAGCAAAGAGTATTCTAAATATTTGATCTATCAAAACGGCTGAGATATTGAAGCGGCAAGTTAGAGCCTAGATCAGACAGCGTAGAGCAACGAACAAATTTAAATAACAAACACTTATCTAGGAGCACTCTACGAAATTCAAAGACAGGATTTTCTACAATGAAAAACAACCACTATAATCCCAACAAAGGATGTGGAATTTAAAATAAGAAAAGTGGGTAAATCTTGTGAGTGTCCCACCGTATCAATCATATGTTTATGGTGAGGAGACCAGGCTTGACAACAATACTCAAGGACACTAAAAACTAACCAATAAAACAGATATACCCAAGTAGACAGGTTAGCAAAAGGATGACAAGTCCTGAGGTCAAAGCCGGACAAACTAGAAACCTTGGATGCAGTGTATGCAATATACTGATCAAGCTTTATTTTCGAATCAAAAACCACACCAAGGTCTTTGAAGTTTTCTAACGTAGTGAGAGGGGATCTAGAGAGAGTCCAATAAAGCATAGAGGGAAGCTTTTTGCATGTATAAGACATTAGATGATGTTTTAATAGTTTCAGAACAAGTAAACTCTTTAGGCACAGATAATTTTGTAGTTGTAGGTAATCTTTTGGAGACTCAACTTCACTGATTACTTTGAAATCATCAGCATACAAAAGGCAAGGCGAATCAGTTACAGAGGGAAGGTCATTGATAAAGACAAGGAATAGCAGAGGATAGAGAATCGAACCCTGCGGAACACCATATTGAACACAGAAAACGGAAGAAGAAGAGGAAAGTATATTAATGAGCCTGAAATATAGGAGAAAAACCACGATAGAACTGACTCAGAAATACCAAAACACTCAAGCTTTGAGAGAAGTATTTGAAAATTTTTGAAAATTCGATGTAAACTATATCAACCTATTTCTGTAGACTTAAAGCAGGAGCAACCAAAGTCAGAGAAGGCTGTGAGGTTGAATGTGGAAAATCTGTTTTTGGCGAATCAATTTTGCCCAGGAGCGAACAAGGGATATAAATTCTTTCCCTTATTGTAAGCAACTCTCTCGAGTACCTCACCAAAGCAGAAAATAAATTGGCCGGTAGTTAGAAATGTAGCCTGGGTCATCAGATTTGAGTATGGCAAGATATGAGCATACTTCTATTGGGACGAGAAGGAGCCAAAAGTGGAGCTTAGGTTGAACAGGAAGGGCAAAGGAACATATAGTGTCGAAGAGAGTGTGACACCATCTGGATTCGGGATACCATCTAGATTATTACCGATATTTATTCTAAGCGAATTTAAGTATGGACTCGATTTTAGAGGATCTGTTTAACGGAAGAAACAGGAGAAGAAATTGGAAGAAGCAAATACAGGGAGAAGCTAGAGATTGCTGGAAAAAGAATGATGAAAAAAGTTTAGCGAAAAATTTACAAATCTTCTGATACATACATTTATTTATTTATTTATTTATTTTAATTCCACGGACCAAGTCCTTTTACAACAAATTTACATTAATAAAGTAAGATAGAAAAGAAAGAAAAAAAAAAATATATACATATAAAGTTTTTAAAATAGTATATTACAAGGAAGAGAAATGAAAATTATACACTAGCGTAATAAATAGTTATAAATAACAAATAAATTCAAATAAATGCTGTACTTATGTAATTCATTTTAGTTTAATTTGATTCCACAGCTTGGAGGTAGTCAGAAACGATTCTTTTAAATTTGTTTATATCTATACCGAATAAATCAAAATGTTTCCATAGTTCGTTCCCGATTCGTTTTAATCTTTCGATAGGAGAATTACGTATATAATTCATTTTACTTGTATTCATGGCAAATATATCTTTAAACCGTGTAGTTCTAGATGGAACTCTTATAGAAATCAATTGCAAAATTTCGGATGCCTCTAATCGATTATTAAGAATATTGACCAAGAAAATCGCATCAGTATAGGTTCTTCTTACTTTTAAGGTTGTTATATTCATTAAATTTTGCAAATATACGTAACTTAAGTTTTCTAGTGGTATGTGTAACTTGTAGTTGACGTAGCGTAAGAACTTGTGTTGCACTTTTTCTATAGTATCAGAATGCGCTTTGTAGTAAGGATTCCATATTACTGAGCCGTAGTCTAATTTACTGCGAATTAATGAAAAATATAACATTTTAATTGTGTTCAAATTGTAGAACTTCTGCGTGTTTCTGATAACAAAACCCAGCATTCGAGTTGCCTGATTAGTAATCTCATGAATATGAATTGTGAAGTTTAACGTCGTGTCGAATCTAATTCCAAGATCTTTTGTGAAGTCAACATGATCTAGTGCGATTCCGTTCATGGTATAGACATAAGAAGATCTAGCTAATGTACGATTAAACTTCATATAATGACATTTGCTTATATTCAATTCTAAACCATTTTGAACACAGTAAGAATAAAAATTATCTATATTTATCTGCAAAATATGATTGTCAGATAATGAAGCGATTCTCTTGAAAATTTTGAGGTCATCAGCAAATAATAAGAACTCAACATCTTGGAAAATATAGGATATATCATTGATGAATATTAAGAACAAAAGAGGGCCTAAATGTGAGCCCTGTGGAACTCCAGATGAAGGGTAAAATGGACTAGAATAATTATTATCAATGCAGACTAATAGTGAGCGGCCACGAATGTAATCGCAAAGCCATGCAAGTAATGATCCATGTATACCAATATTTATCATCTTCTTTGTCAAAAGATCCCAATTAATCTTATCAAATGCTTTACATAGATCCGTATATATGGAATGCACTTGAAGCGAAGATTCGAAACTCGTATTAATATAGTTATGATAAGTTAAAAGATTTGTAATAGTTGAACGTCCCTTACAAAAACCATGTTGGTTAGGAATTATTAGGGGCCTCAAAATTGGTGAAATGTAGTCAGTTACTAGGCTCTCGAATAGTTTGGGTATGACAGATAAAATACATATCGGGCGATAATTTTCCACATTAGACTTATTACCAGATTTATAAACAGGAATAACATAAGACGACTTCCAAAAATGTGGAAAATAGCCAATTGACAAAGATTCATTAAAAATGTGTAAGAGAGGTTTACTTAAACTAAGTGAACAATTCTTTACGAAAATGGGTGGAATACCATCAGGTCCAGCACTTTTACTAATGTCAACGGCGTTCAATTTATTTATAAGTGAGTCTAAACCGATAACATATTGAGATAAGCTTACACTGGTATTTAATTCAGGAGGCTCGTGGTTGTTAGTTGAGTTAGTGTAAACTTTTGAAAAGTGTGTAGCAAACATATTAGCAATGATATTAGGTTCGGAGCTATGAAAGTCCCTAAGAAACATATTTGATGGAAATGATTTATCACTCTTAAGAGATTTGATGTAATTCCAAAAGTATTTCGGGTTTTGTGGTACAAGAGACTCTAACCTTTGCATATATGAGTGATAATTTTGTTTCTGAAGGACTTTACATTTTTCCCGTAAACTAGAAAATATTTTGTAGTGTTCAAATGTTAAAGAAGTCTTATAATTCAAATGTGCGATCTTTTTATCACGAATGGCTTCTTTCAAACCAGATGAAAACCAATTAGGAAAGCTATTGTTACATACGCGATTTTTAGGTACAAATGAATTTATAATATTTTTCAAGATGTTGTAAAAATGGTCAACTATATCGTTGAGTGATTTGTTTGCGAATTCGCCTAACCAGTCGATTTGCAACAGATCAGAGTTAATTGCTTCATAATTAGCTTTTTTAAAGTTAAGATAATGATTAATATATTGTTTCTGACTACGTTCAAACTTTGGAATAGCAATTTCTATATCAAGAGCAGGGTGATAGATGTCTAACGGAAGTAATGGGTTTTTACATTTAGCTACTGAAACATTATCAAATGATGTAAATATTAAATCTAATCTCCTTTTCAAAATATTAAAAATGTTGTTACATTGACTTAAATTTAAGAATGTGAATGTGTCTATTACGCAAAAAGATTTGTCACAGTTTCCAACCCAAGATGTTGCATCCCAATTTACATCAGGAAGATTGTAGTCTCCTGTAATAATATAATTTGCCTTTGGATACAGTCTAGAGATATATAGAGTTTCTTCTGTGTGTTTATTGTACTTCTCAACAGATGAATCCGGTGGTAAGTATACGGTGGAAATAATGATTTTTGAGGTATTCGTGTCTATTTTTACAAAAAGATGTTCCACTTCCGAACTTACTGTGGTGACAATCATTTCAGAGTGCAAAGCTTTAGAAACAGCAATTAAAACTCCTCCCCCTTTCGTTTTGGTTGAAGTCATGCTATCGCGATCACGTCTATAGATGGTATAATTTTTAAGCCCAAGTTCAGAGGAAGCTATGTCTGGTTTCAGCCATGTTTCGGTAAATATTATAATATCAGCATTCAACGAGGTGCTCGATTCTCGTAACTCATCAAGTTTAGTTGATACGCCTCTGACATTCTGATAATATATATGTAACTCTAATGATGGTTTTTTGGCGCTGTATTTAATATTTTTGGTGTTCCATTAATGTATTTGATGTATTTGTATGTATTTGAAAACATGCTTATTTATGATCTGTAGATAGGTTTCCATGTAAATCTGTAAGTGGTTTCGCTTATTGTAAACAACCATCAAGTAATAGGCCATAAAACTGTATAATATACTTTGTTGGCTTTTAAAAGATCTTCAATTTGATGGACGTTTGACTTTCTCCGTGGGAAAAAATATGTAAACACTCACTCACCATATAGGGCTATTCTCAGCTGTGAAGGACTTGGGAACACCGCATGCCATTGGCACGCAAAAAAAACATTCCCCTCCCTTTATATCACAAGCGCCGCTTACTTTTTAGGGAGTAAAAAAAAATTATACAAAACAACTATTTCAGCTATATAAAGGCTTTGGGTTTTTTGTCGCAAGTGTAATGAAGCTTCTAAGATCTTTTGTTTGTTTGTATTTCGTGAGGTTTAATCAAACTTCTTCTGGCTGATCGAGCACAGCTATTTGCATACCATACGCAAGCAACCTGAACAAACTATGACATCTCAACTGACGGTCATGGAAAAATAGTAGGCGTGTTTTTTTGCTCCGATACAGAGCAGAGTACAACTATGCCGCAAAAACAACGATCTAGTATAAAACAGCAGTGCGTTCGCTAAGACTGACATAGGTTGCTGTATTTGCTGTAGTAGCACGCAACAGCTGAAAATAAAGGGAGAAAATAACGAATATACACTATCACAATCGATAGAAAATAGAAAAAGAACTAACAGAAAATTACTTCTTTTAACTTTCTACACATTATGAGAGCTTTTTCTAATTTCGTAACTACCAAAACATTCAACATAACCATGAAAAACCCAAAGCCACCTCACAGCAAAAAAGACAACTTCTCATGAGCTTTTCTTTTTTCTATCAGCACATTCGACACTTCAACACGTGAACTACAAATGAGGAATAGAATTTCTGTACTAGTGAATTCACTGGTGCAGGAGTGTTGCTGTTTTCAATGCATATACTCTACTCTCTGCTGGATAGAGGAGCAAAAAAACACGCCTAGTGTAAATTAAAGTGAAGATTCGTAGTTGAAGTTAATAGAGACATTGTGCATAATCAATGCATACAAGTAAACGTTGTTCCTTATTACTGTACTATTACGTTGTACTATTACGTAATTATAATTATTACTGTTGTACTATTACGTAATAGGTACGTATTCAGAGCTAAGTAAACTCAAAGCTATGCCTGAGCTCATGGACAATGGAACACACAAGCTAAAAGCCAGTGCGCTACGCACGTGCCTACTCAAGTTCCCAAACCGCTAAAACTTCATAAAAGGAGAAATCACTTTTAAAAGAACGAACATATCAATGATTTACATGTATATTATCCTACCATTGACGATTACATAAAGCGTTTTCCTTTTTTTGTTTTTTTTTGTGTTTAGGCCGTTAAATTCGACGCCCGCGTACAATTGTGGCTGGATTTTGGACTCAACCTTACTGGCTGGATTTTGAACTCAGCCTTCAGCCAGAGGAGGTCTAACTTAAATTAGCAGCAACGTGATTCATTACCCATAAGATTCTCTAATTTCATAAATGAGCTATGGATCCAGGTTGCTTTTAAGTTTCCTCCAATTGTGAAAGCAATTTTTTTAAATCTAGCTTTGCTAGAATATATTATATTGAACTAAATTGGCCTTGGAAACCAATATTTCCGCGGGCAAAAAATGCTAACATAAATGCGTTTGTTACTAGAATTATCGCCTTTCACTCCTTTACTAACGGCAAGTTATTAATGTCTGGACTTAATCATCATAAAGCTTTATTAAGTTCTTGTGACTGCCGTCTGTAAATTACGACCTTGATTAAAATCCAATAAAGAACACATAAAAGTCCGAGATCCATTAAAGTAACTCAAATACAAAATTTATTCAAAACTTATGTGAGCATCAGCTAAATTATTGTACGTACTATTTAAAGGGTCAATTTATTCTATCGCAGTTTTTGCACCAATGCAAATTTTTCTCATTTATATTTCCATTAATTCAATGTTTCATTTTACTATTTTAATACAATAACTGAATAAACTGGCACTTGCAAAGTAAACAATAAATATTTAAATTATATAATTAGTAAACCAACCAATAAAACTACAATATGACTTATACATGTGAATTTACTAAGCAGATTTAATTTTAAAAGAAGTCTCCCGACGCCAACAGTAACATTAATGCATCAAACGAGCTTTCTGAACCCGTTTCGCAATTTAAATTAAATTTTTATTCTTCTGTATTGCAAACAGCCATAAAATTCCTTTCAATTAAATTATTTTTTTCTTTTCTTTCGCAAACAAAAAGCATATCTTCTACAGTAGAGATAAATTTGTATCCTATCCATGATTCCATCTAGATCAGTCGCATCAACTGACGTCAAATAAACTGAAAACATTTTTCAGTCAAACTATCATAAATTTTCCGCTTGAAGAAATTTCTCTCAAGATTCAAAAACATCAAAATTATATGGCCGTCAGCTATAAGCTATAGGTAAGATATTTGGTTTTTTTTTCGGGTAAAACGACATCGTAAAATCGAAATCGAAAATAACACAGCAGAAATGAATGTGCCGCTAGCCAGAGTTCATTTCGCTAATAAACAGAGTCGTTATATGCCTTGACATAAAAGCGAACTACTCAATCTAAACGATGACGACTTTGGGAAAACCGGAACAGATAATTTTTTTCATTTCTTTTAGACTTATAGCCGATACATAAGTGTCGTAATCAAAGCTTTTCGATGCGTAAGGATTTGAGGATCTTCGAGGGCGTTTCAACCAAATCCAATAAGTATCTATGGCAAATGGTACGCAATCCATTTTGATCTCCAGATAAAGTATTTTCAGCATGTAATTCATTTATGACAAGCTTACATGTATACGTACGTTTGTTCATATGTGTCTCGGTGAATTATCCTGTCAAGCGAAAGTGTAATCCCATTGAAACGATATTATCCTCCTACACTAAATCACTCTCGAGCAAATCCTGTGATTCGCCGCATCCACATATTATGTACATTGTACCTCATACAATGCGATTTTCTCAAATGGAACATTCTCCGATTTGGCACCTTTTTCTGTGTCAACGAAACCAAAGGCGACAATATTTTTCCGCTTGTTTAGCACAAACACACAAAACACTTTCGAATGCGGCAGATCCACCGCAACAATCTGTATTATTTGTATCCTTATTTTACGAACTCACTACACACTGTAGAGTTAACGACACGAATTTTGCCGCGCACGTCACACGATTTCACGAGCTGATTACACGCTGGCCGATGCCAACTAAAGGCATCTCAGTGAAAAATTCGGTAGATCTAGCAGCTTGACACAGTACCATGAGAATTTTCCGGCCACTGTAAAATTTCCACGTTGCTGGGGAACAGATGCGATGTTTCAGTCCGAAAATTTTCCCAGCATGATTCCGAACTGAAGAGCGGCAGATGTGGATGGTAAGAAGAGATGCTGTGGTCCATACTCTTGCGCAGCATTTGAAGAGATATGTTGTTTTTCATTCTCTGTGTACCTGGTGAGTGCGATGTTTTTCGCAAGGAAAACTCTTAAATATATTGGGAAAACTGTTATAATTGCTTGTTCATAGAATTGGTTGTCGTTCACGATGAGTCCTTACTGGACCCTTTGAGTTATATTCGAGTCCCATCAGCTACTTTCTATATGTATGAGAATGAGAGGCAATAAAAGTTATTCTAGATATATTTTTTTCTTGCATTCCGAGTTTTCTATAGAAGTTTTTTATTGCACTAGAGCCAACTGAATTCAATATTTAAATGAAAAACTCGAATAATGATAATGTTTTTGCAATAAATATGAATTTTCTGATTATCTTTCAGCTGATCTGGCGTATGTCTAGTCTGTCGTAAATCGAATCAAGAGATATAATATATGTGCTTACAAATCATGGAATCCACTGGGGAAGTTTGATAGCAAGGTGTGACATTGACTTTGTCCTGGGATTTCTTAAATATGGGCACGGAAGGCGATAGTGCCGATAAATTAACAGTTTTCTACAATTATGTTATTTGGTGCATTGCAGTAAAAGCTGAAAATTACAGATTTAAATGATTGCGTCGTTGAAGTTGACAGTTACTTAGAAAATAAGTTAAAGAGGCTAACTCTTAAGTTTTTTGTGCACCGATGTGACAGTGACCTAAATATTTGTTCCGCCAATGTTCGTATATTATGCATTTAAGTGGTTGTGATACGGCTTTGCGAAATTGGCGGAAAATGTTTTGCACATATGAAAACAGGACATGTTGAAGACATGAAGTTAAGGTTTTGGTCACGCCACGATTGGTTTGGTCGATCGTGAGTCGATGCTGCGTAACGAGAATAACCGTTGCACACTCTCCAAATATGTCAAAGAAAAATTGCGCGTAAAGAAAGAGGAAGGTTCCTTTACAGACCCATGAGCTGTGGTAGCTTCTGAAATAATGTGGCACTGATTGGTAACCAACCACAATTTTGTTGAAGTAATGCGATGGCTGATTTCGACCTGAATCTTCGTGGCCAGTAGAACGGCTTTTTTCAGTAAGTAAAAATTTTACATAGCCCGTTGTTTGGGGACCCGGAAATCTTTTGATGATTTTTTTTGTTCATCTACCACAACAAAAAAGGCAAAAAAGATTGGAACTGCCTCGATAAAAAATATTGGTATAGCAAATCGTTTAAATAGAAACAATTCAAAATTGTTCTATTGGCGAAATTTGACAACTGGGTTGAATTATTATTGCAGCTTATTGTTAAGCGCTAGTAAGGACTTAGAGCTATTTCCGGCGATAATTTTAGTTCTCATACCAATATGAGCTTGGCGGAGCAGTACAAAATTCATGGGACTTCTACGTCCTCTCCTGTAGCTAATGCACCTGGATTACGTTCATTCAATGAAACTTGCCGGAATAAAATCCTGAAAGATTAGGAGAAAGCGGAGTCTAGACGTTGGTGTTAATCTGTACTGTTCATCTGTTTATCTGAACTGATTCCACAAGTCAGAAAATTGTCTAACTAAATGACCAATAAAGCCTGATTAGATTTTATAGCCTAGGGACGTAAAAATTAAAAATAAACGAAGATTCACACAATAAGGTTTCTAAAGTTAAAGGATTGATGCTTCACATAGAACTTTCAAATAAAAACCAAGAAAAAACTAGTTTTAGGCAGCAATTTTAAGGAAAATGATTTTTTTCACAAACTTAATTATGATAATTAAAAAAAAACATTTTATGCAAAAACATAATATGAATACTATTGTATCATCAAGTATGCACAAGAGTGATAAAATACCGGAAAAAATGCGCCAAAGTGACACCTGCAAAGTATCGTCGAGTCATCTAAGCTGGAAATTTAAAATAAACTGATCACAATTATTGCGTGGAAGGTAGTCAAGTTCTGGAAAGGGGGAGAAACTGACAGAACTACTCGTGGGAGAAACTGACAGAAAAAGTCATTTTTAGCTGTGTTTAAGGACGCTGAAAAAAAACCAAGCATCTCAAGGCAAGTGAAAAAAAGAGTAGCTGTCAAAAAAAAGTCGAGCAAGTTAGAGTAATTGAGAGGTAGCTCTCAAAGTTGATCGCTTGTCAGAAGTTCAATCTGTCAATTCACTATTAAAAACTCTATTTCAGTCACAATTTTGATAGTTGACAAGCAGCTGGTTGCTGGCCCGAACTTACTATATCAAACAATTTAGAGCAGGAACCGTGCTCTAAATTGTTCTAGCTCAACTTAGAGCAGGCTTATGAATTACAAATCAGAGCAACCGAATTGCTCATGAAACGCATTTTGCTGATGTATCTAACCTAGAGCAGATCATTAATTACAGATATTAAAGATTAGCTACGTGCACTGAAAAAAATCCACATAGCGCACAGAGCCATGTAACATAGCGCATTATTTATGGTCCCATACGCCATGTACATAGTACTCTGAGCCATGCAATATCGCTCCCAGCGCCATAATCTCAGAATCTACATAGCGCGTGGTCCCATGTTACATGGCGCAGCATTTATGGTGCCACACGCTATGCACATAGTGCCCTGAACCATGCAGTATAGCTCCCAGCGCCATAATTACATGGCGCAGAAATTAAGGCCCCACACGCCATATTACATAGTGCCATGAGCCATGTAATATGGCTCATAGCACTCCAATTATAACTCGCAGCCATACTGTGTGAGGGGATCTATAAATGTCAGCAAGTGATACTTGAGTATCGTCGATAAATCGACAACATTCTCAATCGGCTAAGGGCGCATATTATTGAATGGCTCCTTTGGCGGCTCTAAATGCAGCCAGTGCCTGTTTGTTGCAAGCAAGTGACTTCTCCGTGTGCTCATTTATGGTAAGTAGCACTGTTTTGACTGATTTGTTTCTTCAATGTACTATAGTCTTCCACGCCATGTACTATAGTCAGGGGGCTGAAAGTACGTGATTTATTGATGGAAGAGATTGGCAGGGAGTGAAGGATTTACCATCAGCTGGCACGTAAAAAGAGATAAAACCAAAATATGTTCACTGTATCACATGCGAAAATGAGAAAATATAGTGTCAAACGACAGGTGAGAATGTATATATCCGTGTGAGCTGATAGGTGAGAGTGTGTTGGCGTGCGAATAATCCCATCAAGAAACAGTAAGCGCAGCGAACATTCACTGGCAGCAAACGAAATTCCCTGTATTGGGTTGCATAAAAGTGTCGGAGATATTCCTTTTACTCGCCATATGGTATCGAAAGTAGTATTCCGCGTTAACTACCTTATCACTTACCATTTTAATACTCAGAAAATACTTTAAGAAAATCAATATTGCATAAATCGCCATTCGTTAAAATAGTCTCTTTGGCAAAGCACATGTGAATTGCCTTGTGGGAAGGAGAAACGTATTTGATCGTAGCAGAGTTGCTTGGCGGGGTACTTTGTGTCTTTTTCCAACTTGGACTTAGATATTGCTATCTACTTCTCGCAATCGTATTGCAATTCACGTACTTTCCGAGCTATATATAGTTCTTAAGCTATGCTATAGTCCTCCACGCCATGTACTATAGTCTTCCACGCCATGTACTATAGTCCTCCACGCCATGTACTATAGTCCTCCACGCCATGTACTATAGTCTTCCACGCCATGTGCTATAGTCTTCCACGCCATGTGCTATAGTCCTCCACGCCATGTACTATAGTCCTCCACGCCATGTACTATAGTCCTCCACGCCATACAGTATAGTCCTCCACGCCATGTGTTATAGCTCTCCACGCCGTTCACTATAGTTCTCCACGCCATGTAATATAGTCCGCCACGCCATGTACATGGCGTGGAAGACTATAGTACATGGCGTGTAGGCCTATGTACTTTTCGCCATGTATTATGGCGTGTGGCGCTATATTTTATCACAATCCCTAAATCGACTATGTACATGGCGCCAGAAGTCTATAAATTATGGCGTCTGGCGCCATGTGTTTTCTCAGTGTGATTGTATAATTCATACTTCTCCGTGGATAAAAAAATTATATGAGAGTGCAGTTTATCAAATGTTTGAGGGCGACGCATTCAGGGAATCAGGCTCAAAATGGATAGTAGCACCTTTGGAGCTGCAACTTTTATACGATATACAGCTCTCTGGAATGAAATCCAATTTTGTGTAGTAATTCTTTTCTTAAAGATTGAAATATATATATTATTAATGTGATTGAAATTTTGATAGTATATACATAGCATTATAAATACATTAATACAAAATAACCTACATTCTTAAATAAAACTGCATCTAGTAAAGATGAGTTTTTGGGCGTTATTTAAACGGTCTCTGTTGTCTTTTAAAGAAGCTTGAAGTATGTCATTGATAAGTAGAGTGCTCTAAAGTAAATAATAACGTATATACACTACACATTCATTATAATCGATAAACACACAGACGTTTTGCACTCCATTTGTTTCATTCCAATTTCATCTACTCACCTACAATTACTACTCGCACTCTTTTCCTTCAGGGTTGAAAATCATAATTTTCAGACAAAATACCCTGTCGAATTCATGTAAATATTTAAAACAGATTTCAACAGAAATATTAATTACTGACCCTGAAGATTGTAATTAATTTTCGGTATCCAAACTTAAGTCGACTTGAACACGTAAGGCCAAAGGGCATTTGTATTTTCATAAATTCATTGGAGAGAAATCTGTTCACCTTCCCCAAACGCTTGTTCCACACCCTGGGTAATTTCGTATAAATCGAAATGTTATCATACACTGAAGTTGCTTTGAGTTATATAATGGCTAGGGAGTAGGGAATGCCTGGATTCCTCTTTTTCTATCCAAATTGACTTCGAAAATGTCACCCCCCCCCCCCTATTCCAGAAATACATCTATCCAATATTTTCGAATAATGACTCAATTATGGTAAACATGTCAGCCGTTGAATAACATTGCGCCCATTCACCGATGCAAGACTATAAATCTCAAACGCCTATGTCACCTTCATTCTCGAGGGGGCGCATTCTTTCGGGCGGCATGGCACGTGAATAATGGATGCGATGCATAGCAAATCAAGGGGAAACTACCCGACGAATATGTCCCAGTTTTCGGAAGCACATTAGAATTAATGGTCCTGTGATGGCCATTTATGTTACTGTATGATGCTGGGGAGAACTGGCGTATGTGGTGATTGAAACTTGGAGGCTTAGAGCTAATTAATTATAAACTGGAGTTTATGATAGTCAGTGCTAATGTTGTTTCGGGTGTCATGCCAGCCATTAATTTATTACAAGCTCGACGATTCTAATTCAATTATTTCATGCTATTCAAAGCTGAATTTTTCTTTGGTATATTTTTGCTTTGATCAACTTTAACCTTGAAGATAATGTTTTGATGGGCGCTATGTGCAAAAGCATCCCACCAGTATGCTGTATGATATTT